>QRFJ01000659.1:610533-783943 GCA_006176705.1 Cocos nucifera
CAAACTTCATTTGGATGTTGAGCTTCAAATGAAAGTTCGGCCTTACTTGAGCCGAACTTCATTCCAAGCCTCCATGGGAGTTCCATCTTGCTTCCGTCGAACTTTATTCGGATGAGGGGCCTCAAAGGGAAGTTCGGCTTTGCTTCGAGGTGGAGTTCGGCTTTCCTTGCGCTGGAAGGTTGTGGACGTTTCCGAACTTCACTCCACCTCCTTGGACGCAGCCGAACTTCATCCCGCCTCCTTGCAAAACCTTTCGAGATGGGGGGTTTGGCTCGTCCTGAGCGATGAGCTTCGAAGGGGGAGTTCGGCTTCGCTTCCGCCGAACTTCATTGATGATCTTCCAGTGGGAGTTCGGCTTCACTTCCGCCGAACTTCATTCCGACGATGAGCTTCGAAGGGGAGTTCGAAAACATGGCCGAGCTTCAGTCTGCTTTCTTTCTTCGGTGGATCTATCTAGCCTGCCGATTAGCCGCTTGCCGCTGACTTTGCCGTCCTTGGCCTCGAAAGCCTCCTCTGCCCGGCATAATTTTCGACCCGGGCCAGCATGTCGGCAAAGTCCCTGAGAGGCTTCTTTTCCAGGGAGAACAATAGATTGTTCTTCTGAAGGCCGCTTTTGAGAGCGGCCATGGCGACCGACTGGTCCACGTCCCGAACCTCTAGCGCAGCAGTATTGAATCGAAAAATGAAAGCCCGGATGGATTCCCCCTCTTTCTGCCTGATGGCCATTAGGGAGTCTGAACTTCGGCGTGGGCGCCGACTACTGACGAAATGGGCCGCGAATTGTTGACTCATTTGATCGAACGATAGGATGGTATTCGGCTTGAGCGCCGAGTACCAGTTCCTAGCGGCTCCTTTAAGGGTAGAGGGGAAAGCCCGGCACAGGATGACATCTGGCGCTCCATGGAACAGCATCGTCGTCCGGAAGGCTTCCAAGTGGTCGACTGGGTCGGTGGTCCCATTATAGCTCTCGAACTATGGGAGCTTGAAGTTCGGCGGGATCGGTTCCCGCATGATTTTCTGTGAGAAAGGAGGGTCGGTTCGGATCTCATTACCGTATGAGGAGGGAGCGTGGCGGAGTTCTTCGATTCGTCGGCTCATTTCTAAGAGTCTTCGATCTAGAAGATCTTCACGGTCTGTCTTCCTACTAAATGGGTGCAAAGCTTCTCCCTCGGACGAGCTGCGGTTCGAACAAGGGCTCCCCTTCCGTTGCCTTCCTTTTTCGGGGATTGGAGGTCGAGTAGCCCATGTCGATTGCCTCTGGACTGGACCACACGACTCTGGAGAATCCTGCGCTGGTTGAACTGGTACGGCGGCCTACTGGTGCATGGCCTACAACGCCTAAACTGCCTCAGTGAGGCTACGAACCTGCTGGACGAGCAGGTTGAACTGTTCAGCGTCCACCACGGCCACAGACCGATCCTGGACCGTCGGGGTCGGAGCGGTAGCAGACGAACCCGGATGGGATCGGGCCACAGGGGCTGCCGATCGTCGGGCTGCAGAACGAGCCTGGGTCACCGGGGCTGGAGCAGGAGCGGACAGACTTGAACGGGATCGGGCTACGGAGGCCATCGATCTCCGGGTGGAGGCTCTCCTGGGGGGCATCTTTTCCCATTGGAAGGGAATTTGAATTAAGAGGAAGAGAGATTTCTCGAGCACTCCTTTAAGAATAGAGGCACACCAGCTTCCTTTAAGAGGGGAATCTTTGCCGGTAGGCCCTCCTTCTAACGCCAATCTGTTGGTGCAGAAATCCATCTTCGTCGAAGGTCGTCGGAGTCGAGGCCGCTGAGGTCGCCGTCGGGGACCTGTAAAACGAAGTCCCGTCCGGAACCGGTGGAGGGTGGCTCCGGCAGGACCCTCCGACGGTCAAGTTAGTTTTCAGGCAACAGGAATGGAGTGCTCGAAATGAGTTCTGGAGCTTAGAGATGAGGAGGAGAGCTTAGAGAGTCGAGAGTTCAGAGAGCTTAGCCTTGGCGTATGGAGGGTCCTTTGTAGGCGGAGCTTAGTTGATGGCGACAGCCATACCGTCGCATGGAGTTCGGTACGGAGAGGATGGCATCGTCAGGCGGTCGGTGATGGCCATACTGACAAGTCGTGGGCCGCATGGAGTTCGGTACGGAGAGAAAGGCATCGTCAGGGAGTGGCGTTGCCAGAGGTGGTAGGCATGTCGTCTGGTTTCATCGCCTGTCGCAGACTGATGGCGATAATTCATCCTGGGAGAGTTCGGCTGGCTGAAGGGTCGGCCATCTGTAGAGTTCGGCCGAGGGACGATTACTCTGGTTGCTGGTTGGTTCGGCTAAGGCTCGTCCGCTGAGGAGTTCGACCGCTAAGAGGACTTCGTTGAAGCTCGGTCGCTTGGAGTTGGTCCGAAGGAGTTCGGCCCGAGGGAGTCCGAGGGAGTTCGGCCTTGGGCGAAGGAGTTCGGCCGTGGGGAGTCTGAAGGAGTTCGGCCGTGGGGAGTCCGAAGGAGTTCGGCCGTGGGGGTCTGAAGGAGTTCGGTTAGATCAGTGCGCTGAAGCTCTGCGGCTACTGGTTGTATTATGCTGAGCATCGGACCGAGCTTCGGCAGGGCTTCGGCAGTAGCGGGATTTATCCCCAACAGAGAGAATATCAAAGAAAAGATAAATTAATAAGATGAAATATAGCTGGTCAAAAAATATTATCTGATGGCTCGATCGATCTAATCCAAATGATTTAATCAAATTATGATTGATTTTATATATAATTGGTTCAATAAAATCATAGATATTCAAATCTAATGATATCTAGATATAATTAAAATTGGTGTCCGCATGTTGTCCGATGATTGTGGATCAAGATTCTTTTCTCTTGAATCAAATCATAATCATTGAAAAAAAATCTTTTACCAGATCAATCATGGAGAGAGAAATTCATGAAGAGAGAAAAATGATCTAGAGAGAGAAAATTCATAGAGAAAAAATAGAGAGAGAAATTCAAACTTTCTAGAGAGAGAAAGTAGGGATTTAAGCATAGAAAAGGGAGGGAGAGAAAAGAATGAAACTCTCTCTTCTTTTCATTTTTTTTTAAAATTTTTTTTCTTTTCTTTTCTTTTTTTTCCTCATGGAACAGAGGACTTAAGTCATTTTTCTTCTTCCTCTTCTCTCTTGGTGGAATAGGGGGCCTTGTTGTCCCCATCTATTCCCCAAATTGGAAGCCACCACCTTAGGAGTGGCCAAGGTAGTGGTAGGTGCAGCTAGTGCCCTTGGTTTGGTGATCAACGACGACCAACACTACTAGCAAAATAAAGAAAATTGGAAGAAAAATAGAAGAATCGACCATGCCCTCTTTTTGACAAAAATTCAATAGTTCGTAGGTTAGAATCTCCGACTTAGGGATTAAGGATCATGTGGAGAAGGATAAATCAACAAATTTTGAGATTTTTACTTCATTTTCGGTGATATTGGCCATGACTTCCAATGAATATGATAAAAAGCCTTCATAGAAGAATCTCTAGCGATCCTCCGATTTAGGCCATGAAATTTGTTAGAAAAAAAAGGAAAACCCTCTTTCCTTTAAATAAGGCCGAAGGGAAATAGTTCAACTCCTCCTCAAAGATGGATTTCTGACTCTATTTAGGAGTTATTCAGGAAGAAGGCTCCTAGAGAGTCTTCTCTTGATTTCTCTCTCTAATTTTTTTTGTTTGTTTGCTTTATGATCCATAAGTTTCTAAGGTTGATGTGTTTGGGTATGACTAGATTAGATACTGTTTTTACGTTCTATCTTTTACTCTACTTACCATATATATTAGAAAAAAATCTCTTCTTCTACTCCATTAATGTACCTCCACGCATGTGCTTTTCTCTAGGATCCTTTGGTTTGTTCATTGGTCATCAGCAATTGTGTGGAACTGCTTGCCGAATGGATTACTAATCTAACAACAAATGGCCCATCATGTACTTTAGTAAAAAATTGGGTCCAACATGATACCCTTATGAAGTATTGATAATGAAAAAGAAATATTGCATTGATTAGATTATTTATTAATTCAAGAAAGTTAAGACCATCAAAGTGTTCACATTAGATGAAACTATTTTTTTTTAGGATTTTGTATGATAAAATAGGCCTTGTTGATACATTAAATAGAAGGCATTATGAGACAACATATTGAATGTGTCATTACAGGCACATATTTCTCTTGACAATAAAATCCCATATTATGCATATTAAAAAGTTTGAGTACACATATAAAGATATGCTAAAATTAAAAACATACCATGTATTATCATCAATCCGGTCCATTGTATGAGGATTTAAGGCTTCAAGTTCAAACAAGGAGAGAGAGGAAAAAAAAAAGAGATAGAAGAAGAAGAATACCTAATCCCCCTAATCCAACATATAGGGCAACTATATGGTCTTTTACGTGAGGTGTCACCTTACCACAATAGATAGGATTTTTTATGATGTCACACTAGAGGGAGAAATTAATGAATAAAATTGTGATGCATGTGACAAATTATTAGATAGATCGATTCTACTATAGGCAAAGCTAATAAAAAATTTATACATCAATTATTCTTCATTAATTACTAATCTAAGTTAATCATAATTGATTATGAGATAAAAAAAAGAAGTCAATCAAAATTCATAAATATTTTATCTATGACTAATAATTTTTTGATGTTAAGAGAAATGTTACCATCCATTTGAATTAGCACTTGGTATTATTGGGCCCATCCATCTAAATGTCAAAGTTTAGATTAATAAGTCCAAGAGCGTATGAGCAGCACAAAAATTCTTAACATATCTTATATGGGACTATCATTTCTCCACATTGACCACCCCGCCGAATCCTACGTCGAAACTTTCAAAGAAAGCAACCTATCTGCACTTTGTTTCACGTACATCACCTTGTGCCACGTGCTTCGTTTTCTATCCTTTTGGCCCCAACATCGGTCTTACTACTATAAAATTTCAACGCACTTTTTTCCTAAACCCAGGCTTGCTCCAAGTCCCCCAAAAATCCATGATCTTACTGCGCCCCCACCATCCCGAAAGTCAAAACCACGAGCCTCACGTCCCGCCAACGTGTCAATCCCTCAAAGTCGCCCAAAGTCTCGCCACCGACGCTCCCAGGCCGGTCCGCTCCTCTCCCCGCGCCACGCCACCCGACCCCAACGCGGAAAGCACCCAATAAACGCGATCAAGGGGAATCCCAGTGCGGTACCGCTCCGACGAAAAAGAACCTCACACCACTGAATCCACCCACTCATCCGCCACCCAAAACCACACTCGCTTCCCCTGAACGCATGACCAGTTAACTACAGCATCCGTATCTGGGACCCAGTCGTGCGCCATTGTGTGGCTGTCTTGTCGGTGCATGGAATACCGAAAAGAGAGCAAAAAAAAGTGCACCGTATCCGAATCTACACGTGGCGCTCTCCGCCCCGTTCTTTTTTGACCCCGGGTTCCACCCTTTCCCCAGGGACTGCACGCGTGGTTCCGCCGCCTTAAATGCGGAACCCAGCAAACCCCACCCGCTTCTCTCGCCCACGCGCTCCACCTCCCTGCCTCCCCCTCCCCCGCGGTCCATTGTGCCTTAACCTACTCCTACTCATCCTACCGTCCGATCCATCAAATCACACGAACGCTGACGCAACGAGTCCCCGAGGCCTAGTGTTCCAGTGCTTCGCGATGCAAGGGAGAGGGAGGCAGCTCCAAGAAACGGTTTCCGGGGGTTTGGAACTAATAATATATTATTATATATATATATGTACGTGTATATTTATTTATAGTTAGCTCGCTTTTGCTCGCGCGGGTGGGAAAGGGGGAAGGAACGTTTGGTTGTCGGAGCGGATGGCTGGTTTTTATTCCTTTCCGGGTTTGTGGAGAGGAGAGCGCTTCCCCTCCTTGCCCCCGTCGCTATCGCTCTTCCACTTTCCCTCCTCTCTTTTCTTCTCCTTTCGCTTCCTCGTTGTCTCTTTTGGCTTCTCCTCCTCCTCCGGGGCATCTTCCGCGATCGACGACGCCGGAATCTGACGCGCGCGGCGGCGGCGAGTGTGGGGTCCGGGGGGGATCTGGTGATGGGGGATGGTGGATGGAGTACGAGGGCAACGGAGTCCACATGTACGGCGCGAGGCAGCCGGCGGCCGTGACGGAGGGATCGTCGTCCCTCGACGAAGGTGAGGCCTAGGGTTTCATGTGTTCATTACACTGTAGGAATGCTGATGGTGCTGGGCTTGTTGTCTTGTTGCTTGTTTTGGGAGTTCAGTGTGGACGGATCGAAAGTGGGCGTCTTTTTGTTCAATCTACTACGACCATTGCTGGAATTCTTGGTCATTGGTCCCTTTGGTGAATGGATGCTGATCTTTTCCCCTCTCATTCTGAGAAAGCGTCCTTTTTGCTTTGAATCAATGGAATTATGGGTATTTTAAGGTCCAAATGTGGAATGCTGATAGTTTTTCACTGAAAGGAAGCTTTTTTTTCTTTTTTTTTATAAAATATTTTGGTTAATTGTGTTTTGTGTTTCAATTATTTCTACGTTGCTTCTAGTAATTTGTGTTACTTTCTTTCTGTTTTGGTGGCCTTTTTCATCTTTGCAGTTGAAAATTATTCTTTCACATTCATGTGATCCCATCTTTCAAACTCTTATCTGGCTTTAAAGCCTTCATATTGCTTTGTTGTATTTTGGTTTGCAAATGGTTCCTTATTTTCCTACAAATTGCCTTTTGGGTTACAAATTCTTATTTTTTTCCTCAGATGTTCCCCTGCAATTGTATGTATTGTTGGTTACTTGCCCAAGTGTCAGCTGGGTCATCCCCTGGGTACCTTTGTCTTCCAAAAAGAAGAAAAGAAAATTTATTGATCATGGTCTTTTCTTATGCTAAAACATATCAATCTGGTGCTGTTGCAGAGGCAATTTGGCAAATGAATTTGAGAGGGAGTGAACCAATGGAATCTGGACCCTATCCCGAGCGTCCATGGGAGCCAGACTGTGCATATTACATCAGGACTGGCCTCTGTAGATTTGGAATGACTTGCAAATTTAACCACCCTCCCAATAGAAAGATGGTAACTCAAGTTCCTACTTGATTATCGCCGTTGGGTTTGACTGTTTGAAATGTCAACAATGTGGTTCTGCTTCTTCCTTCTCACTTGTCTTTGTGGTCTTTTTTGACGATGACATTGGTTAGTATAATCAGCATATTTGTAACTGCAAAGTAACTGCAAAGTATAATCAGCATATTTGTAACTGCAAAGTAAGTTTTTTTTTTTTTAATATAATAAATAATTAATGGTTATCTGCTTTTGTCTACTTATGTCTTGCATTTATTTTGGCTCCAATCTCCTCTTTCTATTTAGCACTGACTCTTTACATAGACTCATCTATATGTTATTCTGTACGTACCTGTAAATTTGTGCAATTCAGTTGGTGAATCACTGTGAATAGGGGTTTTAACTTCCATACTGGCATCAGTTTCTTTGGTGGGATAACTTTTCTTGTTTCCCTTTTGGGGAAGCATGATCTAGATGACAGTTTTTGAACCGACTTAACAAACTATGGTTAGATTGTAATATGATTCTAGATGGACAGCTGTATGATTTTGGGTCATGGCCCATTCTGGTCATCGTAACATAGTTTCTCATTTTGATGCTGGTGATCCTTGATGTTGGTTCCATTGTTTTATTCTGATCTTGTCATTTTGCTTCATTTCCATTACAAGATCACCTTTGATAAACAGAAGGAAGGCATAAACCTATGAAAGGGAGTTACACGAGCACCTTGAGAAGAAAGTTTGATGAAAAACTAATAAGTACTCGGCATACATAGTTTCGACAATTCCCTGATTTATGTGCCATTGTACAATTCACGGATGCAACGTACATTGCACCTCTTAGAAATGTTGGTATTTTGCTTTGTTCCTATTTCTTGGAATAAGCTGTTGTAATGAAGTATAAATTGTTTGTTTCTCTTCCATATTTCAATGTAAAATCCTTTTTTTTTTTTTTGTTGAGGAAATTATAACTTCGATACATATTTTGCATGCAGGGACTTTAGTTGTTTATTGTTTATTCTCTATTTTTGTTCTTGCTTTTGGAAAATTAGTTTTGTGAATAATTTTACCACAGCCTGTTCTTGGGACTGGTATGTTACCGGTATGGTATGGTATCGTCTGTATGATATGATATGCAATCCATATCAGGACATGCTCTCAACACTTCTTTGTCACTCCAGCCATGGTATTGTTTAGAATCAAGCGATATGGGTTGGTATTGGATGGTATGGGGTAGTTCTGCTATGCTCGAACTGCAATGGACCATCTAGGGTCATATATCGAATTGAAAATCAAACTATGCTGGTTCCTTACTGGTACATGACGGTGTGGTGAGTACAGCTCGGTATGGTGGATCTTTTCGCTAATAAAGTCTGAGAGTAAGTTCGGGAGTGAACTACTTATCTCGTTAGGCATTTGTCCAAACATGCATTATAATACCCTCGTAGGCAAGCATGCCATGCATATTCACATTCCTTATATATGACATATGTAAAATTCATAGAAAGAACAAATAATATTTGGGGGAACATAAGATATATGAGTATAGTTGAACATATGCATGATATGTAAACAATCAATTGCAACCCACCCCTAAAAAATAATTATGAAGTTAGTTACTATGGGAGAGTATTTATAGATTTTCCCTAAAATCAGGTTCCTCTATTGTCGTGGAATGGGTTGTTATGATAACCGGTTTGTGGACATGGTAGATACTTTAGCTTGCATTAGTGATTAAAACTTGCTGTGTTGTACCGAGTGACTCCCATTAGATTTACATTTTTAAAGGACCCACATTTATTCCCATCAATATTTAGCTGATATAGGTTAGAAGAAGAAGAAGCGGAGGAAGAAAAGATGGTAGACTAGGAAAATATATAATCTGATTGATCATCCACTTAGTAGTCATTTGTTATTTTATCCTTTTTATCTTCATATCTATACTTCCTATGTTTTAATAGGGGAATTCTACCAATACCTTATTTGGGTCTTACCCTTTTTAGATCTCTGATCTTGCAACTATTATTTTTAGTTTAATCTATAGTAATATAATAATACTACTTTGATGAACAAGCTTTTTTTTTTTTTTTCCCAAAGAAATAAATGATCATAAATTTTGTTACAATACTCTTTTTAAGAATCAGTAAATGTGACTAAGGAAGAATGTGGAATGAGCTTGCCAATTTCATACTTATGGGTCTATGGCACTTTGATAGTCATTGGAATTGCAAAATAACTCTTAAAATTATAGGAAATAGCATTGTGGCATCTGGTTGCCTAAAACCTAACTTATGCTTAGTTTTTCATGATGTCTAAATCTTAAAAATTTATAATAAAGATAAACTTTTTTTTGAAAATTAAATTGAGCCGAAAAACTTGGATCGTTGTTTGGTATTATTGCTCCTCTTTGAGAAAAATCTTAGCTCCACCATAAACAACCATGCCAATTTTTGTAGTGACCCCTTCAAACTCAAAGTTGATAACATACTAATAGTTTGATGCTAGAGGATTTGATTGATCATGCTAGATGTAGTTAATTAGTTGGTGTGAAAGAAGGATCCCTAAGAAGGTAAATGTGGTTACATAGGTGGGGTCACGAGCATATATTTTGGTTGATAATTAATGCAACATTCAAAGGAGAGGAACAATGTGGATGGTGATTCAAGTCTGTTGGTGAGCTGATTTTGCATTGAATGAAGAAGGAATGCTAAATACTATACATGGTTTCATGCATTCACTCTTTTAAAGCTTTGGTGTTATACCTTTAATTTAGATCTCTTAATTTTGCCAAACCCTGCATGCATGTTCCCTTGAATAAGTTTTGTTCTATTTGTATTGGGCTTTAATTTAGATCTCTTAATTTTGCCAAACCCTGCATGCATGTTCCCTTGAATAAGTTTTGTTCTATTTGTATTGGGCACTATACCGGTACCATACTGGTGCAGTACACCCTTGTATTGACACATGGTATGCTACAAGAGATGAGACAACAACTATACCATATGTCGATTCAATATAGTATTGAGCCCTTCTACTGTAATAGTACCTTACCGTATAGTATGTCTGGTACTGAGCAAGATAGGTTGGTGCAGTAAACCATGTGTTGAAATTGCTTGATACTTTGTTCCTTCTTAATGTAGCTTGACTATAGAATCCACATGGGTCTTGATTGTTTCATTAGTTTTAGCTTCAAAAAGTTTAAGAAAGTGAAAGAGAAGATCTCATGTCATTCTTTACTTTGTATTATATGCATCACAAGCTTAACCACCATTATTCATGAAAAATGTTCTTAACCATTGAATTGGCTTCAAAGTATCCAACCATTCTTTAATAGGTGAATAAAGGCTGAAAATGTTATTTGTATGTCACTTTTGTATTCTTAACTATTCTTTAGTCAATGAAGAGAAACTGAGACTCCGTGAGATTAAGCAAGTTTCATGAAAACTGCCATGTCTATTCTAGAATATGTACGTTTTTCTTTGCCACCTATCCATGGTAAAGAATTGAGGAGCCATGTTTCTTTTTTATTCTTCTTTTTCTTTTCGAAATATGGTAGCATAAATGAAAGAACTATAGATTTGCTGATTCCTAGTCCCAGACTCAAGGTTGCATTTATGCTGCCTATCACTTATTTCTTACCTTGCATGTTTGGAGTATCTCCACTTTTGTGATGCTGCTAACTGCACTAAGAGTTTGGCATGAGCATAGTGGAGCACTTGAACAAGGTGTGTATTTGAAGGAATTCTAGGCAGTTTCATGCATGTATGTTTAAAATTTTATGATGGAAAAGACAAATTAAATCCTTTAATCTATGTAACATGCATGAGATCTGATCTTAACTACCAATCTAGGATCAGTAACATAAAAGATTATGCAACAAAATCAGAAACTAAAAAGAACATGCATCGATCACATTGATGCCTTATACCTAATCTAACTATTAGATTGGTCCTCAAAGGTTCAAAACCTTATATACCTTCGCATGGGTTGAAGATCTCTGCTGCTGAAACACGTGGATCTAAGGCTTTGCTGGTTGCTCGCAGCCGTATAGGATGTTCAGTCTCTACGAGTAGTCCACACGAAGCCCTCAAACTAATCAGCCTTCCTGAGAATGCTAGCTTGCACGAAAGTTTCTGACGGAACCGATCCGATTTCCTTCCTTGGACAACTCGGACCCTTTCGATGCCGAAGATGGACCATTGGAGGATACTAGATGGTGGAAGAAAATTGGAGAAAACCTTTTTCCCTCTCTGATTTTTTTCTTTTCTCCCAAAACCCTAATGCTTACCCAAGAGGAGATAGATCTCCTCTGTTTCACATGCAGGAGTCCCTACCCCAAACCTCATGCCCCCACTCTTTATTTCTCTTCTATTCACGGAAACTCAAATTGTTCATGATGAAAAAATCACCCTAGGCGCACAAAAGAACACTTCTTTTAAAGGTGGCGTCGCATGAGGAGATAAGGATAAGAATTAGGGAGTTAAGATAAGGATAAGGGTTACATTTGAATCAAATTCAAAACTAACCTTATCCTATCTATTGGGGCATGAGAAGGGGGCGAGTAATCAGATATTTAGCATGGGAAACTAAATGCAAAAACTCTTTTTGCATGAACAAAGAGAGAGCATGGGAAGAGGTGGCACATGGGGAGAAGTCCAAACCATTTGGACTCTGGTTTTAGTTGTCTGGTTCCAACTAAATTCTATTTAATTAGACCCAAATATATAAGAGTGAACCTAATCTAATTAGCAACAAAACCAACTCAATTAAATCCTAATCAAATTAGGAATTGATCAAGTCTAAGTTCTGATCAAATCGGGAGCCAATCTTCCTTAACAATTAGGTCATCTCATAACCTAATCGGATCAAACTAAATTGAATCTAAGTCAATTAAATTTGATCCAAAGTATATTGCTCAATCAAATTGAGCCAATTAGCAGTCTAATTGCTAATAAATCCTTCAATTATGATAGAGTCCTAGTCTAGTGGAACTCTTGATTATAGAGTCGCAGTTCAGTGGGATTTTTGATCGACCATCTTGATTGGAGAGGTACTTCTTATGTGTGTGATTCCATAGGTTCGAACTTAAGTCGGTAGCATAGGAATAAATTTCTGTACCAATTGATGTGACTATTTAGCAATGGTACTCGACATTCGGATAGATCGAATGTACGCAAAGCAACATTCAAGAACCTACTAGAATATGGTTACCATATAATTCATCTTTTTGATCCTTGATGCTGCTCAGGATGACTTTAGAGTTAAACTGCCAACTTTGGATAAGTATATCCATAACGTGTCTTAACCTAATCAGTCCTGTGACTCCTCATAAGAGCTATCTTGACCAAGGTTTTGCTAAATTGAAATACAATTTAGTTTATCTCCTGAAATTAGGAGTGGTTAATCCCATATTGACTCACACCAATTCTTTAAGTACTTGACCGTACCTAGAAATCTTCTATCACTGAATTAGAAATTTGGATAGTCGGGCACCAAAGCACAATGAGTTGCTTGCACGTCATCATGGTGATCTCAGATCAGAGGAGCACTTATACCCATTATTCCCTTAGAGTAAGTCTTAACAATAGAATGCTCTGAAGTTGATCACATTCAGTAAATATACTTCTACATTTTACTTGTATGCTATATCAGTGTCTCAATACTTCTTGATTAAGAGGACAATCAACCTATATGGCATATAATAACCTATACTTGGTATAGCTATCGTCCTAGTAATAACATATCATTTGATCACGAATAAGTTTAAGGACCAAACGATAAATTCTCCTTTATCGATTTAAAATAATCCTAAGGACTTCATCATAATATAGGAGTTTGTTAAAAGAAAATATACAATTTATGATGAAAAAGCTAAATAACATTTATTAATAAACAATTCATATACAATTATAAATAAGAGCTCAATCATCAATATATCGACGATTGGTTTTAGGACATAATTTTCAACAACTTTCACTTGGATAAAGCCAATCGGTATGGTATCGAATATTTATCTTCGATTTATAATTTTCGAACTTCTTGACTGTAACGGCTTTAGTGAATGGGTCGATCAGGTTCTCCTTTTCTTCGATCTTCTGAAGCTCGACGTCATTTCGATCCATGATCTTCTGGACAAGATGGTAATGATACTGAATATGCTTCGTTCACTGATGTGCCTTCGATTCTTTCATCTGAGTAATGGCTTCAGTGCTGTCGCAGTAGAGTAAAACTGAACCATCAAGAAAGGATGCCACTCCTAACTCGATGAATTTTCTCAACCATATAGCTTTCTTAGGAGCACTGGATGCCGCGATGTACTCTACCTCGCAAACTAAGTCGGCTACAATATATTTGTTGGGGATAAACCCCGTTCCCATTGAAGTCCAGTTCGATGCCTAGTCTAATACAACCGATAGCCACGGAAGAGTTTCAGCGGACGGATCTTAGCCGAACTCCATCCGGCCGAATTTATCAGCAGTCGAGCTTCAGTCGGACTCCCGCGAGAGTCGAACTCTTTCCGCACTCTTCCAGTCAGACGCTTGCGGGAGCCGAACTTCCTCCATGCTTCTCCTTTGGTCGGACTTCTTCGGGAGTCGGACTCCTCCCAGACATCTCTTTCGGTCAATCAGACTCAGCGGCCGAACTCCTTTCGAGCTTTTCCTTGGTCGAACTCCTCTAGAAGTCTGAACTCCTTTGAAATTGATACATACCGAAGTCCACCGATCAATGCTTGTTTTTTCAGAGCCACGGCTATTAAATCTGGACGAACGGTCACCATCGGCCTGCCATAGGCAACGCTACAGGCGCACTTCTCTGTGACTGACTTCATCAGACCTCGAGCAGCCCATCACTATTGGACGATATGGCTGTCACTATCGGTCTGACGATACCATCCCCTTTGCATCAAACCCCGTGCAGCCTCGAGCGGCCCGCCATCAGACGGTATGGCCATCACCATCAATCACCATCAATCAAGCTTCGCCTATAAAAAGGATCCTTCAAATATGCTAACTCTGATATCTAAGCTTTAAGCTCTTTTCTTCTCCTCTAAACTCTACCGAATTCATTCCTGAGTACTCCATTTCTGTTGGCTAGAGCTGACTTGATCGTCGAAGGATCCTGTCGGAGCCACCCCCACCGGCTCCAGACGGAACTTTGTTTTGCAGGTCCTCGGCGGCGACCTTGTCCACCTCTGCTTCAACTGGATCCGACGACGATTAGTTTCTGCACCAACAGATTGGCGCTAGGAGGGGCCCGAACCTCCGAGGTTTCCTTGCTCTTAAAGGAGTGCTTGGCGGCGACGATTTCTCTCTTTCCTCTTCGGAGATCTCTCTTCTTCCTCTCTAGAGTTCTTTTCCGAAGAGAAAATGCCTCCCAGGAGAGCTTCGACTCGGCGATCGGCGGCCTCCGTGCCGGGTCCATCTGCTCCCGTTTCAGCCCCGGCAGCCCAGGTTCCACCTGAAGCCATCGTGGATGTGGAGCAGTTCAACCTGCTGGTTCAGTAGGTTCGTGGCCTCGTCGAGATAATGCAGACCGTGCGACAGCTTTCGGCGGAGACTTTGCCAGCAAACCCGCCACGAGGATGCCAGGGACTGGCCTTAAGGAAGAGTATTTGGCCTAGCATACCAATCGCCCTTAGGAAGGAGAAACAGAGAGCAGAAGTTCTCTCGCATTAAGGAAGCCCCGACAAAGGGGCATGAAGTTCTTCCGCAGAAGGTTTCATAGTAGGGCGGAATGAAGTTCGGCGTGAGCGAGGCCAAACTCCCCCTCGAGCTCGTTATCAAGGAAGCCCCGACAAAGGGGCATGAAGTTCTCCCGTAGAAGGTTTCACAGGAGAGCGGAATGAAGTTCGGCGTGAACGAGGCCGAACTCCCCCTCGAGCTCGTCACCAAGGAAGCCCCAACAGAAGGGCGCGAAGAAGTCCTCCCGAAAGGTTCCGCGAGTACGCTCTCCTCAACACTCTTCGAACTCAAATTCTCATGGAAGTTAAGAACCAGCTACCAAGACCAGAAGGATTACGATCTCCCCCAAATAAGCGCGATTGAAGCAAGTACTGCCTCTACCATCGCGATCACGGTCACGACACTGAGGAATGCATTCAGCTTCGGGACAAAATTGAGGAGCTCGTTAGAAAGAGGCGGCTTGGTAAATTCCTTCGATGCCAGTCTGAAGCAGAAGAAGATCGGCCAAGGGCGCTGTCGTAACCAGAAACGATAAGGAGATCGGCTGCCTCACGGCGTCATCAACATTACCCCTGGGAGGAGCTTGGTACATCGGTGACTCGTCATCTTCCAGCGTCAAAGTCAAGAGAAGCATGCTCTAAATTGAGGAGGCCAGCATGAGATAGAGGAGGTCGTCCGATCTGGGACTTACTGTCCGAGGGAACTCGGAGGAACAACGCCCCCACGATCTTGAAACGGGGATGTGTTGCCCGTAACTTTTCTTTGGTAAAATTCATTCTTTTCAATAATATTGTTTTCGGATGCAAAAATTATGTGATGACAGGGAAGAAGCAGTCAATAGTTGTCGTGTTAGGAACAGGAGGAGAACCTCATCCTAACATGAGCAGGTCAAAGACCGTCAACCTCGGCTAGAGATAAGATCTCTTCCGAGCGACCGCGACAATCTCGGCTAGAGATAAGATCTCTCTCGAGCGACCGTGACAACCTCGGCCAAAGATAAGATCTCTTCCGAGCGATCGCGTCAACCTCGGCTAGAGATAAGATCTCTCCCGAGCGACCGAGCCAACCTCGGCTAGAGATGAGATCTCTTCCGAGCTTCGAAGAACCTCGTCCACAGTCTGTTAGGAATAGGAGAACCTCATCCTAACGTGAGCAAAGTCAAAGGCCTTATTCATTTTAGACGAGATGGGGGGAGAGGCTCTGACAACGGCCCTTATGTGCCCCCATAGCCCATTAGGAATAGGAGGAGAACCTCGTCCTAACATGAGCAAAGTCGATGGACTCGTTCATTTTAGACGAGATGGGAGGAGAGGCCCAGACAACGGCCCTTATGTGCCCCCACAATCCGTTAGGAACAGGAGGAGAACCTCGTCCTAACGTGAGCAAAGTCGAAGACCTCGTTCACTATAGACGAGAGGGGGAGAGGCCCAGACAATGGTCTTTATGTGCCTCCCACAGTCCATTAGGAACAGGAGGAGAACCTCGTCCTAATGCGAGCAAAGACGAAGGCCTCGTTCATCTTAGACGAGACGGAAGGAGAGGCCCTAACAATGGTCCTTATGTGCCCCCACAGCCCGTTAGGAATAGGAGGAGAATCTCGTCCTAACGCGAGCAAAGTCTAAATCCGAGCTCCGAAATCTATAGGAGGCAGGATCTCCATCAACCTCGGTTGGAGATAAGATCTCCCCCGAGCGTCCGCATCAACCTCGGCCGCAGGAGATAAGATCTCCCGCGAGGGTCTACGGCAACCTCGGCCAGAGATGAGATGTTTCCTGAACCCCCGAGCCAACCTCGGCCAGAGATGAGATGTTTCCTGAACCCCCGAGCCAACCTCGGCCAGAGCGTCCGAGACAACCTCGGCCAGAGATAAGATCTCTTCCGAGCAACCAAGACAATCTCGGTCAGAGATAAGATCGGAGACAACCTCGTCCTGAAATCAGATCTCTCTCGAGCGTCCGTATTAACCTCGGCTGCAGGAGATAAGATCCCTCCGAGGTAATCTCGGCTGCTGGAGACAATATCGCCCCTAAGGAGCTCAACCTCCAATCTCGACCGCAGGAGACGAGATCTATTTCAACCTCGGCTGGAGATGAGATCTCCTCCGGATTTCAACTTCAACATCAACTTTGGCCGGAGATGAGATCTCCCCCTGAGCTTCAATCGGAATCAGCATGGAGCCCAAAAGAGGACTTCGGCAGTCGTCTTTTCTGCACTCCCTTCCTTCGAATTTCGAACTCCGGAGTGGGGGGACTATTGTTGGGGATAAATCCCACTTCCGCCGAAGTCCAGTTCGATGCCTAGCCTAATGCAACCGGTAGCCACGGAAGAGCTTCAGCGGACGGGTTTTAGCCGAACTCCTCAGCGGTTGAGCTTCAGTCGGACTCCTGCGAGAGTCGAACTCTTTCCGCGCTCTTTCAACCAGATGCCTACGGGAGTCGAACTTCCTTCATGCTTCTCCTTCGTTCGGACTTCTTCGGGAGCAGGACTCCTCCCAGACATCTCCTTCGGTCGACCGGACTCAGCGACCGAACTCCTTCCGAGCTTCCCCTTGGTCGAACTTCTCTAGAAGTCCGAACTTCTCTGAAATTGATACGTATCGAAGTCCACTGATCAATGCTTGCTTTCTCAGAGCCACGGCTATTAAATCTGGACGAACGGTTACCATCGGTCTGCCACAGACGACGCTACAGGCGCACTTCTCCGTGACTGACTTCGCCAGACCTCGAGCAGCCCACCACTATCGGATGGTATGGCTGTCACTATCGGTCTGACGATACCATCCCCTCCGCACCAAACTCCGTGCAGCCTTGAGCGGTCCGCCATCAGGCGGTATGGCCATCACCATCAGTCACTATCAATCAAGCTCTGTCTATAAAAAGGATCCTTCAGATATGTTAACTCTGATCTCTAAGCTCTAAGCTCTCATCTTCTCCTCTAAACTCTGCCGAATTCATTCCCGAGCACTCCTTTCCTATTGGCCAGAGCTGACTTGATCGTCGGAGGGTCCTGCCGAAGCTACTCTCCTTCGGCTTCAGATGGAACTTTGTTTTGTAGGTCCCCAGCGGCGACCTCGTCCACCTTCGCTTCAGCTGGATCCGGCGACGATCAGTTTCTGCACTAACAATATTGCTTGGAACTTTTTCAGCGGACATCTCCACCGTTAAGGGTAAAAGCGTTTCTCGACATGCTCTTGCTATTATCATAATCAGACTAAAAACTGGAGTCTGTAAATTTCAAAAGTTTTAAATCTGATTCTCCATAAACAAGCCTTGGTCCTTAGTATTTTTCAAATACTTAAGGATGGTTTTCACAACCTTCCAATAGTTCTTTCTCGGATCAGATTGGTATCTACTCACTATCTCTAGTGAGTATGCTATATCCGGTCTCGTACATGTCATGGCATACATTATAGATCCCATTGTCGAGGTATATGGAATTTTACTCATACGTTCTCTCTTGAAGGATTGTTGGACAATCCTTCTTTGAAAGAGAAATTTCATGGCCTATTGGAAGATAGCATTTCTTGAAATTTTTCTTGCTGAACCATTTTAGTATAGTATTTATGAACGTGGATTGGGACAATCCAAGTAGCATTTTAGATCTATCTCTATAGATCTTCATCTCTAAGATTTAGGATGCTTCTCGCAAATCCTTCATGGAGAATTGTGACCACAGCCATACTTTTATTTTTTGTAATGTAGGGATGCCATTTTCGATTAAGAGAATATCATCCACATACAACACAAGAAATATAACGATGAAACTGGTAGCATGCTTGTATATATAAGATTTCTCTCCATTCTTAACGAAGCCATACGTTCTGATCATTTTATCAAAATGTATGTTCCAACTCAAAGATATCTGCTTCAATCTATAGATGGATCTCTGAAGCTTGCATATCTTAAATTCATCTGTGGATGTGAACCCTTCAGATTTCATAGTTCAGATATGCTGCTATTGTAAGCATGATTCGAATGGACTTGAGCATTGCCACAAGAGAAAATGTCTCGTCATAGTCTATATCATAACAATACCTCTTTGCAATCAGACGGGCTTTGTAGGTCTCCACCTTTCCATTTGTTCCTTTTTCTTTTGAAGACCTACTTACATCCTATGGGTTTTATCCCTTCAGGTGGATCAACTAATGTCCATACATTGTTGACCTTCGTGGACTTCATTTTGGATTTCATAGCTTTAAGCCACTTATTAGAATCAGATCTCTGCATTGCATTCATGTAGGTGATCGGATCCTCGTCGTTCTCATCGAGCTCAATAGGATCATCGTTCCGAACCAAAAAATCATAGTATCTATCCAGTTGACGTGGTACTTGACCAGATCGTCTTTAGGGTGTAAGCATATTAGGCTTCGAGTTTGATCTAATCAAATTTGGTTCAGGTTCAGTTAATTATGTCGATTCTTCTACCTGTTGAATTTCATCAAGCTCGACTTTAGAAGCATTAATTCCTTCACTAAGAAACTTTCTTTTCAAAAAGATTACCTTAAGACTGACGAATACTTTTGTTCATCAGTAAGGTAGAATTAATATCCTTTGATTTCTTTCAGGTATCTAATAAAAAGATATTTATCAAACCTAGGATCAAGCTTCTCTGTTATTAAACGTTTGATATAAACTGAACAACCCAAATCCTAAGATGTGAGAGCACTAGCTTGCATCCTGTCTATATCTCATATAGTGTTTTAGTTACAGACTTACTCGGAATCTTGTTAAGTACATAATAAGTCGATTTAAGCGCATATCCACAAAAAAAGATCGGCAGACTGGTGAAGCCCATCATGGAACGAACCATGTCCAACAGGATTTGATTCTTTCTTTCAGACATCATTATGTTGTAGTGTTCCAGGAGTTCATTGCGAGAGAATTCCATTCTCCTAGATATGTCAAAAACTCACTGGAGAGTTACTCACCCCCTCGATTAGATCGAAGAGTTTTAATACTCTTCCTAGTTTTTCTACCTCATTACGGAATCATTTGAATATTTCAAATGATTCAGACTTGTGTTTCATCAAGTAGACATATTCATATCTAGCTAGGTCGTCAGTGGAGGTAATAAAGTAGAAATATCCACCTCTAACACTTGTGTTCATAGATCCACATACATCAGTATGTACTAGACCTAGAAGCTCATTGGTTTGCTCATCTTTTCTAGTAAAAGGTGACTTGGTCATCTTCCTAAGGAGATAATCTCACAGGTTAGAAGTGATTTACAATCACCGACTTTGAGGATTTCTCTTGAATCAACCTATTTATTCTATTCTTGTTAATGTGATCTAACCTATGGTACCAAAGATAGATTTTAGGTACATCATCTACTTTAGGGCATTTATCGGACGTGTAGACAACATTAACAAGCTGTGATAATACATAAATCCTATTGTTCAATTGTCCATCCATCATAGTAATACCATTCAAAATGACATTATAAATTTTTTTTTATTGAAATTTCATGACTGTTCTTGGCCAAAAGGCCTATAGAAATAATATTTAATAACAAACTAGGATAAAAATGACAATCACTAAGAATAACGATGTGAGAATTGAATACAAGCTTGATGATCCCTAAATCTAGAACTGGAATTGGTTTTTCATCTCCAACGTTCAGGAATCACTCTTTTTCAAATCTTCTACTTACCTGTAAACCCTACAATGAATTACAAATATTAAATGGGCTTCCGGTATCTAATACCTAAGTAATAGTATCACAAATAGAGAAATTGCAAGATGTTATCATATAATTACCTTTCACAGCAATAGCTTGCTTCTTCTTTGGCCTGTTCAGGTCTAGAAAGGCAATATACTAAGGACAGTTTCTCCTAATGCCCCTGCTTCTTACAGTATAAGCATTCTGCCTAACTCTGGTCGGACTTAGGCGTCTTGGTTTGATCGGGCACACATGCCCCAACACTTTGTTGCACCTTATTTTTCTTCTTCTTGTTCTTCTTCCCTTTCTTAAATGATCGATGTCTAGAAGAAGATCCTCCTATTATTTTATATTAATTGATAGCTTCTATCTTCAATTCGAGAAATTACCTTAATTCCTTAGTGAGTACTAGAATCCACATAGATTGTACATAGGCCCAACTTTGGTCGGCCAACCCATGTGTATCTATGGGTAAGTTCTTAACCAATTATTTCTCTAAATAATTTCTAATAAATTATTTTGCCCCAGGTTCTTTTTCAGTATTCTTTAGCCTCCAATGAAAGGTCTGGTTAGGTCCAACCATTAATATGACCATACTCAGTACATCTAACTAATGAATGATTAGGCCTGACTTTGGTTGGCCAATCTGGTCACTCAACAAAGAGGCACGGTCGAGTTATCATATTATGAATGATAATTCCAGTAGCAGGTAAGCACCAGGCCTTTGGGCCTTCAATGATTATCAGACTAATGGACCCATTATCACCCAACTTAATGGGAGGCTATGATCCAGTTATCACCATAACTCTTTCATTTTTAAGAATTTAATAATTTAGAGGATTTGATTAACATATCTTAAGAGAAGAGAAGAGATTGATTAGCTAATCATGATCCTCCCATTGATTTTATCAAGTCAGATAAAAGAAGACTAGAGATAAACCGGTCCAGGGTCACCTAAATCAGTTACACTGATTTATTTTATTAGCATGGGTCAGCTCGAATTATCAAGTGATCTAATCAAGATCTAATACACCAAGTCGGCCAGATAAGTGAGATCGGTGGAAGGGATATGTCATTAACTCACCATAGACCAAATCTATGCAAATAACTCCCAATTAAAAACCATCGATCATGACTGCCAAACTTATCTTAGACATCAATTGGTTAATTAGTTTCGATTGGATCGACCTAATAATCCGAGCTCGATCACTCAGCTAAAATCAGATCTATTTGGTCTAATTAAAGACATGGACTTGACTAACTACAACTATTGTATTTAATCTAAAGTGTTTTTGACCTAATCTAAATCAACATTTGGTTAGATTTGATCAACTGCTCTTATTAAGTCTATTCTTTAATTCGAACCTTAAGTCTAACCCAATTAATTGACCTGATTCATGCTAACCCATTTGACCCATGTGTTATGCAACTTTCTTAGGATCTTCAATTCACAATTCTAGATCCTAACAAACAACTCATAATTCTTAATTAAGTGTAAGGCTGACATGGGTTTGGGTTCGGGTTTGGTATTTTAAAACTAATTTCTGTGCATAAATTTTGAATTAATTTCAGATCTTTAATACCTTATATTAGATTTAAATTAGTTTTTAAAGTTTTTTTTTTGTTGATCATCTTCATGAGTAATAATCGCAGCGGCACCCGTACACATCATAAGAGAATCCCATCGAATGGGAGGAGAGGGCTATGAAACTCTACTTTTCTCCTATGACCGGACAGCCATGGAGATTGCCCAATCCACTTACTATGCTACTCAGATAATCTAACTTATTTAGATCTAATCTAAATAGTTAATTTTCAGATTTAATTGCATAAAAATCATGTTATTGAGAGCTCTGATACCAATTGAATGAATTCTAGGTAGTTTCATGTATGTATTTTTAAAATTTTACGGCGGAAAAGATAGATTAAACCATTTGATCTATGTAACATGCATGAGATCTGATCTTAACTACTAATCTAGGATCAGTAACTTGAAAGATTATGTAATAAAATCAGAAACTAAAAGAACATCCATCGATCACATCGATGCCTTGTACCTGATCCAATATTAGATCGGTCCTCAAAGGTTCAGAACCTTATACCTTCGTGCGGATTGAAGATCTCCGTTTCTGAAACATATGGATCTATGGCTCTACTGGTCGCTCGCAGCTGCACGGAGTGTCCGGCTTCTACGAGTTGTCCGCATGAAGCCCTCAAACTGATCAGCCTTTTTGGGAGTGCTAGCTTGCATGAAAGCTTCTGATGGAACGGATCTGATTCTTTCCTCGGACAACTTGGACCTTTTGGATGCCGAAGATGGACCAACGGAGGATGTTAGACGGAAGAAAATTGGAGAAAACCCTTTTCCCTCTTTGATTTTTTCTTTTCTTCCAAAACCCTAATGCTCACCCAAAAGGAGACAGATCTCCTTTGTTTCACACGTAGGAGTCCCTACCCCAAACCTCATGGCCCCACTCTCTATCTCTCCTATTCACGGAAATTCAGATTGTTCACGATGAAAAAATCCCCCTAGGCACACAAAAGAACACTTCTTTTGAAGGTGGCGTCTTATAAGGAGATCAGGATAAGAATTAGGGAGTTAAGGTAAGGACAAGGGTTACATTTGAATCAAATTCAAAACTAACCTTATCCTATCCATTAGGGCATGAGAAGGGGGCGAGTAATCAGATATTTGGCATGGGAAACTTCACGCAAAAACTCTTATTGCGTGAACAAAGAGAGAGAGCATGGGGAGAGGTGGCGCATGGGGAGAAGAAGTCCAAACCATTTGGACTCTGGTTTTAGTTATTTGGTTCCAACAAAATCCTATTTAATTAGACCCAAATATATAAGAGTGAACCTAATCTAATTAGGAACGAAACCAACTCAATTAAATTCTAATCAAATCAGGAATTGATCATGCCCAAGTTCTAATCACATCAGGAACCAATCTTTCTTAGTGATTAGGTCATTTGATAACCTAATTGGGTTAAACCAAATTGAATCCAATTCAATTAGATTTGATCCAAAATATATTGCTCAATCAAATTAAGCTAATTAGCAATCTAATTACTAATAAATCCTCCAATTATGAGAGTCCTAGTTCAGTGGGACTCTTGAACATAGTTCCAGTCTAGTGGAACTCTTGATCATAGAGTCCTAATCTAGTGGGACTCTTGATCAGCCATCTTGATCGGAGAAATACTTCTTATGTATGTGACTCCATAGGTTTGAATCTAAGCCGGTAGCATAAGAACAAATTTCAATACCAATCGATGTGAGCATTTAGCAATGATATCCGACGTTCGGATAGGTCGAATGCATGCAAAGCAACATTCAAGAATCTACTAGAATATGGTTATCATATAATTCATCCCTTTGATCCTTGATGTTCAGAATGACTTCAGAGTTAAATTGCCAACTCTGGATAAGTACATCCATGATGTGTCTCAACCTAGTCAGTCCTGTGACTCCTTACAAGGGCTATCCTGACCAAGGTTTTGCGAAATCGAAACACAATGTAGCACATCTTCTGAAATCAGGAGTGGTCAATCCCATCTTAATTCGCACATTGACTCTATAAGTACTTGACTGTACCCAAAAATCTTCCATCACTGAATTAGAAATTTAGACAGTGAGTTGCTTGTAAGTCACCATGATGATCTCAGATCGGAGGGGCATTTATATCCGTATTCCTTCGGAGTAAGTCTTGGCAGCAGAATGCTCTGAAGTTGGTTACGTTTAGTGAAACGTCCTCTTACATTTCACATGTATGCCATACCAGTGTCTCTATACTTCTTGATTAAGAGAATAACTAATCTATATGGCACACAACGATCCAAAGTTTTCAGTTCCGGTACCACTGGTCGTTCCTGCCGGTCGGCGGCACGGTTCGGTATGGTTCCGTACCGGATCGGACTGATGCGAACCAAAACAAGAAAAGAAAGGGAATCGGGATGAGGAAAAAGAGAGAAAGAGAGAGAAATAGAGAGAGAGGGAGGAAGAAAGTAAAGGAGGGAGGAGTCGGAGGGCCCGTCGGATGGCCTCCGGCTGGCCATCGTGGCTGCTGGATGGTGCAGTCCACGTGCGCGGTGCCACGGGCGTGAAACAGGGGTGACGCCCCTGTTTCATGGGTTTTTTAAAAAAATAAAACCCTAAGTGAAGCTGGTAAATGGTTTGCCGGCTTCACTGTTTAATAGATTTTTTAAAAAAAAATCAAAAAATGAAGTCGGCAATCCGATTACTGGCTTCACTAATTTTAAATTTTAAAAAAAATCTTTTAAACAGTGAAACAGGCAAATGGTTTGCCGACTTCACTGTTAATCCCCATTTTTAAAAAGGGGCCACGCGAGAACAGGGGCGACATCCCCTGCTTCATGACCGTGACGCCGCTTTCGCCGCCCGATGGCCACGACGGCCACTCAGAGTCTTTCGGCGGCCTCTCTGCTATCCTATCTTCCCATCTTCGGTGATCTCCCCTCTTTCTCTCTCTTTCTTGCTCGTTGCAGTAGCCCCATTAAGCGAACCGAGCCGCGGCGGCTTCCGCCATCCTCTGGTGGCCGTAGAGGGCCACCACCGACTTCCGACGACGTCCTCTCTCTCTCCCTCTCCTCTCTCTCTTTGCCTCTATTTTCCTCTCTTTCTTCCTCGGCACCGGCGTGTGCCATTTTCCATGCTGGAATCGTCTCGGTTTTCTGCCAATCCGGTTTGGTACGCCTCGAATCATCCAGTTCGGGATAGTTCTGATATCACTGCAACGATCTATACTTGATATAGCTATCATCCTAGAATAGCATATCGTTTGGTCGCAAACAGGTTTAATGATTAAATGATAAATTCTTTTTTATTGATTTAAAATAGTCCTAAGGACTTCATCATAACATAGGAGTTCGTTAAAAGAAGATACACAATTTATGATGAAAAAGCCAAATAACATTTATTAATAAACAATTCGTATATAATTATAAATAAAAGCTCAACCGTCAACAGACTGATGATTAGCTTTGGGATGCAATTCCTAATAGCATCTATCAATAAGGCCTTGTTTGCAAAGTTGGAATTTCTATTTCATAGGGTAGAAAGAGTGAAAACTATGGGTTCTAGAGTTTTCATCCCATCGGTTGATGCTTTGTTATCAAATGGCAGAAAAACCCTTCTTGTTTTAACCCTTCATGTTTGGATGCTTAGAGAATAAATAGACCTTTGAGTTGAAACATAATATTATATGCTAGACAAAAAAATTAAGATCCACCACCAGCAGTAACAAAATAGGTCTTTACTTTCTGGTTTAACAACATAACTAGAGATACAAATAAAGCAAGCAAATGAAAATGCTCAACAAAATCAATGAAAAACTTATCTATTTAACAAAACCAAATCAGCATCTAAAAAATGATAGAATTACAAAAAAAATACTTCTTAGAAGACCTCCATTTCCTTATTTTATAAGATTCTAAACTTGTATCAATATGAACATATGAATGTTTGAAAAATTATGAAATAATATTATCGAATAGGGCTGAGGTGGGAGCTGGAGTATGATGAGTGATAGTGATGCTGGTGGGCCTCAGGTGGTGGTTGGGAGATATAAAGGATGAAAAGGGAGCATGCTGTTAGAGAGAGAGAGAGAGAGAGAGAACTTTCCTAGGTTGAAGGGAGGCAGTGGTTCCATAGAAAGTGGCAAACTTGATAATAAAGGGGAACGAAAGATTCAAATACTTTTCTATGGTGGAATCTTCACATCTATCTTCTGAACTTGAGGTTTCTCCACCCAAACATGAAATCTGGTTCTTTAATGGCTTTATATCTGAAGGATATGAAACCATATTGAGATTGGCTAGAAGATCTCAAACCTTTCTATGGTGACCCTATGAGAGAAATTCTCTTTTTATTTAGCTCAATAATGCAAGGTAGGAAAAACTTCACACTCATTGTAATATGTCAGTATCATCAAGGTTATGATTCACCTTCCTGTTAGTTTTTTTTTTGTGAGGCTGAAACAAGGGAATTTAACGTAGAAACATCAGAGCTACTAAAACTTTGCAACACCCTCATAAAGCATTATATACAAAGAATAATTTACGTTTTATGAGTTGGAAGAGAAGACATGGATATGTTTGTCTTTTTGTGTCAGCAGGAGTCTTCGTAGCAATCAAAAATGAAAACTCTAGAGACTTCTTGAAAATCCATCTAAAACCCCAGTTCATGTTTTCTTTTATTTGATAAAATAGAAGTATTTCTCATTGTTAATCATCAAGTCAAGGTAATTTAGATGAATATTGTACATATCTTACATATACATATGACATGCCAATGCCTCAGTGCTATCTTTCATTCTGGTCAGAATAGAAATTACTGATGACCTCCTGAGGTCATTTTTTTTTCCCTATGGATTCAGGCTGGCCAACTCCAAAGGCTTATAGGTTTTTATCTAAACAAGCCTAGCATTGGCTGATTTTCTTAGTTGTGCTAGCCCAATCCTATGAATCCTATAGGATTTTAGGTCCAAACAGCCAAACAGGCTCTAAACATTTAGCTCCCTTATGCTCGGTGCTTTATTGAATATGATGGAAAGTCTTGAAAGCATGGCCTTTTGAGTTTAATCAATAAAGGCAAGTATTGTTGTGTCTTTCATAACATGAGATTTTTTAATGGATAGAAGGATGAAATAAAGGCCATTTCATATCCAATCTTCCTTGTGATTCACTTCGGAACTGCAAAGGTGCAGACCATTTTCCTATCTCAGCGGAAGTCCCATTCTGATATTTATGTTATAAAAGAAAGGAAGGTTATATTTTCCTTATTTGGTTACATCAGAGAAGAATTTTGGGATAGTTGAAACACAAACAAGACATATATAGAGCAATAGAACTGTCTTTTCTTTTTGGGTCCAATAAATGGAAGATTATTTAACAATCTGGATCAGATGTATGCTATTGCTTTCTATAGTAGAATCGAAGAAAAATTAAGTTCCACCAAAGAACCATATGCAATGTACATTATATACTGTTGGGGATAAATCCTGCTCCTGCCGAAGTCTAGTTCGATGCTCAGCCTAATGCAACCAGTAGCCACGGAAGAGCTTCAGCGGACGGATCTTAGTCGAACTCCTGCAGTCGACCGAACTGCTCAGTCGGTCGAGCTCCTTCGGACTCCCAGCGGCCGAACTCCTTAGCAGTCGTCCCTCGGCTGAACTTCTTAGCGAACTCCTCGGCGGTCGTCCTCCGGTCGAATTTCTCACCGGTCGAGCTCCTTCCGAACTCCCCAGCGACCGAGCCTTAGCCGCACTCCTCCAACCAGGCGCCTGTGAAAGCCGAACTCCCTTCGCACTCCTTCGGCCGAACTCCTTCCGAGCTTCCCCTTGGCCGAACTCCCCTGGAATCGATATATGCCGAAGTCCATCGATCAATGCTTGCTTTCTGAGAGCCATGGCTATTAAAGCTGGACGAACGGTCACCATCAGTCTGCCACAGGCGATGCTACAGCGGCTCCACCAGACCTCAAGCAGTCCACCACTGTCGGACGGTATGGCTGTCGCTTTCAACCTGACGACACCATCCTCTCCGCATCAAACTCGGTGCAGCCTCGAGCGGCCCGCCATCAGACAGCTGCAGCTGTCACCATCAAGCTCCACCTATAAAAAGATCCTCCAGATACGCTATCCTCTAACCCTCTGATCTCTAAGCTCTCCTCTTTTGTCTAAGCTCTGTGGAACTCATTCCCGAGCACTCTATTCCTGTTGACCAGAGCTGACTTGATCGTCGGAGGGTCCTGCCGGAGCCACCCCCCACCAGCTTCGGACGGGATTTTATTTTGCAGGTCCCCGGCGGCGACCTCGTCCACCACCGTTCTAGCTGATTCCGGCGACGATCAGATTCTGCGTCAACAGATTGGCGCTAGGAGGGCCCCCGAACCTCCGGGGTTTCCTTGTTCTTAAAGGAGTGATCGACGACGATTTCTCTCTTTCCTCTCTGGAGATCTCTCTTCTTCCTCACTAGAGTTCTTTCCCGAAGAAAAAATGCCTCCTAGGAGAGCTTCGACTCGGCGATCGGTGGCCTACGCGTCAGGTCCATCTGCTTCCATTTCAGCCCCGGCAGCTTAGGTTCCACACGAAGCCACCGCAGACGTGGAGCAGTTCAACTTGCTGGTCGGGTTCGTGGCTCTGCCGAGATGATGCTTGCCGTGCGACAACCTCCGACGGGGACTTTGCCAGCAAACCCGCCACGAGGATGCGAGGAACCGGCCTTAAAGAAGAGCATTTGGGCATACCAATCGCCCTAAGAAAGGAGAAACAGAGAGCAGAAGTTCTCTCGGAACGAAGTTTGGCAGCGCTAATGAGGCCGAACTCCCCCTCGAGCTCGTCGTCAAGAAAGTTCGAACAAAGAAGCTTGAAGTTCTCCTGCTGAAGGTTTTGCGGGAAAGCGGAATGAAGTTCGGGCAAGCAAAGCCGAGCTCTCCCAAAGTGGAATGAAGTTCGGCGCAAGCGGAACCGAACTCCCCCTCGAGCTCGTCGTCAAGGAAGTTCGGACAAAGAAGCATGAAGTTCTCTCGCGGAAGGTTTCGTGGGAAAGCGGAATGAAGTTCGGGCAAGCAAAGCCGAGCTCTCCCAAAGCGGAATGAAGTTCGGCGCAAGCGGAACCGAACTCCCCTTCGAGCTCGTCGTCAAGGAAGTCCGGACAAAGAAGCATGAAGTTCTCCCGTGGAAGGTTTCGCGGAAAAGCGGAATGAAGTTCGGGCAAGCAAGGCCGAGCTCTCCCAAAGCGGAATGAAGTTCGGTGCAAGCGGAACCAAACCCCCCTCGAGCTCGTCGTCAAGGAAGTTCGGACCCGCAGGTTTCATAAGGAGACGAAATGAAGTTCGGCGGAAGCAAGGCCGAACTCCCCCTCAAAGCTCATCATCAGAATGAAGTTCGGCGCAAGCAAGGCCGAACTCCCTCTCGAGTATCACTCCAAGGAAGCCCCGACAAAGGGGCATGAAGTTCTCCCGCAGAAGGTTCCACAGAAAGTTTGGCCGCGTTCACGACCTCCCCAGCGCAAGCAAGGCTCGAACTTTTCAAGCTCGCCACCGAGGAAGCCTCGACAGAAGGGCGTGAAGAAGTCCTCCCGAAAGGTTCCGCGACTACGCCCCCTCAACGTTCCTCGAACTCGAATTCTCACGGAGGTTAAGAAAGAGCTGCCAAGACCAGAAGGACTACGGTCTCCCCCGAACATGCGCGATCGAAGCAAGCAATGCCCCTACCATCGCGACCATGGCCACGACACTGAGGAATACATTCAGCTCCGAGATGAAATTGAGCTCGTCAGAAAAGGGCGGCTGGGTAAATTCCTCCGACGCCAGTCTGAAGCAGAAGATCGGCCAAGGGCGCTACCGTAGCCAAAAACGACATGGAGGTCGGCCGCCTCACGGCGTCATCAACGTTATCCCTGGGAGGAGCTTGGTGCATCGGCGATCCATCATTTTTCAGTGTCAAAGCCAAGAGAAGCATGCTCCAAATTGAGGAGGCTAGCATGAGATAAAGGTCGTCCGGTCCGGGACTTATTGTCGGAGAGAATCCGGAGGAACAACGCCCCCATGATCCTGAGACGGGAATGTGCTGCGAGTAACTTTTCCTCGGTAAAATTCTCCCCCAATAAATAATATTGTTTCTGGGTGCAAAAGTTCTGTGATGATAGGGAAGAAGCAGTCAATAGTTGTTGTGTTAGGAACAGGAAAAGAATCTCGTCCTAATACGAGCAGATCAAAGACCTTCAACCTCGGTCAGAGATAAGATCTCTCCTGAGCGATCGATGACAACCTCGGTCAGAGATAAGATCTCTCCCGAGCGAAGGCTTCGTTCACAAAGGACGAGATGGGAGGAGAGGCCTTGACAACGGTCCGTATGTGCCTCCACAGTCCGTTAGGAATAGGAGGAGAACCTCGTCCTAACGCGAGCAAAGTTGAAGGCCTCGTTCACAAAGGACGAGACGGAGGAGAGAGCGCGGACGACGGTCCGTATGTGCCCCCACAGTCCGTTAGGAACAGGAGGAGAACCTCGTCTAACGCGAGCAAAGTTGAAGGCCTCGTTCCTTTAGACGCGAGCGAAAAGTCGAAGGCCTCGTTCACCTTAGACGAGACGGGAGGAAGACGGACGATGGTCCGAATGTGCCCCCACAGTCCGTTAGGAACAGGAGGAGAACCTCATCCTAACGCGAGCGTCCGCATCAACCTCGGTCGCAAGAAACAAGATCTCCCCCGAGGGTCCGACAACCTCGGACAACCTCGGCCGAGAGCTCTCCAAGCGACCGAGACCTCGGCCAGAGATAATGATCTCTTCCGAGCAACCGTGGACAACCTCGGCTAGAGATAAGATCTCTTCCGAGCAACCGAGTCAACCTCGGCCAGAGATAAGATCTCTTTCGAGCGACAACCTCGGCCAGAGATAAGATCTCTTTCGAGCAACCGTGGACAACCTCGACCAAAGATGAGATCTCTCCCGATCGATCGAGCCAACCTCGGCCAGAGATCGGATCTCTCTCGAGCGCCCATATTGACCTCGGCTGCAGGAGAGATCTCCTCCGAGTCAGCCTCGGCTGTAGGAGACAATGTCGCCCCCGATGAGCTCAACCTCCGACCTCGATCGCAGGAGACGAGGCCTACCTCAACATCGGTTGGAGATGGGATCTCCTCCGGGCTTCAACTTCAACATCAACTTTAGCTGGAGAAGAGATCTCCCCCGAGCTTCGACCTGAACCAGCACGGAGCTCAGAAGAAGACTTCGGCAGTCGCCTTTCCTGCACTCTCTTCCTTCGAGTTTCGAATTCGGGAGTGGGGGGACTATTGTTGGGAATAAATCCCGCTCCTGTCGAAGTCTAGTTCGATGCTCAGCCTAATGCAACCAGTAGCCACGGAAGAGCTTCAGCGGACGGATCTTAGCTGAACTCCTGCAGCCGGCCGAACTGCTCAGCCGGCCGAGCTCCTTCGGACTCCCAAGTGGCCGTCCCTTCAGCCGACCGAGCTCCTTCAGACTCCCAGCGGTCGAACTCCTCAGCAATCGTCCCTCGGCCGAACTTCTCAGCGAACTCCTCGGCGGTCGTCCCCCGGCCAGACTTCTCACCGGCCGAGCTCCTTCCGAATCTCCAGCGACCGAGCCTTAGCCACACTCCTCCAGCCAGGCGCCTGTGAAAGCCAAACTCCCTCCGCACTCCTCCGGTCGAACTCCTTTCGAGCTTTTCCTTGGCCGAACTCCCCTGGAATCGATATATGCCGAAGTCCATCGATCAATGCCAGCTTTGTAAGAGCCATGGCTATTAAAGCTGGACGAACGGTCACCATCAGTTTGCCCCAGGCGACGCTACAGCGGCTCCGCCAGACCTCGAGCAGCCCACCACTGTCGGATGGTATGGCTGTCGCTTTCGACCCGACGATACCATCCTCTCCACATCAAACCCGGTGCAGCCTCGAGCGGCCCGCCATCAGACAGCTGTAGCTGTCACCATCAAGCTCCGCCTATAAAAAGGATCATCCAGATACGCTATCCTCTAACCCTCTGATCTCTAAGCTCTCATCTTCTCTCTAAGCTCTGTGGAATTCATTCCCAAGCACTCCATTCCTATTGACCGGAGCTGACTTGATCGTCGGAGGGTCTTACCGGAGCCACCCCCCACCGGCTCCGGATGGGACTTTGTTTTGCAGGTCTCCGGCGTTGATCTCGTCCACCACCGCTTCAGTTGATTCCGGCGACGATCAGATTCTGCGTCAATATGTACCATAAAGGAGAGGTAGATAGAATAGCAATGCTCTCATGGCCTGCCGTACTGTCCTGTATTGTCTGATACGGTGCATACCATACCATTATCAAATTGAGACGCTGTCCTGTATCGTATTGACACTTGGTACACTGTCTCGTATCATACCAAACTGCGTACTGATGTTGTAATAGGATAGTACCAGTATGGGGTTTAGTACTGAGACGACAAATCTCATGCTGTAATATTAGTGTCTTGTGGCGCCAAAAGTGCAGCTCTGGTGACATGTGACAGTGTAATTCTGCACGTAGATCGGGATGGCACTGGATAAAGGGAAAAGGATGCTGAATTGATAACCATGGCAGTGCCATATAGTGGGTCTGATTAGTGTGCATGAAGCCTCTTAACTGTAAAGCTAGGCACCAAAAGAATTGTTGAGATGATGGACTTAACAAATAACACTGAAGGGGCTTAAGATGTGACTTGTGGTTAAATTTAGCCATAATTCACATAAAAGAACATAGATTCCGGTAGTTAACTCAATCATTTTTGTTTTAAAGCTGACTGGAGGCACTTAAATGGCTTGATTTCTATGCAAAACAATTAATGCTTCACCTGTGGTCAGGGGACATAAGTGGCTTTTTGCTGTAGAACTAATACAAATCTTTGTTCACTTTTGTTTGCACTTTGCAACCTTTATGTTAAAGGGGAAGAAATTGAGAGCAGTGTTGGCTCCACAACGCTTGACCAATATCAGCATGGGTCATTAAGGACATGTGGGTCCTCATTTAATAGCAGGATCTGTATGTTGCATGACAGTCTAAAATCATTGCTTGCATACAGAGGATCTGATTTTGTTCCTAGAGTTCCTAGTGCTAAATTGTTATATTACCGACACGAATTGCTTCATGCATCTGGATGATATTGTTATATCTTTTTTTTTTTTTTTTAATTGATGTTGATTTTAAATCACCTTAGATGTATACATGTATAATTTTAAGTGACCCTTTATACATGCATTATTTTTTGTTTGAATTTGTAACCATAAGCCTACATTTCCGCATGTTTGATGGTCTTGATGAGTTCCTGTTAACTGTCAGGTTATTGCTGCTGCAAGAATTAAGGGGGCTTATCCTGAAAGAGTTGGGCAACCTGAATGTCAGGTAAACCATCTTTCTAAATCCGTTGGGGATTTGAGCTACTTGTTTTCCCTCACTTTTCTTCATTTCTTAGTCATATATTATCATCTGTGGATACCAAGGATATGTTACTAGAACTCGTAAACTTTTCCATAGAGCATAGATGTTGATCATTAGTGTGGAAGGTGGTAGGTTGCTGCTGTGTAGAAGTTGTTCTAAGTTGCAAGTTATTATGTTACATATATGTTCAGATCCAGATTACTACTTCAGACATTAATAATCCTGAAATCTGATCAGTTGCATGTTTTAGCTATGGTCTTATGTTCTTTAAGCTGGTCAAGGGAAAGTGGTAAAAAGAATAAATGCTTGAGCTGCTGTTATTTTGCTTGAATTTATTTGTGTGGGGCCTTTAAATTATCTCATGATACCGTAGGCATCAATAGAGAGGTAAATAGGCTTCCATATATTGAGAAAACCGGGAGCTTTGGTGTAGCAGCATATTCTTATGACATGGTGCAAGCAGATGTTGATGAATGGGAATAATGATATTGTTGACCGGGTTATATACAAATTATAAAGTTTGGTTATATTCTTATATGATTATCCTTTTGGGTATTGTGGATGGACATCCATTACAGAACCTTTTTTTTAATTTTATCTATTAATATATTTTTTAGGAGTTTTTATACAATCTGTGACCGCATGAGCTTAAAATGCATGTAATGAAAGAAACCCTACCTGCCAGCCATCCTCTGGTTCCATGGCCAGCCCTTTTGCTGTGCTAACTTCCCTTGGCTAGAACATTCTTGAACTATGGAATATCATTGTCGGTACATAAAGTCAACCTGTAGAAATGGGACAAGGTTTGTTGATTAGTGTTTAGGTTCTTAGCTCGTAATAATGTAAGTTGCCTCAAGATGGTTAGCTGTCAATCTATAGATAATCAAAATTCTAGGTACATTATTTCTGTATTGCTTGATAATCAGCAAAATGTGTGCATTATGTCCTGTCAAGCTGATATTTTTTTCAAATTGCTAAGATTGCCAATAGTTAAACCTAGGTCAGCAACCCTTATCAGAGGTCAAGTGGCCCGACCAGATTCCAAACTGACCTGCCTGTAGGCTGGGATTCCTTGACCTGAATCTACTGACCTGGACCTGACAGGCTGCTGTCAGGGCTGGTGGGATGCTTGGGCTAAGGCTGCCTTGCAATGGGCTGCATGGATGATGACATTGGATGCCTGTGGGGCTGGGGTGATGGGAATGGGCCTTCCTGTGGGATGCTAGGGCTGGAGATGAGAGGAGAAGAGGAGGGGAAGGAGGAAGAAGAGGTGGAGTGGGTAGAGGGGAGAGTATGAGGTGCAAATGGAAGAGGAGAAGATAAAGTACGAGGAGATGGAAGATGAAGAGAGGATAAAGGAGGAGATGGGAGAGGAAAGGAGTTGAGAAGAAAGGGTGAACCTCGAGAAGGGTGGTAGATGAGAGAAGACTTGAGCAGGATGGGGGGGGAGGGGGTTGCTAAAATTGGAATGACATTGGGGATTTAGCATGAGGGTAACAAGAGAATGGCTGTGATCTATCATTTGATTAAACAGCTTTTTATGATCCATGGACTTGATAGGTAATCTCCTCATATCTAATTTTGATCAGTATATTTCTCTTGTTTATCAACATGAGCTAGAATAAACGAATATAACCATTGAAGGTGGGGCTTCTATATGTATATTGGAAATCACATTTGTTAAAAATTTGTAACCTATCGATTTAGAACCTTTTGTTAAGGATGTCAAAAGCAATTCTGCCCTCAAGGCCATAAAACCCATGTGGTCCAAGGCGCTAAGCACCAGAAAGGCGCTCATGTGAATGAAGCAAAGCACTAATTTATGAAAATTTGCACAGATGCATTATAAATAAATATTATTTATATCTTAAAACAACACAATTATCATAAGATTGATCATTCAAGTTTCGATGGCCTAAGTCATAACCATTTACAGCATGAAATTTCATATTCTATCTTTCAAAACATCACTTCAAATACCACTTTCTGTAATATATTTTTTAAAAAGGCAGCGAAAATTAAACAACCCACGTCATATAGGAGCTTCAAAGTTCAAACATGGCATCATAAAATATCACTTTTTAAAACATGTTGGTAAATAAAACATAACAAACAAAAGAAAATCAGTACACATTTTAGAGTAGCTTCTAGCCTAAAAGTATTATCACAATAATCATTCTCTCATCACTTCCATCTCCACTAGATTTATAATCATCATTCTCCGTGTCTCTCTCTTTTGACCCAACCTCCTCCATCACTCCATTTATATGGGTTTTACTATAGCAAAACATCCTTCGAGGTAAAATGAATACAACTCTCAAAGAAAGGGCACAAAAAGGATATAAGGTTCGTGCCAGTTCGTTCTGGTACAGAATTGTACCGGATTGTGTTGCTGGCCGACCGGAACGGCCACTGGTACCGGAACTGAGAACCTTACATACATATATAAACACAATTAATGTATATAGATATAAATGTAAGGGAAAGAAAAAAATTGTAGGATTTTATGAACGTTAAAAATTTATGCAAGTACACAATTACTTGGACTGAAAATCACTCTTCCTCTAGTCCACACCAAGTGTACATATGAATTTTATTATGTTTTGGCTGCAAAAAGGATTGTGAAAGTGGTGACTACTATTGTTAGATCTATATGGTTGTCATTCTCAAAAAATGAATCACCACACAAGTTGCAAGATTATGCATAAAATTTATAATAAATTGGATGAATTATTGAACATGTTAAAAGTTGAATGAAGATTTGTTTTAAAATTGTTAGTTCAACGAAACCCTAACCAGACTAATGAACAATTTACTCTTGAATGTGATATTGATGACAACCTTTAGATATTGATGACAACCTTTACATTAAATATAAGTCTTTCACATTTACACAGGGCATTATGTTCTCAAACCATCATCAACCAAAATTGGTATATACCCTTTAACAAAATACAACTATTTTGTGTTCACCTCATGCAAAGCTAATATACATGTCATTAGAACTTGGTCACCCTTGGTTGATTTTTGTTTCTCTAGTGAATTATTTATTATGTAAATAATACATAGTGATTCCCATCAGATATATGCTAACATTATTTTTCAAATGGATTAAATTGCAAGCTTTGTGTAAATAGATTTAAAGGGTTATAACGAGGCATGCAATTGATTTAATGGCAAAGATTGCAGTGGGAGCTTGATTAGTTTGCGTTGGTTATATTTTTGTTACTATGGAGTACCCAAGCTGATACAAATAAGGTGGATAAATCTTGATGGTTGTGATTATGGTAATGGTGGTTTGGTGCACCTCAATTATATCTCTTTAACATCATGAGTTGGCTTTGTTTGTATATTTCCATCTTGACCAGGAAATATAACTTCCCCTCCTTTGCACTCTTTTCCAGTATTACTTGAAGACTGGTACATGCAAATTTGGAGCAACATGCAAATTTCACCACCCAAAAGATAAAGCTGGAATTTCTGGGAGGGCTCAATTAAACATTTTAGGCTATCCACTTCGGCCGGTTTGTGCACACTATTTTTATTTATTTTTTATGCTTTTGCTTTTATTAGTGCTAAAGTGGCAATGATGTATATCTACTTTGATTACATGCAATTTTACCTTTTATGTTTTATATTCTTGTTGTAATTGGCTATTGTTGACCATTTTTTTTTTTTCAAATTTTCCTGCTGTAGAATGAGAAGGAATGTGCATATTATTTAAGAACTGGACAATGTAAGTTCGGAAACACTTGTAAATTTCACCATCCACAACCTTCTAATGCAATGGTTGCATTACGTGGCTCTTCTGTTTATTCTCCTGTACATTCCCCCACAATCCCTGGTCAGCAGGCTTATCATGGGGGATTGACTAACTGGTCCTTGTCAAGAACTTCTTTCATTCCAAGCCCTCGATGGCAAGGTCCTTCAACTTATGCTCAACTGATTCTTCCTCAGGGGTTGGTTCAAGTTCCTGGGTGGAATCCATATCCTGTAAGTCTTGCTCCACCTTTTCTTCTGCTTGTTAGAAATAGCATGATTCATAGAGAGACACGTGGTATATTACTGGATTTTTTTTTTTTTTTGCTTTTTACATGCTTTATCTTTTTTCCTTCAAACTTCATGGAAGTTATATTGGCAAGTGATTGTAAATTTATTATGTAGCCAGTCTGTATGGGCAATTCTGTGTTCTAGAAGCTCATACATGTTAAGGATCATTCAAGAACAAAATTATTCAACACCATTTAATTGTTTTTGGTATGAACTGGCCGCATGAACTTCCAAGGAAGATCCCCAGTTTGACACCCTCATCTGCATGTTTCTCTTGTGCTGAATCTGTTTATATTTGTCATCTTTTTCCAACATTTACGCTCACTGAAATAGAAGTAATGGTGCAAAAGCGATGAAAATGATTGATTATATGGATTTGACAAAGCTGCAAAATATTTGAATATGAGATGCTAGATTCAATATCATTTTTTTTTCTGTCTCAATTTGTGTGATTGCAATTAAAGTCAAGAGAACTCTTTATTTAATTCAACATCTTTTCGCTAAAGGGCATGGGGAAGACTAGAACACATTTTAAGTTTCCTCTTTCCTTTTCCATGTAATTAAACCAGAAAAGGCTACAAATGATTGTCATAATATATGCATTATTCACCATTACTTATTCTATCTTATCTTGTTTTATGTACTGGGCCTATTGTACCATACTGGTACCGAATTGAGACTCGATATATGGAATGTACTGAGTCTCGACATACCGAATTGACCCCTATATCAAGAATGCTGACACTGTATCTGCATGGTATCGGTATGGAATCTGGTATTGAGATTAAGAACCTTGCTTTAAAGAAAAGACATTGTCATTTATGTTTCCTTCTAATCCTCATCAATGCAGCTTACATGCCGTGTTACAGCTCCTGTGAACTTTTAACCATTATAATCTCAGATAGAATTTCTGCATTCCCATTTTTTCAGGTAATTTCTCTTTCTTTAATCTAATTATAAACTGTATGCCTTGTTATTAAACTAAATAGCCCTACTTCCCCATACCCAACCCTCCCCTCACCCAAACTCACACGCACAAACATAAGAGAGAGAATATGAATAAAAAATAGATAAAGAATGAGATCAAAAGAAAGATGATAGCGTGTGCCACTAAAAAGGTAAGCTATCTCCATACTTCCCATCATGTGCTTATCATGTTGTGACAAATAATTTTCTTTTTTTATTTCTCAATTGTCTTTTGGTTTTTTTGCTTTTGTATTTGGTTTCTTAATATCTAGCATAAAGGTTTTTTCAGACTTTCAGATTTTAGTAGAAACTAAAATAAAATAATTAGCATATGCATAATGCATGATGTAAAATTTAGAGTATCAACTAGTTCTTGCATGATGGATCTTCACGTTATCCTGAGAACTTCATAAATGATGTTATATCATGGTATTTGATGCAGCGCATCAAGTTATTTTATTTTATTCGTTAAGTCATCATTTTTTTTATTTCATTTGTGGTGTTTGATTCAATCTAGCTTAATTATTTTGAGAAAGATTTAATAGGTTGATCCGAACCTGAACCAAATATTCTTGTTTATTTTTAACCAAACGGGTGTGCCAATCTAGATTTATAGGGACCACATGATTATCTAATAGATTTATCTTTATTAGAGTAGATGGAAAGAAAAGAAAAGGAGAAAAGACAAAAAAAAGAAAAGAGAAAAAATGATATTTTTGGACCAATAAAAAAGGGAAAAAAGGAAGAAAGAAGAAAGAAGGTTATAAATATTGGCTTTTGAGTCTTGGGTAAAGGGGAGAAAGAAGAGAGATTTCATAGAAACCCTAAATCCTCCTATCTTTACGTATGGCTTCCCCTCCATCTTCTGATTCGTGGTTGTTTCTTCCTCGCGCTTGGATCAATCTCTCCTTTCTCTTCACTTCTTCTAGATTCTTCCAACCTTTCATCGTTCCCATGCTGGAGTTTATCCACCATGGTGCCCCTAACCTTGGTGGTCGTGGATATCCTGCATCTGGTGAACTGGTTGCAATCTTGAACCTCATCGATCTTTACCTTCTCATCCAAGGTAATCGACATTTCACATAATCTATTACCTTCTTAACCTTCAATTAAAATCTATCCATTTTCTTTTAATAATTAAGGTTGGAAAGATTTGATTCCTGGATGTTTCTTTTGGCACTATTTTATATACTTGGTATATTGAACTCGATTGTTGACCTTTCATTTTTAGTTCTTATGGTTGTTATTAATCAAAATCTAGGTTATATTGCTGCTCAAATTTGCTTTATTTTCTGCACTGGACTCTTAAGTTCAACTTAAAAGATCTTATCAAATTCAAATTCAGGATCTAGGTTTGCATTTTATCTTTTAGAGCCCTCTTCCCACTGCATTGTTACAGTAATGTGCTACAGTACTGCAATAGCACTTGCGGCTATATTAAATGGTATCAGAGCAAGTTCTGATCTAAGGGCTTTCATTCAGATGCATTATTAAAACCATACATCATTGCATGCACATTGCATGATCTTGTCCCACTCGCACTTTATTGTTGTCTAGAAAGACTGAAAAGAAAAAAAATGTTGAAAATCTATCTCTTGCATCTTGTTGGCTGTCCACAACTTTCTCAAATTATTAACACCTCATTATAGGGTCATTAGCATCTCAAAATGGTGAACAATCACTTAGAAAATCTTAGGGATTAGAGAGAGGCATATGAAAGACAACAACAGACCATGTGAAATATGCAAAACCAATTAAATCAAATACAACAAATGTTAGAAGCCATGAACATGACTCATTAACATGGTAGGGATGGAGCTAACAATTCTGTGAGCGACCATGATGTAGAAGGATTCAACCTACCTTCTAGGAGAAACCAGCCAATCCAACATCAAGCGAACACCACACACTGGGATTAGGGTATTAAGGCATACGTCGGTGAGTTCGAGGGTAGGCTAGAACCCGAAGAGTTCATAGATTGGATTGACAAGCTAGAACAATTCTTCGAGTGGAAAGAGTTCTCAAGGGTAAAAAAAGTCAAGTTTGTCTCCTTTAAGTTAAAAGTTCATGCCTTAGTTTGGTGGAAGCAAGTCCAAAATGATAGGATTAGAAAAGACAAGGAGAAAATCATCTCTTGACAAAGAATGAAAGAGAAGCTTAGAGAAAAATTTCTTCTAGCTGATTGTCGGCAAACCTTATTATAAAAACTTCACAATCTTTGGTAGGGGTCCAAGACGGTGCAAGAATTCACAGGAATTTTATATCTTGCAGGCCTATATTGACCTTAAGGAGAATGAAGAATAGTGGATAGCTTGCTATCTTGGCAGGCTTTGCCCTTAAATTAAGGACGGATTAATATTTTGCAGTTTTCTACGGATCGATGCAGTCTACAATCACGCACTAAAGGTCGAGTCCAAGTTGAAAAGGCAAACATTTCGATAGGGAAACATAAGCAGGAAGACCGTTGTAGGAAACAAACCAATCCCAAAAAATGACACCCATCCCTCTCCAAAACCTATTATTGATATTAAGGGTAAAAAGATTTTAGGACCTAAGCCCTTGGGGTCCAATATCACTTGTTACAAGTGTAGGCAATCGAGCCATAAGTTGTCTGACTGTTCTTTGAGACAATTTCAGCCTAGGACAATTTGATTGAAAAAGCTAGCGAGAGTGAAGGAAAAAGAGGTAAAAGTGCAAGAGGAAGATGCTATTGGAGACGGTGAGATCCTTGATGAGACTATTGAAGTTATTGAACCAAACTTAGTGATCAATCTAGTCCTAGTAGCACCCAAAACTACCAAGAACGAATGGAGACAACACAGTCTTTTCAGGACTATCTACAATGCTGGGGGAAAATTCTGTTCTATCATAGTTGACAGTGGGAGCATGAAAAACTCTCTCAAGAGATGGTTGACAAGCTTCAGTTAAAAACTAAAAAGCTTGCATAACCTTACCAAATTGCCTAGTTTAAGGATGGTGACGACCGACGGGTTCCAGTAATGCGACGAAGTCAAGTTTTCCATAAGGAAAACTTATACCAACAAGATTTGGTGCAATGTAGTGCCCATGGATGTGTCACTTGCTTCTAGGAAGATCTTGTTAGTTTAATCGTAGCACCATACATGAGGGGAAGGAGAACACATACATAGTTACTAAGGACAACAAAAAGATTAGGCTGATTCTACTCAACAGTATATCAAAGCCGAGGCCTAAGTTAAACTTATCCCAAAAATCATCATTCACTGTGGGGCAATCTGTGATGGCTTTGATCAAGTCCCAATTTGCCAAAAACCTAGCAGGACTTCCTATGGTTTATGCCTTAGTGATAAAAGGAACAATTGAAACTCCTGAGGTTTCCTCGACTGTTCGACCACTGTTAGACAAGTTTTTTGACATCATGCTGGAGGAATTTCATGATGGCCTACCCTTTATGAGAGATATCTAGCACTGCATTGACCTGGTGCTAGGGGCGAGTCTCCCACACCTAGCCCATTATAGGATGAGCTCAGTAGAGCACGAAGAATTGCATCGGTAGGTCACTAGCTTATTGAAGAGGGGGTACATTGGAGAGAGTATAAGTCTCGTGGTTGTGCCTATCCTTCTCACTCCTAAAAAGGATGGAACGTAGTGGATGTGTGTAGATAGTCATGTTATCAACAAGATCATGAAGTATAGGTTCTCCATCCCTAGGCTTGATGACATGCTTGACATGTTAGGGGGTGCGAAGATATTCTCTAAGGTCGACCTAAAGAGTGGATATCACCGGATCCATATCCGACCAGGAGATGAGTGGAAAACAACATTTAAAACCAAAGGACTATATGAATAGTTGGTTATGTCCTTCGGGCTATCTAATGCCCCAAGCACTTTCATGCATATCATGAATTAGGTGTTGTGGCCGTTCATTGAGAAATTCGTCGTGGTATACTTCGATGACATTTTGATTTATAGCATGAGTCCTGAACTCCATCTGAACCATCTGCGATAGGTGTTTAGACCTTGAGAGAAAAGTAGCTAGAGTTCGTCAAACTATCCCGAACTAGACGGCTCAAGGTGTTTCAAGCCATACTGACGGCAAATCGAGACAGTTTAGCTAAGCAAATTGGAACACTGGAGGAGAAAGAGAGAGAGGAGGGGAGGGAAAGAGGAGATGATGTTGTTGGAGGCCGTCGGTGGCCCGCTAAGGCCGTCGGAGGATCGTGGAGGCCTCTATAGCTCGATATCGCCCAATAGGATCTTTAATCGAGAGAGAAAGAGAGAGAGAGAGGGAGCAATAGTATTGGATGGATGTGTAGCCAATGGAGAGGCTGCTGGAGGATGTTGGGTGGCCACTGTGACAATCGGACAGCAAAAAATGCACAGATGGAGCCACGGCTGCGGAATAGGGACGATCGCCTCTATTCACTCATCGCGTTTTCTTTAAAAAATGACAATGAATGTTGAAGCTTGTAGTAAGTTTGCCTGCCTCACTTAAGTGAAGCCAGAAAATTCACTGTTGGCTTCACTATTTGAGATTTTTTTTTGAAAAAAATTTCTAGAAATAGTGAAGCTGGTATTGGGTGTGCTAGCTTCACTCGAGGTTTTTAAAAAAAAATCCTGTGAAACAGGGATGATCGTCTCTATTTCATATCAATGATGCCATAGGCCGTGATTGCGCCATTTGGCAGCCATTGCTGCAACTGGAGGCCCTTCGGCAGCCTCTCTGGCGACTTTCTCTTTTTTTCTTTCTCTCACTCTCTCTCTATCTCTCTCTCGGTCAAGATGTGGCGGAGGAGGCGGCGCTTCGAGCGCCCCTGCGGCTGGTCTGTGACCATCGTCGGTGTCTCCATCGACCACCCTCTCCCTCCCTCCCCCTTCTCCCTCCCCCTCTCTCTTTTCCTCCTCCCAAGTTCCCTTCTGCTTTGTGTTGATTCGCACCTGTTCGGTACGGTACGAATCCATGCTGACTCGTACCGTCGATCAGCCAACACATCCTAGTTTCGGTTATGCTTTTCTTGAAATCACCTATATTTGAACCTTAAGAAGTATACCTTTTTAACTAACAGCCTCATTTTCTTAGGCTATATTGTGTCTATCAAGGAGATTAAGGTAGATCCTGCTAAGATCAAGACAATTCAAGACTGTGTAATCTCGAAAACCATAACTGAGATTTGAAGCTTTTATGGACTTGCATTGTTCTATCGACGACTCATTTGAAATTTTAGTTCCTTGATTGCCCTTATCACAGATTGTTTGAAAGGGGAAAAATTTTGTTGGACTCATGAGGCCGAACAAATATTCAAAATGGTTAAGGATAGGACTTGAGCACACCCATAGTTGCCCTATCTAACTTTGATATAGCATTCGAAGTTGATTGTGATGCCTCACATGTGGGAATAGGGGCTGTTTTATCCCAAGAAAAGTGACTCATAGCCTTCTTTAGTAAGAAGTTAAATGATGCTCGATCGTGTTATTCGGTGTGATCTCGAGTTCTATGCGATTGTGCATGCCTTGAAGCACTGGCGACCATATTTGATTCATTGGGAGTTCATCCTTAACTCAAACCATGAAGCCTTGTGTTATTTGAATCCCCAAAAGAACCTTAACAAGAGGCATGCCAAATGGACTGCATTTCTATGAGAGTATATTTTCCACTTGAGATATAACCAAGGTATGGTCAATCAGGTTGTTGACACTCTTAGCCGTAGGATCTATCTCCTTGTCACTGCTTCCTTATAGATTGTAGGGCTTGAGACTATTAAGGATCAGCACAAAGATGACCCTTAGGATCTATTATGGAAAAATGTGTCTTCTGATACTAGTTTGTCCTTTGATTTTTGTGTTGAGTTTGGATACCTTTTTAGGCAATCCAAGTTATGCATCCTAGAGGGTTCACTGAGAGAGTCCTTGATTTAAGACCTACATGGTAGTGTTTAGGGGGGCATTTCAGGCGGGATAAAACCTTGGGGTTAGTTCAAGAGCGCTACTATTGGCCGAACATGCATAGGGACGTAGAACGATTTGTTCAACATTGTATGACTTGTCAAACATTTAAGGATAAAAAACAGAACACGGGCTTATGTACTCCTTTCTCCAATCCCTCTGCTCCTTGGGAAGACGTCTCTATGGACTTTGTTCTTGGCCTATCCAAAATTGCACGATATGTTGATTCAATATTTATGGTAATAGATCACCTTACTAAAATGAACCATTTCATTCCTTATAAAAAGACGTCAGATGCATCACATATTGCAAAATTATTTTTCAATGAAATTGTGCATCTGCATGGCATCCCTAGATCAGTCACATCAGATAAGGATACTAAATTTATAAGCTATTTTGGGAGCTCTAATAACCAAAGCAGGAAGTAGATTAAATTTTAGCAGCCATATCACTCACAAATTGATGGACACATAGAGGTGGTAAATTGATCTCTGAGCAACCTTTTAAAATGCTTGGTAGATGAAAGACTAACATAATGGGATTTAATCTTACCACAAGTTGAGTTTGCATATAATAGTTCCACCAATAGAACCATAGGAAAATTCACTTTCAAAGCCCTATATAGCTATTCTATTCCCCATTTTCTTGATCGAACACCCATTCCATATCTTAACGGAGTTAGTACAGAAGTCGAGTCCTACTTGAAATAGATTTAGGAGGTGCAACAGCAGGTTCACAAAAGGTTGCAGGATTCCACTGTCAAATATGAGGCAACAATGGACCTACACTACTGAGGTATGGATTTTAGTGAGGCAGATAGTGTTTTGATCTATTTCAGGAAGGAGAGATTCTATAGCAAGTTGGGTAGGAAGAAGTTTAGGCCTTGCTCAAGAAATTGGGGAAGAATGCCTACCTTATTGATTTGCCATCAGAAGTACCTCCCTCTCCAATCTTTAATGTGAGTGATTTATTCGAGTGCCATGGAGAAACACCCACTACTGCAAGTGTCGAGATGCTATCTTTCATTGCAGATGCAAAGATGACATCGTAGTGCATGGAGATTTTGGACATCCGATGATTGATAGCAGCTGGATTTTGGAGTTGTGCCGGCTTTGAGATGACTTATACCAAAGCTATCAAGAAGCTATGTCGACATGATCGAGATTTCTCTCACCTGGGGAGAATTGATGCAGCGCATTAAGCCATTATTTTATTTTATTCATCAAGTCATCATTTTTCTTTATTTTGTTTGTGGTGTTTGATTCAATCCGACTTAATTATTTTGAGAAAAATTGTTTAGGTTGATCCAATCCTGAGCCAAATATTTTATATTTATTTTTAGCCAAATGGGGATGCATGGGAAAGAGAAAAAAAGAGAAAAGAGAAAACATGGCATTCTTGGACCAATCAAAAAGGAAAAAAAGGAAGAAAAAAAGAAGGTTATAAATATTGTCCCTTGTGTCTTGGAGAAAGGGGAGAGAAAAGAGATTTTATAGAAATCCTAAATTCTCCTCTCTCTACATATGGTTTCATCTCTATCTTCTGATTTGTGGTTGCTTCTTCCTCGCGCTCGGATCAATCTCTCCTTCCTCTCTATTTCATCCGAATCCTTCTGGCCTTAAATCCTTCTGTGTTGGAGTCTGTCCACCACAGTGTTGCTGACCATTGGTCGTGGATACCTGCAATTTGGTGAACTGGTTGCAACCTTGAATCTCATCGATCTCTGTCTTCTTATCCAAGATAATCGACATTTCACATAACCACCGTAATTTATTACCTTTTTAACATTCAATCAAAACCTATCCATTTTCTTTTAATAATTATGCTCGGAAAGATTTGATTCCTAGATGTTTCTTTTAGGGCCATTATGTGTATTTAGTGTTGGTGTATTGAACTCGGTTGTTAACCTTTCGTTTTTAGTTCTTATGGTTGCTATTAATCAAAATCTAGATTATATGGCTATTGAAATTTGCTTTATTTTCTGTGCTGGACTCTTAAATTCAACTTAAAAGATCTTATTAAATTCAGACTCAAAATCTAGGATTGCGTTTTGTCCTTTAAAGCCCTCTTCCCACTACACTGCTACAGTAAAGTGGCTGCAGCACTGCAACAATATTTGCGGCTACATTAGTATTCTTTATTGATGTTTGACATTGATTTGATTTCTCAATTAGTTGATTATTAATGTGGATGTCAACCTGGACTTGAGAAGGTTCTTGAACTTTATTTGTTGCTCCAGTCATATAGAGTCCTAGACTTAGCAACATTCATAGATCTAATAACAAAGCTAATATTTATTTTATTTTATTTTTTGCTTATATAAGTAAAACAGGCGATCCCACTCTTAGAAAAAAGACTTATCATAATTTTTTAAATGACATTATTCCAATGGTTTCGTCACAACAAGGTTATTGCTACATTGTGTGCTAACTGCTTACCTGTCATATGTATTTTTATGCTAATAACTGGTCTTCATATTCTTACTACAGGAAGATAGATGTATTTTAAACATGAATGAGTACTGATTCTTGTTTGATTTCCACAGCCTCTTTGTAGTATAAATTTTCCTTTGTATCATGAGAACTGTTGTCATACGCTAGTATGTGTGTGGAACTGTGGATCCATGGTTTCCATCAGCTGAGCCTTTTTGATTTTCTTTGTGGATCAACTTGAGGACTTTCAAGATCAAGGACTTTAACTCGACTCAGCTCAGCTAAGCCTTAATCCCAAACTTGAGGACTTTCAAGATTAAAGGCTTTAGTATCTCCTTTCTTAGTTGGTCTTTAGCATCAACTTAAGATGAAGAAAATGAAGAAGAAAATCCCAACCTTACCTCAATTAATCACATCAATATCTCGTAATACATCACAGGTGTATGATCTAATTAAAGAATGCAATTTATCATGCTTCTACTCCATGTGTAGGTTTGCCTCTGTTTTGTTTGCGCAAGTAACCTATCAGGCATGCCATACAACTTGTAGTTTTAAGGGCTTCTATCCAATTTAAAAATGTCAACACATTAGGTTCTCGAATGAAGTTTACTATAGCTATTTATTTTTTTTACAGTAATGGTACTTCTCACTGCTGTTTTGCTAATAGCTTCATTAAAATTGTTGTTAAGGGATTTTCATGAATTGGTAGCTTAATGGCTTGATTTCTGATTGGTGGGTTGATGTTCATTAAACCTCAAACTGGAGTGGTTTAATTATGTTGCTAATCACTGCTTCTGGCCCTCCCCCTCTTGTTATATTTCACTTGGCATCCTTTTCGGCATTATAACTCATACATTTTATTGTGAATTGGTCGGTAGGCAATAATGAATACCGGTCTCATATCATCTCCAAGGAAATAAGCTGTGTTATTTAGAGAAGAAGAATTGGGAAGTAAGTGGTCATTTAGGGTGAAGCATGCATTAGATGCGGTGCATTATTGGTGTGCCACCATGTTGGTAAACATACTACAATGAGAAAAATAAAGAGAGGATATTATGGAATTAACCCAAGCAGAATCAAATTGTACGGTTTTAATGTCTGTCAGCCATATATGAAATCATTTGGTCAATTACAAGGCTCATGGAAAGAGATATTAGTTAGCTGTCATTTGAAATTTTGAATCCTATTATTTCAGCTTGAGGAAGAGGTTGCAACATGAGTCCAGTTCATGTCTGGTCATTGTTTTACTGTATTTTTGCAGGTTACTAGGCTAATTTATAATCTTTTTGCATAACTTGGATCGAAATTCAAAGCCTGAATTGAATTTATTAAGCATGTCTATGGCTAATCTCTTACAGGTGTATCTAAGTCAGCACTGTACATAAGTGGTTGCATGTTTGACAAATATGAGAATTTAAACTGCACAGACTTTTTATTTTCTAACCTGTGAGAGATTTCTTTTTTCCTTTTCTCTTTCTTTTCTTTGACCACTCTTGAGAATCTACTAATTCTAACTCTTAACATGCTTGACTATTTCTGTCTTTAATTGTTCATTGTCCATTGAAAGGACTGGTCATTGTTGCACCATGGGATCTGCTTTGTTTATCAATGGTATGTTGAATCGCAATCTCATTGTCAAATGTGCGAGGAATATGAGTCAACAGCATGACTTTTACCTGTTTTTATTTTCTTCATTATTCGATTGTAGCATGAAGCTAAATATCACAAACCCCATGAATATGGTTGATTGGTTAATCTCTTGAAGCATTAGCTAAACAAATTTTGACATGTCCGCACATATCATGCTCTTTTGCCATTTTATGATTTGAATTAAGCAGCTTTCATGCTTTAATTTTAGGATCATTTTACTTCTTTTAGGCTGCATTTGGAAGTGGAATGTTAACCCTGAATAAATGTGTTAACTTCTACTCCTCTTTACTCCTGACTAAATTACTCCACCCGACATAGGGCCATTACCCAATTATCGTCCCAGCAATCCAGGGTTCTAGGAGGAGTAGAAGTTAACCTTTTTTTTTTTGGCATAAGGTGGCTGACTGAAGACCTGAATCCACATCATTGTGCTTGTCAGCCCAAGCCTTTTTACCATTGCACTAAGCAGTGACCCCTTACTCAACCCTATATGGTAACCTAACATGTTTCTGGATTAAGTAGGCTAAATGGGTTGAGAAGGCAAAAGGTTATATACCAACTTTTCAAAAGTACTCATTTGGTCGTTTTGAAAAAGTGGGTCAACCCAAGTGTTCCAATGAGCATTCGGCTGAAAAAGGGTGAAATAACTGAGTTAAATGACTTTTTCCTCTTCTACACAGCCTTGGATTGTTTTAAATGCACAAACTGAAGGTGGCCATTGATATCCTCAGTCTTGGGATTTTTTGGAATGCATAATCCAAGTTGGCCATTATCGCTAAGTATTAGGGTTTGGGGGATCCACATCATTGCCTCCTTATATCTATGACTTCTGTATCCTCTGACTTCTTCTTTTACAAATATTTCTACTTCTGGGAGGTATTGCACAAATAAGGTGGTCAAGGATCCAAGATGCCCTTAGAATTTTCACCCTCAGGATGGGCACATCATGTATTGGTATTTATATTGTCTTTTGGGGTTTGCTAGTAACTATTAATTTTGCTATTTAACTGTTCTCTTTTACTTTGAATGTGTTTTGTCTAGGATATTACATCACGCCAAGGTGAAACAAGTGCAGGAGCTCAAGGGACATTTTCCTCCTACCGACCAGGCTCCATCCCTATGGGTGTTTATGCCTTGCAGAGGGAGAACATATTTCCTAACAGGCCTGACCAACCTGAATGCCAATTCTATATAAAGACTGGAGATTGTAAGTTTGGTGCAGCCTGTAGGTTTCATCATCCTAGGGAGAGATTGATGCCGGTTCCAAATTGCGTATTGAGTCCATTGGGCCTTCCACTTCGTCCAGTAAGTTGTATCACGAACCTTCACAATTCACCACTGCTTTATTGATGGATCCATGCATTTCAAGACCATGCCTTGTTGCTGTTACATTTATAATTCTAGAGGCTATGTCCTATATCTGTATAATTTTTGACAGATGCAATGTCATGATCTAGTAAACCTCCATAATTCAGTATTGCTTTGATGAAAGATCCATGCATGTCAAGAACCATATCTAGTTACTTTTACATTTATGGCATTGCTGGATGTTATCTTGTCTCGTGTCTGTATACCTTTTGATAGATGTGATGACATGATCCAGTAGCATTATATGAACAAACCTCTTTGACCATTTTTAGTAATCTTCTATAAAGTGACCTAGCGATGACCTCATTATGACCTAATATCATGGGTCCGTAACATGGAAATGGTCTCTCAGCACATAGGGATAAGGTTGCATACATCTGACCCTCTCCCAGTCTAATAGTCTCTCCACATATGGGGACCTTCCCTAGACCCTATAATGGTGGAGCCTCATGCACTGAGATGCCCTTTTTCTTTTATGAAGTGGCCCAACAAGTGGATATCTTTCTACTATTCTACATTTGGTTTTTTATTTAGAACAAATATTTAAATTTCATGTTCATGCAGGTTGGTTTTTCCATTCTATATAAATTTAACTTGTCCTAAAAATATAGGAATATATTTAGAAAGTGAATATATTTAGAAAGTGAAATATTAATTATTTTCTATTCTATTATGTGACTGAAACTTCAATCTCTATTTGTAGCATGATTAGTTTCTTCACTATTTCTCCACAAAAACCCTTTGCAAATTGTAGTATAAGATAGAAAGTCCTTTTCAAGATTCACCGAACTAGTATCGGAGGTTGTATCAGTCGGTGATCCGTTCGGTACGGTTTGCACCAAATTGTACCGAGCTGAGGCATATTAGAACTAAGGGAGGGAGAGGGATGGGGGGAGAGGGAGGGAAGAGAGAGAGTGGGAGAGAGGGGGTGGCATACCTTGTCGGAAGTGGCAATGGAGCACTAAGCCTAGCTGTGGGTCTTCATGGAACCTTATCCCTAGCTGGTGTAATCATCATGGAGCCATTATCATTGCAAAGCCATCATCACAAAGTCATTATTGTTGTGGAGCATCAAGAGACGGTGGAGGGGAGTAGAAGATCAGGAGAGGAGCAGCGAGAGAGAGGGAGAGTAGAATCGAGAGACTAGAAGAAGAGAATCAAAAGAGAGGGAGAGACCTTGTTGGTAGTAGTGATGAAACCCTAACTCTTGCCATAGAATTGCCGTCATTGTGGAACCCTAACTCTATTCATCATTGTCGATGTATAGTTGTTGTCTACGTGGAGCTATCATTGACCTAGTGTTATTGTCATCATGGAGCATCCAGAGAGAGGGGAGAGGAAGACTGGGAGAGGATAATCGAGTAAGGGGAGAAGGAGAAGAGGATCGAAACATCGACAAAGAGGGAGAAAAGGGGAGGAATTGGGAAAGAGGGAGAGGATAGGGAAGGATTTTTATAAAAAAAATGGTTTGGCTCAAGAACCAAATCATGTGATTGAATCATCTTGTTAATTGGTCTGTCTGGTTTGATATGCCTTGAACTACTTGGTTTGGGACAGTTCTGCAGTCCTTGGTCCTTTTAGTTTTCAAGGGGATAATCACACTTGACCTTTAATATAAGCATGCCTAAATCTTAAAACTAGATCTTGTTTGTGTTAATACCCTCTCTCCATGATATTCCTTGTAAATAATAACATATACACAAAGTCCTCATGTTTCAGAGGATGGTCAAGATGTAGCATCTTCAATGCTACTATATAACTAAACTTTTTTTTTAAAAATGCTGTGCTGTTGGTTTGCCTTCAATCTTCTTGCACTAAATCCCCTAATAAATTATATTACAAGATGCTACTATATAACTAAACTTTTTTTTTAAAAATGCTGTGCTGTTGGTTTGCCTTCAATCTTCTTGCACTAAATCCCCTAATAAATTATATTACAAGATAAAAAGTTCCTAAGTTTTGGCATACAAGGGGATACTCATGAGGCTCATAGATTTGAAGCTGTATGAGGGCCTCTCAATCTTAACATTAAGGAATACATGTACCCCCTTGATAATAATGGCATACGAATAAGCCTGCATACTTGGAGCATATTCTAAATACAACATAAAAGTCAACATGCTGTGGTCTGCATGCTTGCCACTCTTAATGTTCTGAGCAGACCTTATATAAAAAATTCGATATCTACTAATTTATGAATAAACCCATTTTATACCATTTAGATTTAATTTGAACTCTTTAATGTTAATTCTGAGAAATGGATATTCAAAGGAGTTTAGCCTATACCTGTAATTTTTTGTATCTGCATCCCAAGACTCCAGATTTATCTTGGCCTACTGTTTCTCCATGCACTATAAAATGTGCTGAACTCTCATTCTTTTTAATCTTGTAGCTTATTTTCTTCTATCAAGGTTTTGGAGCTTACCCCTTCCCTCCCCCCTCTTTTTCTGCAGTTTGACACAATTTGTATAGAAGTTTAGAAATCAGTATTATCTACTTCAAACTTCACAGAATAAGATCCGACATTATTTGCATCCTAGTAATTAACTAAAAATGTTGATTCTATGTGAGGAACCTAGTTTATTGTTAAGAGATTTTATATTGAATTCTATTTCTTTGTAATAATTTATCATTAGTTTCACAAATTTTTGCAGATTAGAAACACAAGCAAGGTTCTTAGCAACATATTAGAAATCAGGTGCTTTGCTGCCATCGCAAGCATCATCCAACCAATTGAAGCTCTTCTGTGCTGAATCATGGTGACCATCTGCCTTGTCCCTCTACTTAAGCTTTATTCTTTAGATCATGGTGAGTGGACCCTCTGGATCATTATAGTTGGGCATCATTGTTCCACTGAAACCTCTGCCACTTAGTTGTAGTGGCTGGGCCTCATTGCAGCACCCAAAGCTTTGACCTCTAGGCCATTTCTATTATTAGATCTTTGTTTTTCGTTTCATGATGACCGTCCTTCATTGCCTTGCCCAAATATCACTCACTGTTGGGTTTAGCAAAGTCGGTCATCTCTGATCTATAATATATGAGGGTGGAAATGTTTAAGAAAGGTTTGGCATCAGCATCGGCGGGCTAAGATGAGGTATGCTGTCAGAGATGCTGAAGAAAGTGGTACTACTCAAGGTGGGGTTGAGAAATGTTGGGAGATGGCTTACTCTCGGGGTTTATAATCTGATATGGAAACAAGGGTGGCTGGGGTACTAGAGAAGATAAACAAGAAATAAGAGGGACTTCAAAATAAGAGCTGTCTTTGAATCTTTTAGTACTAGATAGACAGACATAGACTGAACCAAAAGACCAAAATATCCTTTATTTCCAAGAGATTGAAAAAAGGACAAGGATATTCTGGAGATTTGAGTAGGCTTTGATATTGCAGTCTGGGTGATCATATTATTAATGGGTTGGATCTCAGCATTGATTTCGCACCCATTGATTCCATTGTTAAAGATTTGATGAGAAGTATGAGTTCACCAGTCATCATTTTCTTCAATCTTGATGTCCTTCATTCATGGTTGGCTTAACTGGTTGCACTGCAGTTACTTTGCATCGCCTTCCCTTTTTTTTGCCTGCATTATTTTGTCATGATAACAGAAAAGACTGTGCTGGCGTTGAGGGAGTTTTTTTTCTTGCTTCCATGTTATTCAATATCTATATATCATCAACTATGAGATTATTTAACCATGCAGCTGCCTTGGAGTTCCATCAAGTTTTGTGTGTACATATGAAATGAAGTCAAGGAATGCAAAGGCTGCTAGTGACTTATGTGACAAGCGTAGATTAATGCATTTATATGCATCTGTCATAAATCTAGTTTGATATAAAACATATTTAGATCTTTGTATTAATATGGTTTTGCAGGGTTTTTAGTTTTGTAGTATATAATATATGATAACTTGCATCTGGTATTGATTTTTTTTCTCTCTCTCGATGCTTATAGTAAGTATGTAAGTTGACATTTTTTTTTTTTTATGGGAAGGATATTGCTAAGTTACTATATTTCTGCTTCCAACAGGGGGAACCCATGTGCATCTTTTATTCTCGATATGGTATCTGCAAATTTGGTCCTAATTGTAAATTTGACCATCCCATGGGAACTTTCACATATGGTCTTGCAGCATCCTCTACAGCTGATGTCCCAACCATTCAGCATCTAATGGGATCATCATCAGGACCTCCTGCATTAACCTTGTCATCAGAAAGGCCTGCTGATTTTGGCACAGGGACGTCCAGATGACTTTTTCTGTCAGAATCTCGGCAGATAGCTACTGGCAATGAAAATGTGGAGGCCAAGGCATCACATACCAGTACAAGTATTGAGAAAGTTTCTTCTTTTTCTTGACCTACAAGGTTATGAGAATTTCTCCATAAAGTGAGTTCCTGTGCTGGAGATGTACAGTCTTTCCATGATGAGTTGGGCTTTTCATCTGAAAGTGCATTCACTTGCCAAGAAATTCTAAATATCCTCAATTTCCCAAATTTCCAATACTTCACCTTGTAAATCTGCATCATACCATTTTCAATAGAAAATAGGAAATGTCTCCTTGGCATTGCAAGCCCATGTGCCTCTTTTAGCAGGGGGTCTCTTTCCTTGTTTGTCCTTCATTAGAGAATAATTGTTCCAGTTGTACCAATTCCCTTCTCTCCACATCCGTCTCAGTAATGGCTTCCTGTGATATTTTTGTCTAGATGATCCGGTCTCTCTTCACTTGTATCTTCTTGTAATCATCTGTTAACTCTTTTCGGTAGCTTTTCCTTGGTAGAATTTGGTTTTGTTGAGCTTTGTTTCCACTATATGTGTAGGGTCGTGGGGAATTTTTCGCTCTCTCTCTCTCTCTCTCTCTCTCATATTGTAGGTAGAGCTCTGTTGCAAAAATTTTACATGGGCAGTTCAACACGCTAAAATTTATGTATGTTAAATGGATGGAAATGCAAAGGAGCAGACTTGTACCAAGTAATGGAATTAATAACTGGATCAGCTGATTATTGAAGGAGATACCTTATCTGATTTAAAGAACATCTTCAACGGTTCGGCACTTCCTCGGATGTGATTATTTGGTTCAAAACTTTGAGAATACACATGCTGTTTCCTGTAAGCTTGTTTGTTGGTATTACATGACAAAATATTCACATTCTGGTTTATGGTCCTTCCAACCAGTCATTTGAAATTTCATAGAATCAGTCATGGGACCGATAGGAATTTCTGTTGTCAGATGAACCATTCATATGCAACGTTTTTATTCAGAGAGCCATTGTAAGAGTTACCACAAACATGAGATACCTTTGTTTCTCTTTGCTGTTTGATGAATAAATTGTATTTGATCAATGCTTGTTGTGCCATGATTCATCTATATTATTTTCCTGCATCACTCTTTCCTGAATGTCATTAATCTCATTGTCTTTTAGAGCATTTTTGACTCTTTGGATTAGTTCAGATAGTCACAGATGTGGAGTCAAGGCATGCACCTGCAGTACTGATTTAGATCTTTAGTGCGAGTGAATATAAGTTTGAAGGTTACTTTGCAGATAATCTTCAATGCTTTCAGACTAGTTGTATCTGCCGAATTCTTGTTCTCTAACTTGCTCGAAAATTCTAAATCCTATATAAAAGCTTCTAAACTGTTGCAATGAATGAGTAAAACAATACTTGCTGTGATTAGGTTTATGGTGTGGCTATATGGATTAGAAACTTCAAATTCCAACTTCCCAAAATGGCTGTATTGTGTCCAATATCTACTCTAGTGCATGTTCCTCTCCATGTTTGTGGCTCAAGGCTTGTTAGTCACAATATTGCTACTGTTAGAAAACTTATATTCTTTTTGGTATTTAGATTATTTCTGGATGATGCTCTTCTGATACTAGCTGCATGCATATTTGTGATAAACTTGAAAATCTTGGGTGTTATAAAAGGTGCCAGTTGAGTGTGGCAGAGGTAGCAATGAATGTTTTATAGGAGCATAAGAATAGTAATCAGTAGGGTACCAACTGATGGAAGCCACTTGGATGATATATTATTTGCAATAAAATGTAGTATTTGTCCAAAAGACTGATGGAGGAGATTTTTGTGGATGCTGTGAGGAAGTATATATGGCAAAAACAAGGGGGAGAGGACTTTTAGAAACAAAGAGATAAAATTATGCAACTCAGTGATTATTCAAAAGCAATCTATGGAATAAGGTCACAACCTGAGAATTTCCACCACTAATTTGAATGATTAGATATGAAATATTTTGAATTACATCATACATCTCCACATCTATTTTACCTTGAGTTCTGTGGATATCAAAAGCTTTAGATTCATATATGCAATCCAGGAGTAGGAGTCGGGGTGTGGTGAGAGAGAGAGAGAGGTCACTATAACACTTGTTTAATTCTTTAGAAAAAAAAAAAAGAAAATATTGAAGCATATTTTATGTACTACTTTATATTTTGTGAAAAAATTGCAGGCTTTTCTCATGCATCATTTACATTATGTCATGTATTATTGTATAAAGCGAAATCTTTGAGACGGCCCTTCAGGATATACGACATATGAATTGAAAAGAATAAAGGTGGAGCTAAATTGGCACTCCAAAGATCAAATTAGAAGTAGATTCTCATGACAAATATGATATAAGAAAATCCAAAATCTCCAATTACCATCACGATAATGTTCGATTTTGAAGATTTACAACTAGAACAGGTCTTATCCATACCAAAATCTTTCCACAATTACTTCTCTTTTACTGACTATATATTTCCCACATGTATTCTCAAATAACTGATCATCAATCAGAATACAAAGCAATGAAAAGAGTTATTATAACATAAAAGCGGGGAAATCTCCAACTACTCCGCTCATACAGGTTGCTTATTTTCCTTCGCTTGGACACCGCGCCACCTGATACTCCCAAGATTAACTTTGTTGGAGACTCAGTTACCTCATCACGCCGTCAAAGATTAAGACAAACAATGGTTCTATTTGCTGAATTAAGAAGAAGATCGATTGCGTGGTGAAAGAACTACGATCCGTCTTGATTTGGATGGAGACTCAGTTACCATCATCGCTTGGACTAACAAGCCGATCATCAACTACCCACCATTATTATTGGACAGCTGCAGTTGTTTCAGGCCATCCATATCTTCAAGGAAGGTTAACCATCATGATGATTGGATGGCCAATTTTGTAGTTGACCATGGTGTGGACATCATGTAGACTACTACTTACCCCCACGTATTGCATGATCATGTTTTCTGAAGAAATACGACTATTCAGAAAAAAAATATTGGTTTTTAAAGAAATATAATATTTTTAAAATATCGTATCTCTTTGAAATCATGGTGCCTCCTTGGATATAATCAATAAATAGGCTGATCCGGCTGTTTTAAAAAAAAAATAAAAAACCTCTCAATCTCTTTTGTGCCTCTCTATTTCTTTCCAAGAGAGGGACCATCTTTCTCTCTTTTTTCATTCCTTTTTCTTATATCTTTTGCTCGGCCTCCCATTGATTGTGCGTGTTAGAGGAGGATCGGATTGTTGTACCTAGAAGATTAGATTATCAAAGACCCACGTACAAGAGATGAATCACGTTCGTAGGGCAGTGTTTCACATGTCTCGATTTAGATAAGATCTTTTCAATATTTTATTTATTTTAATATTTTATTTTTCTTATAAAACTACTTTAGAATTATATAAACAATAATAGTAATTTTTAGATATTTTGATTGATTTTATCTAACAAGAGGTACAGAGAATAATGAAAGAAAAAAAGAGAAAAAATCAAAGAAAAAATGAGTATATAATATTTATATGATTTGATATATTGATCTATCACTATAAAAATCCAGACTATTAGTGACGGTGAAATGTCATCGCTAATAGTCCTTTCGTCATCACTAATAAACCTGTCATAATTAATACCATTGTAAAAGCCAATTTGAAAAACTCTTATCACTAATTGCTGTTAGTGATGGCAAAAAATGCCATTGCCAATAAGGATATTAGTGATGACTTTAGAGATAAAATAATTCTGTTACTAATTATTTTTAATATAATTTTTTATAAAAAAATTAAAAAATATTAGCAATGGTATTTTTGTGGCTATTGCCATCGCTAATGATTATTAACGACCAATCTTACGGTCGCTAATTCCATCTCTAATTTTAAATAAAATTAAAAAAATATTTTAAAAAATATTAGTAATGATAATTTGGTCTCTAATGTCGCACTAAAAGTTATTAGTGATTGCAACTGCCATCACTAATACCGACGTTAATAGTTTTTTTATTTTTTTAAAAAATTAATAGTAATATTTTTTTAAAACCTATTTTAATTAATCAAAATAGATTATGGTTTCTAATACTTATTATAATTAAAATTCAAAGATAATATGATAATTAGAAATTAAAAAATAATTATATTATATTAAAAATAAAAATTATATAATTTTTTTATAAGTAATATAAAAATATAATATATTAAAAAAATTAAGCCTAATTATCATCATCATCCGCCTCCTCTTCTTGCTCCTCTCTAGCAGCTAGTAGATGAGAGCTGGATGTCCCAGCATCCTATAATAAAAAAATAAAATAATATTAGTAAGTTTTGATACGGAGGCGTATCTTTCAATATATTCTTTTGATTCTTGAATAGATTCTTACACGTTCTGTTCGATGATACAGAGATATAGACACCCCTGACCCATCGATTGAATGGTTAAATCAAATTTTTAGCCCTTAGATCCTCTTTCCAGACTCAAACATAAATATACGAAGCTTCTAAAAATAAAAACTTAAAATAATTAAAAAAATTTAATAATATAATTATTTGATATGATGGCTAAGATGATGAATCCAATTAGTCATGCAGCTGCGGATCTTGGAGAAGCTCCATAACAGTATCGATGGCATCCAAGAGGTTCTAAGATCGCTGATTTAGAAGCCTCTGCACAACCTCTTCCATATGCACATCACTTCATATCAGAGATGTCGAGGCCTTTGAGGACACCGAAGAATATTGAGGTGGTGAAGGATCGAATCTATGGCTAAATCTTATAATCCGGCTCCTACTCACCCCTCCAGTGGCACTGAGCCATCTTAAAGATCAAGGAGAACTAAAAAGATGAGTCATCGCCGTACCTCTTAGCAACGTACGTCGCATAACATATCTGCATAGTTCAGAAATATATTAGTTGTAATATAAAAATTAGATTCTATAATAACTTAATTAATAAATAAAATTTGAAGTTCTTACCGTGATTTATCGGAACGTAGAATCTAAATAGTCACCAGTCCTCCTAGACTGGTGTGTGGCCCGGTACAACTACAGTTGGTCTGGTGGATGATCCAGCTGCCGTATCTACAATAAGTAAATAATAAAACTAAATTAATCAAAATATGCATATAAGAGTTTTTATAGTTCTAGTGAAGAGTTTTGGTATTGATTTCTTATCAGTCTATCGGTTATAACATATGTGCCGACTGAACCCCCCATATGCCTGATCGGATCCTACTGGATGATCCAATTTTGCCAGGCCCTCTATCGCCTATCAGAGTACTCCTCACTGCTCCACTAGTCGTAGAGGGCCTGCCATATGTCCATCCTCATCCAGTGATCCATAAAGAATCTCCAATTTGATGGTGACTGAAAATCAGAGTGCTAGATGGCAAACTGCTTGAGGCTATAAAGGCCATCTCGTAGCCTCCGTGTGGCCACCTCCTTGAAGATCTAATGGCCAACCTCCTCATTCTAGGGAGTCTCAAATCGATAGTCCTCCTGCAAGATAGAAGCAAGCGTGTATTTATATATAATTAAAATACCAACATATCAAAAATTTAAAAATTAAACTAGTTTTAATTTACTAGAAATATCTTTCAAGTTGCATCACGAGCTCCAAACGATCAGCTAAAAAACTCGTTCACCGACTCTGGTATCAAGCATCGAATGATGTCGGTAATCATACGAGATACTCCAAACTATTTAAACATGCTACAAAATTAATTTTAAAATATAAATATTAACTCTAGAGTTACTAAATTCTAAACATATTAATTAAAATTTTAGTACTTATAAGTGGCTCTGAATATGGATGATTTATCTATCCTTCGGCCAAGTTGGAGGTGCCATGAGTCAGATGGGTCTTCGACCATAACTCTATGTCCATGAGCTGGTCGCTACTACATGTGATTGTAGGATCACTGGTGACCTCCTGTCATCCAAACAAGAGCATAAAATATCTAATATAAAGAATGTTATATTAGTTAGCAATGGACAAAATAACAATATCTAAAGTGTTAAAGTTTAATTACCATATGGTATGAGATGTGTCGAATCATGTGAGCTGGCTGTATGATCGCTCTCTCCTCGAGAGCTTTGTCCTTAGTTGAAATGGCTCTAACCTCTAGAAGATATAATGTATAATATCTAAAAATAAAAATAAAAATCAAAGCAAGTAGATGACCTAAAAATTGGTTCAAACAAAATATCTATCAAAATATAACAAAATGATCAAAATTTAACTCACGTATAATAAAGATTGTTAGTTAGCATCTACAATGTATCAGCAGAAAAATAATTCTTATCCAGCAATACATGATAATATGTTGGTCTGCTGGTCCTTTGATTTAGGTGTTGTCTGATTCTTATCCAGCAGTATATGATAATCTCAGTACATGAAAATATGAAGAAGGCTCAAATCTGCCATTGAAAAATAAGGCATTGCAAGTTCCTCTGCACCATTAACCATGAGGTGGCTGCAAACGATTGTCTGTGATGTAATAGACCATCCAAACTTGTCCTGCATTGCAAGTTCCTCTGCACTTTTAACCATGAGATGGCTGCAAGTGGTTGTCTATGATTTAATAGACCATCCAAGCTTAACCATACAATAACAAGAACAGAATGCATCACCTCTATTTAGGTGCATCTTGCACAGGCAGTCATCATAGCCTTTCTGAGCCCCAAGCCACCTCCTCGAGCAGCAAACTAGAAGTATAAATTTTATTAAAAATAAAATAATAGTTTAAAAATAAAATTTATGTGCTCGCGTAGCCTAGTCATCTAGCAAGCTCCAAGTCTGCATGCATAAGACATGCATCTTGACCATCTCCATTTGCAATAATATTTTTTACTTCTGTGATTATGCTTTTGAGAATGTTGTACTCTTAGTTCAAGGATGAACTTATCATTTTTATAAGAGATGTGTCAATAGAGAAATGCTTGATAGTGATACAATAGTTGCCTATTCATATAGGAGTGGATTTATATCACACTACAAGCATTGGGAGACAATATGCACAACGAAAAGCTCTACTTGTCCAATACATTTGCTGATGTGTAAGAGCTTAATGGTGACAGGCTCGAGCATATGATTAGTACATTTGATGGATCTAATCTGATTATTAGTGGAAGTCTATGTAATAATCTTTTAGGTAGCAACTGCCATAGCCATGATGGACTATAGGGATTGCTATAGTTATAGGCTTGCTTAGCCTCTAGAGGATAGCAATCCTATAGAGGGTAAGCATGACTATAACTATAGCAACCCTATAGTCCATCATGACTATAACGGTTGCAATCTAAAAGATTATTATATAGACATCCACAAATAACCAGATCAAATACCAAATATATTAATCATCTGCTCTAGCCTATCACCATTAAGCTCTTATACATCAGCAAGGTCTTGGACAAGTAGAGCCTTCGAAGTCCTTGCAATTATCTCTCATGTCTCGATCCTCATATAGGTACTAATACTTGTAGTTTAGCATAAATCCATTCCTGTATAAATGGACAATTATTCTATCTCTATTAAATATTTTTCTATCGACATATTTTTGATAAGGACAATGAGCCCATCCTTGAACTAAGAGTGCAGCATTCCCAAAAACAAAATCATAGAAGTAAGGGACGTCATTGCAAACAAGGACGGTTTGCAATGTTGCTCGAACCTTCCCTCGGTTCAAGCACTTTGCATGCCCAGATCAGAGCATGTAGGATATGTCTTGGCCCGTGTTTGCAATACTGTTCCAAACTTCCTTCGATTCGCGTGTTTTGCATGCTGAGATCAGAGCACGCAGAGCATGTCTTGGCTCCATGTTTTGCAATGCTGTCCGAACTTTTTCTTGGTTCAAGCACTTTGCATAACCCTTAGTTCGAGCACTCTATATGCTAAGACCAAAGTGTGTAAGGCACGTCTCAATCCTATATTTGTAATGCTATCCGAACTTTTTCTTGATTCGAGTGCTCTGCATGCTGAGATTGAAGCACACAAGGCACATCTCTGCTCTATGTCTGCAGCTCGAACCTTTCCTCGGTTCAAGCACTCTGCATACCAAGATTGGAGTGCGTAGGGCACATCTCGGTCCCATATTTGCAATGCTGCCGAATCTTTCCTCGGTTCGAGCACTTTGAATGCCAAGATCGAAGCACGTAGGATATATCTCAGCCTCATGTTTGTAGTCTAAACCTTTCCTCGGTTCGAATGCTCTACATGCTGAGATCGGAGTGTGCAGGGCATGTCTTGACCCTGCCAAGATTGGAGCACACAGGGCACATCTCGGCTCCATATTTGCAATGCTGCTTGAATTTTTACTCAGTTCGAGTGCTTTGCATGTCAAGATCGGAGCATGCAAGGTACGTCTCGACCACATGTTTGCAATACTACCTGAGCCTTTTCTTGATTTAAGTGCTCTACATGTTGGGACCCAAATCTCATATAAATTAATACTTAATTAATTAATTTTTTAAATTTTAATTATACTTAATTAATATAATTTAAATAAAAAATAACTTTTAGTGACAGTCTAATACTGTCGCTAATACTCACAACAAAAGAAGGCTACTGTATAGGATTGAGTCACATGCAAGCACGCAGGAATTGAGACACAAGGAGGCATAGGCGAGCATGAACTGAGGCTCAGGGATGTGGCCATGGATGGGAGCTTAGGGAGATGGAAGGTGGACCGAGGAGGCGAAAGGCGGGAGGCGGTCGGGGGCTCAAGGAGGCAGGCAGGGTGCAATCGGAGGGAAGTCACCGACCAAGGGAGAGAAAGGGTGGTAGGAGGATCGAAGGATAGGGGAGAGGAGGTTGGTGAGTCAGAGTTTCAAGAAGGTGAGAGGAGGCTAGGAGCTTATAGCCAGGGGCTCAGGGAGGTGGACCGGGTGTAGCAGATGAAGGCAGCCGAGGAGAGGCCACCAGTTGGGGGAGAGAGGGGGTGGCAAGGAGATCGAAGGGCAGGAAGAGGAGGATGGTGGGCTGGAGTTTCAAGGAGATGGGAGGAGGTCGGGAGCTTGTGATCGAGGACTCTGAGAGGCAGGTTGGGTGTAGCCTAGGGGAGGCAACCGGGGGGAAGCCATCAATCAAGAGAGAGAGAGGGTGGTGGGGGGACCAAAGGGCGAGGAAGAAGGGGATGGTGAGCCAAAATTTTGGAAAGGCAGGAGGCCAAAAGCTTGTGCCTGAGGGCTAGAAAAGGTAGGAGGTAGCCAGAGGCTTTGGAAGGTGGGTCGGATGCAGCCAGAGGGAGGCGGTTGGGGGGAGTGTTGGAAATGATGTCCTAAAGCCAATCATCAGCCTATTAATAGTTGAACTAAATTATTATATTTATATATAAATTATAAATAAATAAAAATTATTTTAATATTTTTTATTATAAATTTTTACATCTTTTAATGAACTTCTGTGTTGTGGTGAAGTTTTAGGACTATTTAGAATCGACAAAAAAAATTTTATCGTTTAGTTCTTAAATCTATTCGTAACTAAATGATACGTTATTACTAAGAACGGCGATATTTATCGAATGTAGGTCATTGTGTGCCATATAGTTTGATTTTTTTTAACTAAAGAGTATGGAGATACTGGTATGACATACAGGTAAGATGTAGAGATACATCTGCACTGAACGTGATCAGCTTCGAAGCTTTTCTACTATCAAAATTTGTTCTGATGGAATATGGATATAAGTGTCCCTCCGATCTGAGATCACCATGTTGACTTTCAAGCAACTCACTATGCTTTGGTGCCGGACTACCTAAATTTTTAATTCAATGATGAAAAATTTTTGGACATTGTCAAGTATTTGAGGAGCTAATGTGTAAGTCAAGATGGAATTGACCACTCCGACTGAGGAGTTGTGTTTAATTATGTTTTAATTTAGCAAATTCTTGACTAGAATAGTCCTAGTGAAGGGTCACAGGACTAATTGCTTTGAGACACGATCTGGATGTATTTTTCAGGATTAATAGTTTAACTCTAAATCATCCTAATACATAGGGATCAAAGGAATGAATTATGCGATAACCATATTTACATAGGTTCTGAATGTTGTGATTGTAACTATTCAACCTATCCAAATGTTGGGTACTATTGCTAGATGGTCACTTCGATTAGTATAGAAACTGATTTCTATGCTACTGGCTTAGGTTCAAACCTGTAGGGTCACAAATATTAGAGGTTTCTATCTGATCTGATGGTCGGTGAAGAGTTTCACTAAACTATGATTATGAGTTTTACTCATTTCGGACACCGAGATCAAGAGTCCCACTGGTTTGAGACTCTTCGATCAAGAATTTCATTTTAATGGAACTTTATTGTCCGAGATCAAGAGTCCCATTGGTTTGAGACTCTTCGATCAAGAATTTCATTTTAATGGAACTCTATTATCGGGACACCCACTGAATTTGGACTCTATACTTATGAGAAGTTTAATTAGTGATTTGATCATTAGTTAACTCAATTTGATTGAGTAATTATTTTTGGATCAAGTCCAATTGAATTGGATTCAGTTGGATTTGATCCGATTAGGTTATGAGATGACCTAATCATCAAGGAGGTTTGATTTCTGATTTGATCAGGAGTTGGACTTAATTAATTTTTAATTTAATTAAAATTTAACTAAGCCTAATTGAGCTTAAATGAGTTTGGTTTAATCTAGTCTAATTGGATCTAACCAATTTGGATTGGATTAGTCTAATTGGATGAGAACTTATGATACTAGTTTGGCTAGGCTTCTCATGCACCACATAACCCTTATCTTTGCACCATCTTTTCTCCATGAGAAAAGGATTCTCGTGAATGGTTTTCCATGCAAGAGAGGGCTTGTGCCCTTCCTTCTCATGCCCCAAGAGTTTTGGTTTCATCTGAATTCAAATAAGATTTGAATTCAAATAGGAAACCACCTTATTTAAATTACTCCCACATGCCACTTTGTGTTGTGTGCCTCTTATTAAATTGCGTGGAAATCTTTTAGATGTACAAACTTCTAAGATACTCTCTCCTCTAGTGCATGAGCACTTTTCTAGCATGAGAAAAATAAGAAAAAATTAGAGAAGAAAAAATTAAGAGAGAAAAGTAGGTGCTAGGGTTTGAGTGCTGTGCTGTCCTAGTTCTTGATTTAGGGTTTTTGATTTGATTTCATAAGATCTGAGCATCAAATCTTTATAAGATTTTTTAGAGTACTTCCTCATCCTCTCTTCTGCCCTTGCTGCTGATCCAGAGCATCTAAAATTTTGGTGGAGGAAGATCAAAATTGTTCGATCAGATCTAGTTATCAGGAGCCTCCATCATCAAGCTAGCACTTGAGAGGAGCCGATCGAGATCAGAATCTCGTGTGGATCATCCGTGAAGACCAGATGCATATGTGGCTATGCCACGATGATCAGATCCTTCTGATAATCAGATCAGTGATGACTCAATTATAGAGATCATCTACCCATGTAAGGTAACGTGTTCTGAATACGTAGCATAGTAAAAGTGTTTTACTGCTTATAGCCTTTTATTTTCAGATTTCATTGCATGCATGTATATCATATAGGATCTTGATAATGTAGGATTTGTAGATAGATTTATAGCTCTTTATAAATTAATTAAATTAATTTTTTTTATTATGATTAATTTTTTAAAAAATTTTTAAAAGTAGAGTTAGAAATCATGCATGCATCCCAACAGGGAGTGGGGGTAGTGGGGGACTAAAGAGCGGAAGAGAGGGGAATGGTGGGCCAAAGTTTCGAAGAGGTTGGAAGCTTGCAGCCAAGGGCTCAGGGAGGCGGGCTGAGTGTAGCTGGGGGAGATGACCTGGGGCTCGGAGAGGCGGGAGGTAGTTGGGGACTCGAGAAGGTGGGCCGGGTGCAGCTGGAGGAGGCAATTGGGGGGAGGCCGTCGAATGGGAGAGAGAGGGGGTGGTGGGGGGACCAAATTGCAGGGGAGAGGATGATAGCGATGGGGGATAAAAACATAGGAGGGGGGTGGTGGGAAAATAAGGAGGTAGTGGGCGGTGGGATGGAAAAAAAATGAGGGGGTGTGGGCGATGGTGTGGGAGAAAATGAGGGCGTACGGTGAGGTAAAGAAAAACGAGAGTAGAAAGATTATTAGTGACAGTAATTTCTATCGCTAATAATATTTTTTCATCACTAATATGAAAAATATTATTAGCGACGAAAAAATATCATTGATAATAAATTTTTTATTGCTAATAATTATATTTTTAAAATATTTTTTTAAAAAATTATTAGTGATGGTGTGTTTGCTGTTACTAATACTAATTTTTTAAAATTAAATTTTTTTCTCCTAGATCATTTTTTGGATAGTTAAAAATCAATATTGAATTTTATTAAATTTTAGGCTTAATTAATTTATGGATCAAGTCTTAATTGATTTAAATTAGATTTAATTTAATTAGAATTGACTTAATTCGAGGCTAATTAGGTTTTAATATTTTAAGTAAAACTTGGATTTAAAGTCTAAATGAATTAGGTTTGATACGATTTCGAATTGGATTCAAATCGAACCTAAATTAAAAATTATTTTTTTATAATTAATTTAAGTTAAATTAAATTTAATTAGACTTGACTTAATTTAAAGGTAATTGAATTTTACAATCTAATTAGGACTTGGATTCAAAGTATAATTGAATTAGTTTTGATAGGATTTTGAATTAGATTCAAATTGAATTCAAATTAAATTTAAATCAAACCTAAATTAAAATTTTTTTTAATTAATTTAAATTAAATTAAATTTAATTAACTTGACTTAATTTGAAGATAATTGGATTTTACTATCTAGGTATGATTTGGATTCAAAGTTTAATTGAATTAAGATTAACAGATTTTCGAATTGGATTTAAATCAAATTCGAATTAGATTTGAATTAAATTTAATATTTTTTAATTAATTTAAATTAAATTAAGTTTAATTAATCTTGACTTAATTCAAGGCTAATTAAATTTTATAATTCATGTAGGAATTAGATTCAAAGCTTAATTGAATTAGGTTTGACAGGATTTTGAATAGGATTTGAATGGGATTCGAATTGGATTCAAATATAATCATGGATTTAATTTTAATTAATTTAAATTAGATTTAATTTAAGTAGGCTTAACTTAATTTGAGGCTAATTGAGTTTTATAATCCAAGTAAAACTTAGATTTAAAATCTAATTGAATTGGTTTTGAATCGAATTCGAATTGGATTTGAATCAGATTCGAATTGGATTCGAATCGAACCCAAATTAAAAATTATTTTTTTAATTAATTTAAATTAGTTTAAATTTAATTAGGCCTAACTTAATTTGAAGGTAATTAAATTTTATCATCTAAGTAGAACTTGGATTAAAAGTCTAATTGAATTAGGATTGATAGAAGTTTGAATTAGATTCGAATTGAATCCATATTGAAAATCAATTTTTCTAATTAATTTAAATTTAATTTAATTTAATTAGTCTTGACTTAATTTAAGATTAGTTAAATTTTATAATTTAAGTAAGATTTGGATTTAAAGCCTAATTAAATTAGGTTTGGTAGAATTTTAAATTAGATTCAAATCAGATTCGAATTAAATTTGAACTAGAGTTGGGCTATGCTCTGAATTATTAGCGATGACAAATATCTTATTGCTAATTTCATCATCAATAATATTTTTAAATAATTTTTTTTAATTTATTATTTTAAAAAATTATTAGCAACAACATATTTTTGATCGCTAATAGCCAAAATTTGCCATCACTAATATATATTTTATGTTTAAATATTATAAAAAATTTAAAAATTTTAAATAATTTTAGTAGTGGCTTACGTTGACTCTAATAGTTAATTATTAGTGACAGCTTAATTTTTATCACTAATAATCTATATTTACCATCAGTAATATTTTTTTATATTTAAATATTTAAAAAAATTTAAACTTTTAAAGATGGCACTTGTCGTCACTAATAACAAAATTGTTATCGCTAATAGTATTAGCGATAGTAATTTTTTTGTTGGTATTGCGGTGGCAAAAAGTCTTTATTAGTGATGGAAAAAAATTTTCGTTGTTAATACCATTACTAATATTCAATTTTCTTTTAGTATATGTTTAGGGACGGAGATGATATAAAGTTTCACTTAAAAAAACAAAAAATATAAAAAATATAAAGCATAAAATTTCTTTGTAAATCTTAGCTTTTAATATATTCGACGATCTCTAGAACACTAAATTGTTCTCCTTCCTTGGAACCAAAAGATACACACACACATATATATAGATATACATATACATACATACATACATATGTACATATAGATATACATACATACATACATACATACATACATACATATATATATATAGATGTATGTATGTATATGTATATAAAATAGAGTAAGCCAGTTTATACTTAAATTGGTATCCTAAGTCGATTTGTACTTGAATTGGTGTCATAAGTTGATTTGGATCCGATTTCTAGGACATCTCAAGACATGCTCAACGATAAGAAACTTGAAGAGTTAAGAAACTTTGACAAAAGCATGAAAAAATCTTTTCACAAATAATATATTATCTATTGGGGAGAAAGCAGCTCCTGCCAAAGTTTAGCTAGGTATTCGATCTTGGTACCGCACTATCTGGAGTAGTGATAGTTAAGTTTGGACCATAGCCAAGTTGATTCTCTGATCTAGGTAGATTCCGAAAGGTCGGCCTTCAGATCTTGTACATCGGTCGACTTTCTCAATAACAATTCCTCCAATTTCCTCCTGACGATAGCAGATCTTGCCAAACCATATTATGAACTTCGACTAGACGAGCTTGAATAGTGGAAATAACTTGCTGCCTGATTGATTTTAATTTTCAATCCAGAATAAGCAATAGTTGCCCTATGAATACGGGACCTTAACATCATTCAGTCTTGACTAGCTACCGACCTTAAGTGCCTGTTGTACTCCTCTACTTCACTCTGTAAATAGCGGATCCTGCCAACTTTGCACCAAGGACTTCGGCTGAATGAACTTGAGTCAGCAAGAGGATCTTGTTGCCAATACGAGTCCAATCTCCAATCTAAAATAAGTAGTAGACACTTGAGAAGCAATGAATCTCAATACTTGCCTGTCTCAGTTTCAAGTCGACCTTAGATATTCATCGAACTTCTTCAAGAGAGCCTAGCAAGAACCTGCCATCCCCTCCTGGCCTCCAATCTGTCAAACTAGAATACCCACACCCGCCCTTGGCCAATCTTGAAGGCGACCGAGCTCCTGAAAAGCTATCAAAGATAGCTCCATCAAGATTCAGATACAAAGCCTAATAAGTGAGCTCATCATCTACAACTTAGAAGCCGACCTTCAGGTTTAGTTGAATTTACCTCAGTTCCAAATCTCAGTATGAATACCACACTACCTAGCTTAAAAATCTTCGATGTTCAGTCCGAACTTCAATAAATAAAATTCAACCATCAGCAAGTCGTGATAAATGATAGTCCACTCTTCGTAATAAATTTCAAGAGACGCTAACGGTCTTCTGACATTCTGTTATGGCTGTCACTATCATTCCATTACAAGCTCCGTTTATATAAGGGATCTTCTAGATACGTTATTCTTTCTAAGCTCTTCTCATTGCTCTAGTTTGCCTGTGTACTTTAGTTTTGTTGGTTATGAAGCTAACTTGATCATCGGAGGATCCTACCGGAGCCATCCAACTCTGGCCTGGACTTTATTTTGTAGATCTCGTCAGCGAGATCGTCTCCACCACCTTCAGTATACTCCGACGGCTATTCATTTTTTGCACCAACATTATCTTTTTAGTTACACAAGAATTACGATGAACCATGTAATTCCAATGATTGAGTTTTGATCACACATATATCCTAATGCAGTCACATGCGCATGGTGAGTTTCTAGTCAAACAATCTAGTAACAATGCTACAATTATGATCTTCTAATGTTGTTTCATGAGGAATATTCATGACGTTGATCACTCAAGGTAAAACATAGCCATGCATTATGAGGATCAATCCTTACCTAATGACTTCAGAAATGGCCTTTTTAGTATCCATAGACGCATCAATGGCAACCTAATGGTTAAATAGCCAAACCTTATCCCAGGCTATTCTTAACATTTCATAAGATAAACCATTATATCACCAACGCAGATATTTTCAAAAAAGAAAAAAAGAACGAAAGAAGTTGCAAACATCGTTCTTTCTCTAAGCTCACAGGCACGGATATAGATAAAGGATACAGAGATGACATGAAGTGGACGATCAATAAAATAAATCTCCAAAAATTAGGATATAAATATGGCTAAGAAATGGCAATAGATATAAAATTTTTACATGCATATGCAAAAAAGCATCCATGTAGTGGGATATCAAAACAATCCATACTTCATACAACAGCATCAATTTTTATAAGCTCATCATTTAGCCAACATTTAAATCTTTAACACCAATCTATCCTTTAACTATATTATCAATATCGCATACTCCAAAATTTTCTAGTTATCATTGAAAGTTAAAAATCATTAGAAAGAAAGAAAGAAAGAAGTCGTCTTTCCGTCACATTCCTATGTGGTTTCGAGAAAGTATCGAGTATAGCTGACAAGCATCCCGAGACATTTTTCAATCTAAAAAAAAAAAATGGAATACTTGATATAAGTTTTTGGGCATGTATCCTAGAAATATCCAATTAAGTACCACTATCCAATATATCCATTACAAAGAAGGCATGCAATTTGAAACATCGGTGACTCTTAGCTTAATGTGCACTTAGGTATTCTCTAATAAATTGATGATACTAGGGAATAACTCCAAAATTGCATCAATAGTATCTAAATGTGAAGCATTCCCATGCAAAAATTGCATATCTCTAATATTGTTATGTTTTTAATTCCGTTCTTTTACCATAGAAGACCAATTTATTGTTTCATATATATCATTGCACGTGAATTTGGCTTTATTCAGAAGTGTCTTGCATAAATATTTTACGTATCTTACTATTATTGATAAACATATGGAATTATTAACATATTTTGCAAAAGAAATCCAAACTTTTTATAACTTTAAATTTATTATTTGTGCAGGAAAAGTTCCCTCAGATTACTAGTTGGGAAATTGCATCATTTGATAATGTGGCAGAACTCGGTTTCAAGTGAACCAAATAAAACTAGTGTCTGTTGTCATTTAGTTTGCTCTCTAGCTTGTTTAGATTACCTTTTGCTGCACTGAATTGAATTAGATAGAACACATCCAATAAAGATGCTGATTGGATCATCTCTCTGTTGCTGATTGGATCCTCAACTCCATGTTCCCCAAAAGATACCTCGGAGCGTAATTCATGTTTCTGGTCCACGTGTACATGCCTTTAAAACTCCCATTTCCACACCAAGTTTCTGATCTAGAAAGCAAAAGACCGATGAATCAACGAAGACCTTTCAATATGGTAGTTCACCTTTTGTTAATAGGAAACTTATTAGCCTCAAGGCCTAGCCATGGTACCTCTCCCTCTCCCGTGGGGTTTCCTTTGGATATTGCAGGCTCCTGCTCTTGAATAGTTGGTGGATGGAAGTTGGTTTTGCACTAAATGTTGAAAAATAAAAGATAAATAAAAAAGGGAAGAAAAAAGAGAGAGAAGAAAGTTTATTGATGGAGGCATGCTTGATTTGTCCCACAGCTTGCTTGGCAGCTTTCTCCCAAGATTCAACGGTCCTTCAACAAGCTATGTACATGGTAGGTGGTACTCAAAGCCTGAATATTATTGCAGTATTTACCAAAGAATTCACCAGCTTTATGCTTGTTGATTGTGGTTCCTATCGACTTGCACAAAACTGTTGCGATTCTATTTGATTTTTACTGTGGTTAATGATTCAATACTTTTGTTATTGACTAGCTTCTCCTTTTTCTCTGAGAGCTCCACCTTCATTAAGGTAATGAAGAGAAAATAAAGAAAAAGTGATGATAGAGATACATGCAAGGGAAAACAAATGGCTGCTCCTATCTTTTCTTTTCTTTCAGGAATCAGGTAGGTAATATGATTCAGGCTTATGTCAGATCTAGGAAATCCAGGCTCTACTCATGTTGTCTTGGCCATGGACAACCTAGTTGACAAACCTTGGAACCTGAGTACAGAAGCAAGGGCCACCAATGTAAGTTTGAAACTTTTAACATGCTTATGGTAGCCAGGAATCACATTCTAAGCTAAAGATGCTAGAATCAACGTAGCTATAAAAGGCACTTAATGCATGAAAAGCTGATAGCCTTTCTAAGATCCTGGCAGAAGGTCTAGGTCAGAGCACCATTGATCCAACTGAGAGATAAAAATTGAGCGAAACTAGGACATTGTCTAGTTTCCATTGATTGCTGGAAATCCTTGAGAAATATGAAGGAAACAATGGCACGTCGATTTCACACTATTTATTGAGGTCCTAGGAAGATGTTGATGCAAAACTTGTACTGATGTTAGCCAGGTGCTGCTCCACATGCTGGCTAAATTGGTTTCCCTTTTAGGGGAGCCAAAAGTTGAAAATGGATCCCCATCAAATAGAGTTTTTGAAATGGACAAAAAGAAGAGGTTGCAAGGGTTAATTAGCAGCTTCCTCTCTGTGATTTCAGCCTCTCTTGGCAAAAGTTTATCCTATTGTATTTTGTTGTTTAATCTCCTTGGCTTGAATCATGACAGCATAAGTATATTTTGTATGGAAAGCTGATAGCATTAGTATTCTTCCCTCTTTGCCTTTTTTTTTTTTTTAGAAGTAACATGCAGAAATTGTGGTTAAAATTAGGGTGAGGTTATGACTTAAACCCAGATTCGTAGTATCAATTTTCATAAAACTTTACCAACTACACTAGTTGGCAGCATCCTTCTACCCTTTTAAGCAACCAATGTACAAGTACGGGATCACAAGAACCTTTTGTACTCATGAGGACCAACTCTCCTAGTCGGAGCAGGATTCTTTGATGCGTGTTGGCGACTTAGTAGTGATCCTACGCGTCCTTGTTGAGGAGTGCTAGAGCAATTATCTTGCCACGTTGACTCTTATGATCATGCTGAAAAAGTTCTAAAGTTTTTCATCCACTAGACGATAAACTACCAGTCACTTCCAACTCTGCTCTACTTTATACTCTCAACAAACTTAGAATATGCAAACCGTTACTTCGTAACAATCCAGGCGAATCGAGCTTTTTATCTGCCATATGGATACATATATTCATGACATTGATATTAATGTGCTTGATTATTATTAAAGTTCATTTCTTAATATATAATAGAATTTTTGTATGTGCCATATGGATACATATATTCATGACATCGATATTAATATGCTTGGCTATTATTAAAGTTTATTTCTTAATGTATAATAGAAATTTGGTTAATAAATCTTCTATTTATTATCATTTATTGCATTATCATATTATATTTTAAAAATTATTAAAAAAATAATCATATTTATGCATTATATATGGCTGACAATAATAACATCGATATTAATAACATAAGCTTTTGCGGTTAGATTTATCTTGTCAAGAGTTCTTTGTTTATTATGTGAATATTGATATTAATAATATGAGCTTCTGCTTGATAATTATTAAACTTTATAACTTAATACATCACAAAAATTTAATTATTAGATCTTTTAATTATTATATTTTATTAAATTATTATATTATATTTAAAAAAAAGTTAAAAAATAGAAAAAATTGTATCGTACACATCCCATATTACATGATCGTAAACTTTTATAATTTTTTTTTCCTTCTCAACTATGATTAATGATTAAGACTTTCATTAATGGATTAACTTTATTATCAGAATTGAGATAAACATTATTTCAATCTTGAATCAATTTTATTTTTTGATTTAAGGTTTCCAAAATAATGTTGCATGCATCTGAGGTATACTCGATCATGCTGAATCTAATAAAGGGGTCGAGCTTTTTCTTAAGATTCAAGTCCAACATTAACTTCAAGCTGAGCTTAATCAAACCCAACTCAATCAAGCTTGACTTAAGGACAACCCTACCTCATCTAACATTAGTTAAGACATTTGATCCATTCAAGATTAAACCTACATTAGGTCCCAACCCGGCCCAATTCAAATTGGCTATGTCACACCTTCACCGACCCTGCTCTCATCCCACTGGTCCCCCACTCCAACCTCAAAGTCTCAGATGCCATTTACCGCAGCCATTAGTTCTCTTGCTCTCCTGCCAGAACAAAACAGAGTAGAAGCCATCTGCCACCATGGTCATTACCATTTTACCCATCTGTGGCAAAGCCATTGGGGAGGAGGACTTGCCCCATTCTCCAACCTACAGTTGGAAGGGGAAGGACTCCTCCCTTAGTCAAAAGCAAAGCCCTCAAACCCTTCCCCCCCTCCTCTCAAAACCCTTTCTTTCCTCCAACCAAACCTTTCACATGTAACCTCCCATACACCCAGCATTAAATACCCCAAACCCCACCAAAACCCCTTCCCCTTTCCTTTAAACTGCAAACAGAACTAGAAACAAGAGAATATCATCATTCCTCCCCTTTGTCAAGCCCCCCATAAGAGATGGCTTCTGCCTCTGGAGCCCTCTCTCACACCCTTCTCCTCCTACTGCTCTTCCTTATGGGTTCCACATCCCCCAGAGTATCCATGTCTCATGTGGGTTCTTCCTTCTCTTCACATCTCACTCTCCAAATTGAGCATGGATCAACTTTTTTTTTTTTTTTTTTTGTTCTTCCTTCAATCCTCTATCTTAGTTCTTTCTAATGGGAATGTTGGAATCTTGCGGCAGGCGGCGAGCCAGCTAATGGCGGCGATGAAGCCGGTATCGGGGCCGAAACCGGTGGTGCTCGATGAAATGCCGCTGCAGCAAAGGCGGCGGCTGAATAGCTTCCGGATATGTGCCCTCTGCACTTGCTGTGGAGGCCCCAGGGGCCTCTGCCTGCCTTCCCCTTGCTGCTATGCCATCAAGTGCAACATACCCAACAGGCCCTTCGGCTTCTGCTCCTTCACACCCAAGACTTGTAACTGCTTTGGATGCCGCCTTTAAGTTTCCCTGCCCTCCTCTCCTAAATTATATCATCTATCTACTCTTAGTCATTAGTCATGGTGTTGGGATTGTCAATTGTGAAGAAAGGTTATCTGTTTTAAACTCTTTGTTTCTTGGTATTGGTTTATTATATAAGCATGTGCTGCATTGCATAAGGTTCTGCTGACAAGATATAAAGTACATGGGTCTTCTTTCTTTTACTGGTTTGCGGATTATGTTATATTAATTTCCCTTCTAAATTTTGGACTGGGTGTTTAGTGTTGAACATGTTAAACTACCAAAGGAGAGTGGGTAAGGAGATGAGTTTGCTTGTTGTTTTGCTTTTATTTTCATGAGGGTTTTATTTTCATTGGCTTTGATGTTGTCAGAAGTGATGTAGATTCCTATAGTTTTCTTACCAAAAAATGATAATTGCATTAATGAGTAACAAGGAACGGGTGTTGGAAGTTGTCAATGTGCAATGGTACATTGTCTGTGCAACAAAAAGTGCTAAGGTGGGTGGAAGTTTAGTAGAGATTCCTATAGTTTTCCTATTCAAAAGTTGATAATTGTGTTCATGAGTGTGGAGAGCTTGAATGGGTAACAAGGAAGGCATGTTGGAAGTTGTCAATATGCAATGGTACATTGTCTGTGCAACCAAAAGTGCTAAGGTGGGTGGAAGTTGAGTAGAGATATTCCTATAGTTTTTCTATCCAAAAAAGATGATAATTGGGTTAATGAGTGTGGAGAGCTTGAATAGGCAACAAGGAAAGGGTGTTGGAAGTTGTCAATGTGCAATGATGCATTGTCTGTGCAACCAAAAGTGCTAAGGTGGGTGGAAGTTGGGTAGAGATTTCTATAGTTTTCTTATCCAAAAAATGATGATTGTGTTAATGAGTGAGGAGAGCTTGAATGGGTAAGAAGGAAAGGGTGTGGGAAGTTGTCAATGCGCAATGGTACATTATTTGTGTGACTAAAACTGCTACGGTGGGTGGAAGTTGGGCAGAGGCATTAAAGATTACAATTATGTGGTAGGGTTGGATGGTGTGATTCTTGTGAGGATGGGCTATTATGTCATTATTTACCAGGATGGGCTATTAATTTCATAGTTTGGTTACTTTCTTCTCTGAGCTTGATGTACTTGTTAGAATGTAAGTGCATAAAATATTTTGAAGGGAGGTAATATTGTGTCTTAAGTTAAAGGTTCTTTTTGCTTTCTCAAGTCTGGTACAGGAGCATTTTGTAAACAGTGAAGTTTGAAGAAACCAAACACATCATTAGAGACTTTGTCTGTTCTCTTATGTTGGGATCGATGAAGAAAATGTTTCCCTTTCTAAATCTTCTGTGCAATAATATCTTTGGCATGTAGTTGTTCTTGCAACTTTATTTACTAGAAAAGAGTTCAAAGAGGTTTGCTTATAATTATCTGGGGAGCTGCCAAATCATAATTTTTTGATCAAATAGGTGAACTTGTTGCTGTCCGATGCATGTGAACTCTCTTGAACATGGTAGACTTGATGAATGATGACCCCACAACCTTTATTGCAGTTTGTTTTTGCTATGCATGCCATGGAAGGGTTGTTCATCTCTGTATGCATTGTGTACAAGAGCCAAGCTTGTGTGGTGGATATACACAAACTCTTCTGTGGCAATTGTGGTCAGTACATAAAGCCCTGAACTAGAGCTTTCAGAATGAAGTTTTATGTCATAAGCTGTAGGCTAGCAAGGGAACATTAGAATACATGACCTTTACCATGGTTTAAAAAGGCTACTTTGAACAGGGAGGTTTGACTTGTAATGCAGGGAAGAGGAGGGAAATGATGTGACATCAATACAAATTTACCCATAGCTTTCCTGTTAGTCACTCAAAAGCATTTTGCCTCTGATGTGCTTAACTCAGTCAAGAAAAGAGGAGGAATATAAACACACTTAATGATGCCTAGAGAGTAGTTTGTGTCAGTTTGGTCTCCAGAACCTAATATTACTCTAGAAAATGTTTGTGGAGAATGGAGAGAAGAATGCCCCTTGAGGACGGGAGCTTTACAAATGATTTTCTTGATCTGTAGAGTATTATAGTTTTCCTTTTCGTTATCTTAATCCAATCATGAGATTTAGATGTTTTCATCAGCTGTTTTGTCTTAGAGAGTCACCTTAGTGGGTGCTCCAGTCTGATTTTTGTCTCCTTTTAGCCTGTAAACAAGAGATGTCTTCTAGATAGGATAATCTTCTGGTGGTCACATTGTTTCCTTTTCCTCAGGAAAGAAAATATTTTAAATGCCTTGAATGTCACATCTAGAACCTTTTTTTTGTCATCGACTCGTTTAGTCCAGAATTATTTTCAACTGATGGTGAGAATTTCATGCAATTGCTGCATCTAAGATCTTGATTTATACTTGAATTCCACAAAGACACAACAGTGTGAGAAAGATGACAACTCTCATTTGCTAATTCTTTAGAGAGAATGTTCCCATTGATCATGGCTGGTCAAGAATTTAGATAAGTAGAAATTAGAAGAAAATGTGCAGAGAGAATTTTCATGTAAAAAGCACATATACACATACAAGAGGCAATGAAAACAATCAACCACAAGATTCGACATGGATTTCTATACATACTAGTATCTCGCATGTGTGATGCACTGGAATGAACTGGCAGCTCCTGTATTCCCATCTTATAAAGTAACAACTATAGCCATTGCCACTAGAATAGCTAACAGATAGGCCCCATCTTAATGCATATCAGCTTTATTATTAAAACACACCAGCCAGTCCATTAGTGCATTCCCTCTGAAAGCATTGAGTAGCTTGAAAGGATGCACGGATAACCTGCTTGCTCCAGATATCCAGTAACATTGGGTGGTAATGCTTGTCATTACAGTCCATTCAATGTAGAGTGAATCATCTTTTAGCTAGATAAGGGACATTTGAAACTGTTGTTAAGTAATGGCATCTCTCTCTCTCTCTCTCTCTCTCTCTCTCTCTCTCTCTCTCTCTTTTCTTTTAGTACAAGCGGCTGGTCATATTAATCTAGTGTAAGTACAATCTAAGAAATTGGAATACAAATTGTGCTGCGAGGCCCATGGGCAAGCATCGTCCTGATGTCAGATTTAGTCTCCGAGGTGTTCGGCAATAAAGGATGCAACCTAATCTACCATGCTTAGCGCTGGAACTGGGCTCTGACTGACCTGGATCTTAGTGCAAATTCAAGCCCGACCAATAGCCCAAAAAGCCCGATTAATAGCCTGGTCAATAATTTGATCAAGCCCGATTCCAAGTGGGTTTAATCCGGTCAATAGCCCGAGCTCGATCCTAGTTTAAAATCTCTCTTCCCATCTGTTCGTCCATTTGTCCAATTACCAATTACAATCCCTCTTCCTCCCATCTTTCGGTTTTCCTCCATCATCGCCTTCACCCTAGCCCTAGCCCTCGCCTAACCACCATCATCTTCCATCCCACCTTTATTCGTCTGCCATCGTTTGCTAAGGCCAGAGAGCCCTTCACGGTTGCCACCCTCGGCAAAGATGCTGAGTTTCTCCACGAGGATGGATTCCTCGAACACTAGTTAGATTAAGGTTTTTGTGCTTCAGATTGCTTCTCTAACGGGTCTAGCAGCAGCGCTGGGGGAGGGTTGGGGAGGAGGTGTCGACCATTGTCGATCGGGAGGACCCACCGATGATCCTAAACTTTTTTGGGGATTTGGTGGCATTAGAGTAGATACCAGTGAGGATTTCGGTGTAGGACTCAATGGGTGGAGCTCAGGTGTGTGGTAGTTTTGATGAGGGTTACGACGTACGAGACTCATCATGGATTTCGATGAGGGTTCCGACGTACGAGATTTGGTGGATGCGATGGTGTTCACAAGCTCCACGGAGGTGGAGGGGCTGATGAAGGGGTTGGAGGCGATAGGGTGGTAATTCGGGTTGGCCCAATTGGGTTCAAATTGAGCTTAGGCTTGGACGTGGGTCGGGCTCGAGCCCGAATTTAAAAAAAAAAAAATTGACCTAGGTCCGGCCTGAAGCCCGAAAAAATATTTTGGATCGGGCTCAAGTAGGAGTGTGGCCCAGATCGGTCCAATCCATTTCTAGCCCTAGACGTGTTGTTTGCCTCCTGGAAGACGTGCTGAATAGACATCCTAATGGAATGATGAAAGGACTTCTAGATGTCATGGAGTAGCAGAGATATTTTGCCTCATCCCAGATTCAATCGATGAATATGATGGAGTCACCGTCGATGAAAATCTTTTTTGCCCACAACTCTTGCCTCGCGTAGATGATATCCGCCCAAACAGCATGAAGCTTCACTCCCAGGATGGAAGGCTCAAAAAGATGTGAGTTCCCTATAGCCAACAGCCTGAAATATGAAGTTTAGATGATATAGCTTGCACCACCCCTACCATCCCTAACACTACCATTGAAGTTGACCTTGACAAACCCCAAAGAAAGAATTCTCAGGAAATAAAAAGAATCCTTTAGATTGCTATAGGCGCAATTGAAACGCCTATACTTTGTAGCTAAGTAATAGACTCTCTTTAACATTCGATGTGTAGGCTTTGGCCTCAAAGATCATGCTATTCTTAGAAAGCTTGATGCGCACCCCCTTTTCAAAGCTGCTTGCATTTCAGCACAAGAAATAGAGCATGGTTAGAGATTTCTGCAGTTAGCATGCAATATGTGACTACCTACCACCCGCACTGATTGATGGCCTTTCTCTTGCAGTGCACCACTAATGTTCACGCTTTGATTACTCCAACAATGGCTATTTATAGAGGATTAATTATGCAAAAAACTATTGTCTATTTGAAAGTTTTTAATTTCATCATTAACTTTAATTTAGGATAATCAAATCATCTAATTTTTAAATTTATTGAATTTGAATTTTAGTCATGGATTTGTTTTGGCTACCGTGAATTGCTACGTGATGTCACTTTCTACTTCATCGCATTCTGTTGCATAGGTAGGTCATATGGCAATTCCATCATAACAGCCCGATGGAATTTACAGCTACAATCTGAATTAAAAAATTAGAAAGTTCAGTGGACTGATTGCACTAAGTTAAAGTTTAGAACAAAATTGAAACCTTCAAATGGTTCAAGATTTTTTGGATAATTAATCTCATTCACAAACAAACAAGCTTTAGAAAGAGAAAGGGAGCTGACAGCCGTGGTTTCTCCACTGTGGAAGGAGCAAGATGTTGTTTCACTTCCTTTGCTTGCTTCAAAGGCCTATTCTTTAGAGGGTAAAAAAGTTATCTCAAAATTTATATTTTTTTTGTTAATAGTTTTCCAAATATTAATAGAAAAATAATTTATATATATTCTTTATGTATTAAAAAATGGCTTCAGAATTTATTACATATATTTTCTGAGTATGCTAAGATCTGTCAATATTTTTCATAATATCCATTATTATATTATATGATATTATATATAATATAGATAATATATTATATTATAATAGGATTTTGTTAGGATATTTTTAATATCTATTATATATATATATATAAAATAATACTCTATGGAGGAGTATTGTGACATTGCCATCTCAGCATCTCAGATGATTTTAGTTATACCACGTGGAACCAAAATATTATTTTTTAAATAATAATAAAATAATATTTAAAAAAGTTAAAAAAAATTAAAAATAAAAATAGAAGAGAAATAAGAGATGAAAAATATTTTTTTAAAATACTAATTTATTATTATTTTAAAAAGATAACATATCATTTTTTAATTTTAAAAATAATAGCATACTAATTTATATTTTTAAAAATAATATTTTTATTATTTTTTAAAAATAATATATTTTGAGATCTTAATCAATCTATTGAATCAGATTAGATTAAATCCAATAAATTATTCATAAATAGAGTACTGTACTCTATCAATTTAAAAGCTAAATCTCTGCATTTAATAGCTTTCGAATGTTTAGAGAAGGTAAGAGAAGAAGTGAGGGGGTTAGGGTGCGATCGAGATTAGCATTTATCGAGAGAGTAGGAGAGCCATAGTGGGACGACAGGGGGTGGGGCGGCACGAAGAAGGTATAAGAATAGAAAGAAAAAAAATAATAAAATATTATTTTATAAAAAAAAAGAAAAAAAGAGAGAGAGTTTCTCTCTTTACCTTTAGTGGTGGCACCGATAGTGGCGATACTGATAGGGTACTGGAGGTTGCAATCAGAATCGATATTTACCAAAAGAGAAGAAGAGTGGTGGTGGAGCGGCAGGGGGTGAGGCGGCACCAACAGGCATGAAAAAGGTATGAGAAGAAGAAAAAGAGTGGGGGTATGATTGGGATCGACATTTGCCAAGAAAGAAAGAGAGTGTGGTGGGGCGACAGGAGATGCGGCGGCACTGATAGAAGGTATAAAAATAAGAAGAAAGAAGAAAAAAATAAAATATTATTTTATAAAATAATAAAAAATATATAATATATAATATATAAATAAAATAAAATAAAATATTAAAAAATTAAAAATTATTTATTATAAATATTTATTATTAAATTTTTTTAATTATAGACCGTAATTATCTATCCCGTGCAATGCATGGGTCTCCGACTATTTATTTTATAAAATGATAAGAAATATAAAGGTATTTAAAGAATTTTCTCTTAAAGGCCCAACAACAAGTTAAATAGAGGTTAACATTTTTTTATCTTTAGTTATTTTTCTAATAAAAATATGATTCTATTATTTTCTCAATAGGGTAGGGTCAAGCCGCCTCTACCATCCCAACGCCGTTGTCGTCGGCCATTGCTCGCAACCTTGGCATGCATCATGCTAACACCTGCATTATCGATGCCATTGACCTACTCTACGACATGATTCACTAACAACGACAGTGAAGGAGGTGGCCTAAGGGGTTCGATGACAATTGGCACACGGAGGATCATGCGAGAATTGGACGAGGCCGATCACCTTGATAGTGGCCAGAAGGCTATGATCCCCACGCCCATCGCGGTGATGGAGAGATCCTTCGCCTCCACCACCTCTTCGCCATCCTTGATACCTCCATCTCTCCTCTTATTCCTCCTCCAACTCTTCCTCCATCTTCTCCTTGGCTTCTTCTCCAACCGCCCCCTTCCTCCTCCTCTGCCCTCAATGCCCTTCCCCACCAACTCCTCCTCCTCAACCTCTTCCCCCTCTATGGTAGTGACAACCATCCTGCACCTCGAAACCCCCCCTCCTCCTCCTCCACCCTCGATGACAACCCTACCACTCGTCTTGCTCCTCATCCTCCCTCAGCGAAGGCCCAACCACCCCTCTTCCTCCACCTTTGGCAGTGATCCAACTACTTCACAAATCCCCTTACCATCATTGTCCGTGAGCCAGTTTAACTCGTTGTTCGATTTGTTCAAAATATTTAAATTATTTTCGAGCTAAACAACTCGTTGGACCGTAAAATCAAACATAAATAAAATTTTTAAAATCGATACCTTAACGATCCAAATTAAAATAAATCTTTGAGCTCAATAAAATAAATAAATAAATAAATTATATATTATATATATTTATATATATTATATTAATATATTTATTTTTTATAAAATTTTTAGTATATTTTTTAATATATATAATGTATATTGTACATTATAGCATTATATAGATAAGATTTAATAATCACCATCGGATCATTGATCCAGTAGCTGAAGAAGGCCTTGATTTATCACTGTTGGATCAATGATCTGACAGTGGTGATTAATTGATCCTAGCCTATATATATTCTTACACTCAACTCAAATCATAACCCTCATTTCATTTTATTTCATCCCTCAATGGCTTGACCTCTCCGCCTCTCTTCCCCATTTCCACCGATGACACAACTAGCCAAAATCCTAATCATAGTTTCCCCCACCTTTTTTTCTTTTTCTATCGATGGTGCAGCTAGCCGAAAGCCTAATCCCAATTTATTTCGCCTCTCTTCTCTTTTTCTACTGATGGTGTAGCTGGCCGAAATCTTAATCCTAGTTTTCTCCGTCTCTCTTTCCTTTTTTCACTGACGGTACAGCTGGTATGAATGATATTTATGCTCTTTTTTCTTTCCTTTCCAAGAACTGTAAAGTATGGATTTTGTGACGACAGACTAATTTGTTGTCAAAAGAGAAAGTAGCTTGTAAAAATCTTTATTTTTAAATAAATTTTTTCTTTCCTATTTTTTTATTCTTATATTTATTTAACTTTTTTTTTCTAGGGATATTTGTTCATGTTGGTTGCTCTCTCAATGTGGTAACCACCACTGGGCTTTGGCCACTACCCTAGTGCCCACTGATGGTTATTGGTGCTATAGCAGCCCTAGTAACCTGGTGAAGATCGCTTCAGCTAGCGGTGGACCTCCTAGTAGCCAGTGGTGGTGCATTGGTGGTCCTTGAAGGTTTGAGCTGTGAGTAACTGAGTTATGAAATATGATGGGGTCATGTATGGAGCCATGGTCATGGGGCTTGCTTATTGGACAAAGAACCAGTAAGCTGAAGGTAATTGCTTATATTTATTTATAAAATTTTTTATCTTTCTCTCCTATTTCTATTATTTAAAAAATTTTGTTACTTTTTTACAAGAATTTTTGTTATTTTTTTTATTTATATAAATGTTAGCTTATCAATTGATAAATGTTAGTTTAATGTTGACTGCTAATTGCTTACAATATTTTTAGTTTATTTTTATATCTTTTTTTTTTTTAAATATTGACTGACTTAATTCATGTTATTTAATTTTTTATTTTATTTATCTTATGTTTGCTTTATAGTCTAAGACTATTTGTCTTTACAATTTGTTTTGTGGATTATGGAGTTATGGTTCATAATATTGTTGTCATTAGATAACAATGCTTTGATATAAAATTGTATCATTGTTAATTCATTCTAGGATTAAAAATGATTAAAATTACCTCTTTTGTGTCATTTTGGAATAATTATACTTAAAAACATTGTTCTCTAGCTGCAAATTTTGTGTTTATCAATTTTGGCCTTCTAATTAAACTTTAAAGACTACATGGACTATTGCTACTTGTAGTTAATAATTAATAGCAAATACTTATAGTGTATGTTTATTTATATTCTAAGTTTATGTTAAACCTATGGCTGCTTTGGTTGATTGGATCTTTTGGAGCTACAACACTAAAATATCTAAGGCATTTATCAAGCCTAAGAAAAAGATAAGTTTCATATATCCATCATTGTTAGTTTATTGACTTTTTGCTTTGATTTAGTTTGTTTAGTTTTATTTTTGTATTTTCTTGATTTTATTTTCTTATTTTCTTGTCTATCTCTTTATTTTTTGATGGCAGTCTTTTGGATTTTGTGCAATGATGAAGCTGTCACTTAATCACTGAGTAATGAACTGCCTAAAAGCATGTTTACATGCAGCCATAGCTCCAATTGTCGATAAAATACTCTTGAGCACAAGAGATCTTTTACGTTTTTAGTTCTTTATTTTAACTTTCTATAGGTTACTTGATTTCTCTTTGATTTATTTGATTATTTATTTGCTTGGTGCAATGATGAAGTAGCCACTTATTCATTGAGTAATGGACTGTCTAGAGGCATGCTTACATGTAGCCGTAGTTCTGATTGATGTTAATATCATCTATGACTAATTATCTCTATGCTATCTTAGAGAATGGAATTTAAATCATCCATATTATCCTTTGGTTGCTGTGGTTCAAATTCTATATCTCCGATCAATTTATAATTCTATTTCTAAACTGCAAAATTCTTTCATATTATACTATTGTCATCAACAAATATAGGCTATTGACTCATCTACAACTTCTTAGGGATTAAAGGACTATTGCTCTGATCTTATTACACTGAAGATCTATTGGTTTTTTGAACTTCTTTCTTTTGATCTGTTACTCCTATATGATTCTTCCAGCTTGTATTTTAATCATTGAGATTTTGCTATCTTTGTAACACTTATGATGTAATTCCTATACTACTCTTCTTAATTTTCTTTAATATATGGCCACTGGCTCCTTATTTTACTAAAAAAAAAGAGTGAAGACTAAAGAGTCTTTAGTATCATGAATCTTTGTCTGCTTGTGTCACTGTATGAATTATAAGTTACTATAATTTATAAAATTATTTAAGTTATAATTTCTCTTAAAATAAGTATGATAGTATGTTAAGATTTATAATTATACATTGTACTGAGATTTTAGATATAAATAAAAGCTGCTTTGTTGACTTTTGAGTTCTATTTTTTATATTACTCTAGATGAGCCGAACTCGAGCCTAATTCAAACATAACGAGCTTAACAAACTCGATCTCAAATAGAGTTTTCTCAGATATATTTAAATTCAAACCGAACATAAACTAAATAGTAGTCCGAACTAGTCGATCCCAAATAGTGGCATTTTCGATCGTGTCCAATTCATTAACGGCTCTAATGGGGAATTGTGATGCAAGAGAGGAGGGGTGAGAGGGCATTTGAATCATCCATAAAAATTGGATGACCAAAAATAAAAACATTAAAAATTAAAATATCATTAAATTTATCATTAAAAAATCATTACAATATATTATTATAATAAAATATAATATATATTATCCATATTATATTATATATTATAATATTATAATATATTATATGATATATTATTTTAATATATTGTATTATATATACTAATATATAATATAATATAGATAATATATTATATAATGTTATAATAATATATTATATTATTACTATATTATTATATTAGTTATACTATTATTATAGGGTCAAGACTATTAAGACTATTTTTGAAATAAAATAAAAGGCTATTTTTCCAACTAAAATGCAAATGATTTACTCACCTTCTAGGTAGGTAAGTTTTTTCAACCATTTCATGGTTGTATATTACTTATGGAAAAATAACTTATCCATCCAAAGAAACATGAAAATATGGACAAGTTGATCCATAGAAAAGTAAACCAACTTTTCTTTTATATTTATCCACCAAACAATGGGAAATACATTACTAGCCAAGTAGCTGCTTTAAGGATGGTTGCATGGAAAATTGCTTGAAAAATTTATTTATTGCCCCTAGAAATGATTTTGATGAGCACAAAATAATTGAGAAGGATACTAATGATTTTTATTTTTGGAGATGTCTTTTGAAAGTATTTTCAAGAGTCTTAAGGAAGTTACATTATAAAATTTAGTTGAAGATAGATAAAATTGAAGTTTACTTGAGTTGGGAGCAAAACTAAAGTTTTTCGGAAGCCTCAAGGACTCTCAAAATGATGTTGATTCATTTGGAGGCATTCTGAAGTTGTTTGGAAGCTTAAAAGTAAAGTTTTGATGTTTTAATCAAAAGAGGGTGACCCCTAAGTCGACCCTTTTTCTTTGGCAAAATGGCACGCAGGACCGGCATGTTTTTTTTGGTATTGTCATGCTAAAAGAGATGATCTCTAGGGCGCTCCATAGAAAATGGAATAACCTATGGGGCGCCCCCTGAAGGTTCTGTGCATAAGATACAGAATGCAGATTTTATTACCAATCATAAAAGGGACGACCTATGGGACGCCCCCTGAAGAAATTGTACGGATATACAAAACACTATTTTTTTGCCTGTTACCAATGGGGTGACCTAAGGAGCGCCCCCTATGATGAGAATTCCTGTAATGACTATTTTTCTTCTCCATTCGGCATATTAAATATTTTTCAAATGATCTACGATGGCTAAAAATAGTTACCGTTTATCTTCCAGCATTGAATGAGGGTTTAAAAGCATTCAAAAAGAAAGAAAATAATAAAAAAATTAAGTAAATATTCAGCTCAAAGAAAATTCAGCCATAGGCAAGAGAAGCATTGATTTTAAGTTCAACTATTTCTCCAACATGCATTTAAGTCTCAATCTCTTTGAGAGAATTTTTAAAAACTTTCTCTAGTTTGTGTAAAAATTTTTTAAAAGCTTTATTGTGCTCATTAAGGAGCTAAGTATGCTGAACTTGTGCATCCTCTTTCACTCTATTTTACTATTTTAGGGCTCAAGCTTTTTAGAGGCTTTCAAAGTTTAGAAAGATTGATCTGAATCTTGAATCGGATTGTATTGGGTTGACTTGTATCCAAAAAATAAGTTTTCTAGCTTGGGATAGCTAGGGTCGGAGCATCCGATGTTGCATTCGATTGAATATATTAGTGGATTAGAATTTCCAAGTAGGAGCTTGGAGAGTGGATGTAGGTGTAAGATTGGCACCGAACCATTATAAATTATCTTATTTGTATTATTTCTCTCTTCTTTCTCTTTACTTGCTCCATTGTGCTTATTTTCTTTCTATTAAATTAGGATCTTGCATCTTACTTACCTAATTCACCTCACTTCACTTAAAATTTCAAAAGCACATATTGCAATTTTATTTTTAAGTTAAATTTTTTAAGAAATCTAATTCACCCTCCCTCTTGGGTTGTATAGCTAGACAACAAGTGATGTCAGAGTTCGGTGCTCTAGTCCTTTCTTGATTTTACCATCAAGAGCTAAAGATCTATGGCAACTCAAGTTGGCATTTCACTTATCGAGGGGCAATCCATAAATCGACCTTCACTTTTCAATGGATCAAATTACACCTATTGGAAAGCTTGTATAAAAATATTTATTCAAGCTCTTGACTATGACATGTGGAGTGTTATGGTGAATGGACCTCACTCACCTACAAAATAAATTGATGGAAAGAACATTCCCAAACCTAAAAATAAGTGGGATGAGGTTAACAAAAAGATGGTACAACTTAATGCAAAAGCTATAAATATTTTATATTGTGCCCTAGATACAAATAAATTCAATAGGATTTCCATATGTAATTCTGCTAAAGAGATATGGGATAGATTAGAGATAACTCATGAAGGTATAAATCAGGTAAAAGAGTCTAAAATTAATATACTTGTCCATAGATATGAACTCTTCAAGATGAAACCTAATGAGTCTATTTTCCAAATGTTTACTCGTTTTACTGATATTATTAATGAACTTAAAAGTCTTGGTAAGTCTTATACTAATAGTAATCTTATGAGAAAAGTACTTAGGTCTCTACCAAAAACTTGGAAAGCTAAAGTCACAACGATTCAAGAGGCCAAGGATCTTAACATCCTACCATTGGAGAAGCTTCTCGGATCATTATGATCCATGAACTCACCATGAAGCAACACAGTGAAGAAGAAATAAAAAAGAAAACTATTGCTCTCAAGTCCATTGCTCAAGAAGAGAAAGACTTGGACCAATCAAATAATGAAGATGAAGATGAGGAGCTTGCTCTCATCACACGAAAATTTAAGAGATTCATAAAGAAAAGGAGGCAAGGATTAAGAAGAAGGCCAATAGCTAAGGGGAAGCCAAGCAAAGAGAAAGAAAAAGAGCAACTCTTTTTATGTTATGAATGCAAGAAGTCGGGACACTTTAAATCTAATTATCCTCAACTTAAGAAGGCCCTTAAAAAATTCAAAAAAAAGGCTATGATGGCAACTTAGAGCGATAGCAATGAATCAAGCTCCGATGATAACATCCATGAAGAGGCTAACTTTTGTCTCATGTCACACGAAAATGAGATAATATCTGAACCCTCAAATGATTTTATAATTGATGAATTGCAAGAGACTTTTAATGATATTTTAGATAATCTAAAGAAGCTAAGATTAAAAAATAAAGAGCTGAAAAAGCAAAATCAATGCTAACTTAAAGAAAAAGAAGAAATTTTAGCTAAAAATAAAAAATTAATTCAAAAAAATTAGAACTTAAAAATTGAAGTAAATAAGCTGAAACCTATAGTAGATAAATTTATCTTAAGTTTCAATAAATTAAATATAATTCTAAAAAATCAAAGGCTGTTTATGACAAAACTAGTCTTGGTTATAACCCACAAAAGAAATACAAATTTTTGAAGAACATATTTATGAGCTCTCCTTAAAATACTATTTCATGTTTCAGCTATGGTAAATTAGGTCATAAATCTTTTGTATGCTACTCTAACAAATTTGGCAGCTCTCATGTAAAAATGGTATGGACTCCTAAAGAAACCATTATGACTAACCAAAGAGGATCCAAGAAAACTTGGGTACCAAAAGTTAAAATATGATTTTCTTATAGATATGTTTTGCATCTCGAGGATCAAAAAAAGTTGATATCTTGATAGTGGATGTTCAAGACATATGACCAATGATGAATCTTAATTCATCACTTTTGAAGCAAAAGATGGAGGGATGGTCATCTTTGGAGATAATGGCAAAGAGAAGATTATTGGAGTAGATAACATTGATATCATTTTCTCCATTTTTATTGAAAATATTTTGCTAGTAGATGGTCTCAAGCATAATCTTTTAAATATTAGTCAATTATGTGATAAGAATTTTAAAGATACTTTTGAATCTACTTTATGCGTTGTAACTAGTTTCACTAATGAAAATATGAAATTTATTGGATATAGACATAGAAATATTTACATGATAGACTTGAATGATTTATCTTTGCAAAACATGTAATGCCTAATAGCAATGAATGTAAAGATTAGTGAAACTTATTGGCTATGACACTGTAGACTCGCACATATAAGTATGCACTCTCTTTCTAAACTCATTTAAAAGGATTTAGTTGTTGGGCTACTTAAACTAAATTTTGAAAAAGATAAAATATATGATACATGTCAACTAGAAAAACAAACCAGAGTTTTATTCAAAAGTAAAAATATTATTTCAACTTTTAGACCATTGGAATTATTATATATGAATTTATTTGGACCTACTAGAACTACAAGCTTAGGTAGAAAAAGATATGGATTTATGATTATTGATGATTACTCTCGATTTACATGAATTTTATTTTTAGCATCGAAGGATGAATCTTTTTCAGCTTTTATCAAGTTTTATCGAAAAGTCTCAAATAAAAAAGATCTTCAAATTCTTAAAATTTATAGTGATTATGGCATTGAATTTAAAAATCATAATTTTAAAAAATTTTATGATGAAAAGGATACTGATCATAACTTTTCTACACTTAGGACACTTCAATAAAATGAGATAGTAGAGAGAAAGAATAGAACACTTGAAGAAATGACTCATACTATGCTATGTGAAAGCCATCTTCCAAAGTATTTTTGGACGGAGGCAATAAACATGGCATATTACATTTTAAATCATGCTTAAATTAGATCATTTTTAAAGAAAATACCTTATAAACTTTGGAAAGAAAGAAAACCCAACATTGCTTATTTCCATGTCTTTAGTTATCGATGTTTTGTCTTAAACAATGGTAAAGATAAGTTAGATAAGTTTGATGCTAAATCAGATGAAGTAACTTTTCTTGATTACTCTATCTCTAGTAAAGCCTTTAGAGTTTTCAATAAAAGAACCTTAGTTATGGAAGAATAAATACATGTTGTCTTTGATGAAGCTAATGATCGATCTTCCAACAAGGAAGAAAGAGGGTATCGATGATACAGGTCAAATTATTGAAGGTATGAATGAGCTCACTATAAAAAAGTTATCAGTCCAAAATGATAAGATACCTGAAGATAAAAAGGAGGATGAAGACGAAGAACAACAAGATCAACAAGAACAATCCAAAGATACAAATGACCTTCCAAAAGAATGGAGGTATGCTCATAATTATTCCAAAGAACTCATCATTGATGATCCTACATATGGCGTAAGAACTCAATCCTCACTAAGAGATGTGAATAATTATTTTGCTTTTGTCTCTCATTTTGAACAAAAAACTATGATGAAGCCAAAAAAGATTATAATTGGATAAATGCAATGCAAGAAAAACTTAATCAATTTGAAAGAAATAATGTATGGACCCTAGTTGAAAGACCAAAAGATCATCCTATAATTAAAACAAAATAGGTGTTTAGAAATAAATTAGATGAGAATGAAAATGCCATAAGAAACAAAGCAAGATTAGTAGCTAGAGGGTATAACCAATAAGAAAAAATTAATTTTGATGAGACCTTTGCACCTATTGCTAGATTAGAAGCTATAAGACTCTTACTTGTATATGCATATTTTATGAACTTCAAGTTATTTCAAATATATGTAAAAAATATTTTTCTAAATGGATTCATTATGAAAGAAGTATTTGTAGAGCAACTCTTTAATTTTGAAAACCATACTTTTCAAAACCATATTTTCAAATCAAATAAAGCTTTATATGGTTTAAAACAAGCTCCTAGAGCTTAGTACGAAAGATTAAGTAAATTCTTGCTAGAAAATGATTTCTTTAGAGGAAAAGTAGATACAACTCTTTTTATAAAAAGAAAGATTGATGATATTTTTGTGATACAAATATATGTTGATGATATCATTTTTGAATCCACTAATAAAACTCTATGCCAAGCTCATGCAGGAAAAATTCAAGATGAGTGTGATTGGAGAACTCACCTTCTTCCTCGGACTCCAAATTAAATAGTCTAAAGAAGGGATCTTCATTTGCCAAAGAAAGTACACAAGAAAACTATTAAAAAGATTTGGGATGGAGACTTCTAAATTCATTGGCATATCTATGAGTCCTTCATCTAAGCTCGATAAGGATGAAAATTATAAGAGTGTTAATTTAAAGCTTTATAGAGGTATGATAGGATCCCTATTTTATCTTACTACTAGTAGGCCTGATATCATGTTCAGTATTTGTATATGTGCAATATTTCAATCCAATCCTAAAGAATCTCACTTAAATGCTGTTAAAAAATCTTGAAATATTTAAATGGAACTCAAACATTAGGCTTATGATTTTCCAAACAATCATTTATAAATTTGATAGGATACTCAGATGCAGATTTTGGAGGATGTAAGTTAGACAAAAAAAGTACTAGTAGAATATGTCAATTTCTCGATGTAAACTTAATCTCTTGATTTTGCAAGAAACAAAATTCGGTGGCATTATCTACGGTAGAGACCAAATACATTATAGCCAAAAGTTGTTGTGCTAAAATCTTGTGGGTTAAGCAACAACTCGAAGATTTTAGAGTAAAACTTAATAACATTCCCATAAAATGTAATAATACTAGTGCCATCAACTTAATTAAAAATCCAATCCAACATTCTAGGTTAAGACACATAGAAATTAGACATCATTTCATAAGAGAGTATATGCAAAATTATGATGTATTGATTAACTTTGTTTGCTCTGAAAAATAATTGGTGGACATTTTTATAAAATCTTTGAATGAAGACAAATTTTGTGAAATTAGAAGGGAGTTAAGCATCTTGGATTCACTATCTTAGAGATCTCTAGTGATCCTTCTCAAAATCATCCTATCAATGATCCTTTAAGACACTATCTACTCTTTTCCTTTAACAAAAATCCTTTGACTCTCACTTTTGATCATTAATTTGTTCAAAAAGAAGCTAAATTAGACTTTTTAGCTAGATGGGATGCCCCCTAGGTTGCCCCATTCGAAAAAGGATGACCTAAGGGATGCCGCTTAAGGTATTTCAGTCTTTTTCTTTCGACTTTAAGGAAAAATGAACCCTGTTCATCTTCCCATTTTATGTAGGATGCCTCCTTTCTTTTCTCTCCTTGGCGTTTTTTCTTTCTCACCCATCGAACTCCTTCTCACCAAAATCTCTTCATAACGTCCTTCCAACCACACCCAACCTCTTCTGAAACATTCCCCTGACTATTCTCTATCTCTTTCCTCTCCTATTCCTACTATTTCTCTTCTATCTCTAAACCTACCGCAAGCCCTAATCTTCAACCAAACCCTAGTTCCTCTTGGCAAAATCCACTCTCTCCGATAAATCATTCACATCTTTGATCTTTCTTCATTTATTCCACCATTATTCTATTGCTCCCACTATTACTCGACAAATGGCACCTCAGATGAAGCTTCTCTAGCACCAAAAGTCCATCCGTAGGCTTGAAGAAGAATAGAGAAAGAAGAAAAAGATTGCATCTATTCTAGACTTGGCACCTATTCTGGCACTCTCTGCTTCTCCGGTAACTCCTAGTAAGAAATTCCTTTCTGATAGAAAGATTGCTCTGGGAAAAAATATTGATTTTCATTTTTTAAAGAAAGATGGATTTTTATTTGGTGAAAAGATAAAATCTTTGGGTGCAGGTTCATTATGCATTATGAAAGAAACAATTTTCATTGATTTAGTTCGAAAGTTTTATCAAAATTTCATGTTTTCTGATGAAAGAGTAAGATCATTAGTTAAGAGTGTCGTAGTAGAGTTTGATGCTCAGCAGTTAGGCTTTCTCATCCATTTGCCTTATGAGGGATCTACGTCAGATAGATTATTGAACAAAGAAGAAGGGCTGAGATCTATTTTGCAAAAAGATGATGTTAGTGAAATTAAAAAACTGGATGCTAGTAGAGATCTCGATATGGAAATGAGGGTTCTCCATCATATTGTCTGCACCATTTTCTTTCATAGAGCTGGTAGATTTGATTTTATATTTGGTAGGGATCTGTGCATCATGCATCATATTATGTGTGAAATTTCTCTGAATGTAACAGCCTTAATGATTGATGCCATACGAGAGCCAGTGACTAGATTGAAAACTCCTTTACCTTATGGCATGGCACTTACTAGGATTTTTAGAAGCTTTGGAGTAGATTTTAAGGGAGAGGCTGCTATCCATTTAGCTCATATTGACACCTACAATGCAAACTTCTTACATCATATGGGTTATATCCGTGTTGGTGATTGATGGACCAGAGATGGTAGTATTGCTGAGGAGGACAGAGTAGAGGAGGAGAGACCATCTTCATCTCCTTATGATCACAGAGCATCTCTTGATATTCAATTTATGTCTGATTTCGAAGCTAGTCCCTCAGAGTCTGTGAGAAGGGATGCACCTGTACCACCATCTGAGAGCAGAGATACAGCTATCAGATTTTCAGATGATTAGCTTAGAATGATTGCGAACCTTCTGTCATAGTTGATTGCCGACCTTGTATCTCCATAGATTGTTGATCTTCTATTTCGATAGGTTTCTGATCTTTTGTCTTGGCAGTTTGCTAGCAGGGGCACACTAGGATCTGCTTCGAGGGAGAGATCTCAGACTGACCCATTACTTGATCAGTCGATGGTCTCTCACATCTCTACACTTTTTTAGATGCTCACAGCTTAGTCTGCTCACCTTGAGGAGCTTGAAGGATCAATATTGAGATTGACTGGCAGGATTTTGGATCTATAGAGGCAGGTTTTAGCTCTAGCCCATCCTCAACGGCAATAGGACATCATTGAGATTTTTGATCTATCTATAGAGGCTGCCAGACTTTACGGTGCTTTGGAGAGTGGGTTTGATTTTCTGATGAGAGAGTTCAAAGATTCTAGTGAGACTATTTCTACTTAGATTGGTTTCCTTATGTAGCCCATGTCAAGAGTCCTAGGACACCTGGATACTATTAGAATTGCCCTCCTAGCATAGCCAATCTCTTCCCAGGCTCCAGGACCCTCTCACTCTTCTGCTCATGCCAGTACTTCTACTCATGGCCGAGGCAGATGTGGTTGAGGACGTGTCCATAGCTTTAATCCTGATACTCCTTATCATATCTCTGATTCTTTCTCTGGCTGATTTAACTTATGGCCTTTGTACTTTTTAGATGATTGACTCATTGATAGTTGTATTTTTTTGGGCATCCATGAATTTTGTATGTATGTATTGATGACTTATGACTTATCAACTTTTTGGCTTTATGTTCTAACATTTATGTTTTTATGACTTCTATTGTGTGTGATGTATGTATATACATGATGATATTATTTGGATGTCGTTTGAATCAATTCTTATGTATGGTTTAAGATTTCTATTATAGTATGCTATGAGCAATATCTTGTATGTAAGCAAATTGAATTGTTGGTATCAAATATCCTATATGATTGCTATATATCTTGTTGTTCTTTGTAAACTCTTGATTTAATAGGAAAACATATGGAATAAAATGAGGGGGAGCCTTTTTCTCATTTTCTTTAAAAATCTCTTAAGATCGAAATTGATGATGTCAAGAAGGGGGAGTAGGAAAATAGAAATGAGCAATAAGCAAAATTGACAAAGAAAATAAGATAGAAATTTAATTTTTTTCAAAATTTCAAGTAATTTTTCACTAATTTACAAATTTTCAAAATGCTTAATGCTTAATTATTAGCAATCATTGAACTACTCTTGATGCAACATTATTCAAATGATGGCTATAATATTCAAATGATGTAAATTCATAAAATTAAATTTCTTAATATTTCATATATGCATTATTTTGCTTATACTCAATTATTTTATCATCATCAAAAAGGAGAAAATTATTGCCCCTAGGAATAATTTTGATGAGCACAAAATAATTGAGAGGGATACTAATAATTTTTATTTTTAAAGATGCCTTTTGAAAGTGTTTTCAGGAGTTTCAAGAAAGTTACTTTATAAAATTTAGTTGAAGATAGACAAAATTAAAGTTTACTTGAGTTGGGAGCAAAACTAAAGTTGTTCGGAAGTCTCAAGAACTCTTAAGATGATATCAATTTATTTGGAAGCATTTTCAAGTTGTTTGGAAGCTTAAAAGTGAAGTTTTGAAGTTTTAATTAAAAGAGGGCGACCCCTAGGTCGATTCTTTTTCTTTGGCAAAATGGCATACAGGATCGGCACGTTTTTTTGGTACTAGCATGCTAAAAGAGGTGACCTCTGGTGCACCCCATGGAAAAAGGGATAATCTATAAGGCGCCCCCTGTAGGTTTTACGCATAAGATACAGAACATAGATTTTATTGTCTATCGTAAAAGGGGCGATCTATGGGGCGCCTTCTGAAAAAACTGCACAGATATATAGAATACTATTTTTCTCACCTATTACCAATAGAGTGACCTAAGGGGCACCCTTTACCATGGAAATTTCTATAATAGCTATTTTTTTCTCTATTCGACACATTAAATATTTTCCAAATGATCTACAATGGCTAAAAATAGCTACTATTCATATCCCAACATTGAATGAGGGTTTAAAAGCATTCAAAAAGGAAGAAAATAATAAAGAAAATCAAGTGAATATTCAGTTAAAAGAAAACTCAGCACTAGGCAAGAAAAGCATTGATTTCAAGCTCAACCACTTCTCCAACATGCATTCAAATTTTTAATCTTTTTAAGAGAATTTTTAAAAGCTTCCTCTAGTTTATGTAAAGATTTTTTAAAAGCTTTATTATGCTCATTAAGGAGCTAAGTGTGCTGAACTTGTACATCCTCCTTTACTCTATTTTATTGTTTTGGGCTCAAACTTTTGGAAGATTTTCAAAGCTTGGAAAGATTGATCCGAACCTTGAATCGGATTGTATTGGGTTGGCTTATACCCAAAAAATAAGTTTTCTAGCTTGGGATAGTTAGGATTGGAGCATCTGATATTGTATTCAATTGAATACGTTAGTGGATTGAAATTTTCAAGTATGAGCTTGGGGAGTGGATGTAGGTATAAGGTTGGCACTGAACCACTATAAATCATCTTATTTGTATTATTTTTTTTTTCTTCCTCTTTACTTGCTCTATTGTGCTTATTTTTTTTCTATTAAATTAGGCTCTTGCATCTTACTTACCTAACTCATTTCACTTCACTTAAAATTTCAAAAGCATATATTACAATTCTATTTTTAAGTTAAATTTTTTAAGAAATCCAATTCAACCCCCCCTCTTGGGTTGTCTAGCTAGGCAATATTATTATTATTAAAAATTAATTTTTTTATTTGTTTGTTTCATTATAAATTTTGAACTTCCTGAATCGAACCAGGATTAGGACCTAGGAAAAATCATAGTGATCAATGTGACTAATTTGGGAGTGCTCAAGAAGAAAATTTGATAAAGAGTTTGATGAGAAAAAAATTCTCTTGTATGGAAAAGTCTTATTTTTCATTCTTTTTCATAGATTTCTTCCAATCAAAGAGCGAAACACATATTATTCCTCACATGGGATGGAAAATATATTCTATTCTCACCATCCACAAAAACCATCCTTAGTAGTGTCTGTAACTAACCCAAAAGTTCCATAGGCATTTTCAATGGACTAAAAACCAGGACAACTACATCCAGAACTAAGCATCCGCACCTTCATGTAATAAGGATAGGGATTAGGGTTGAAACCAAATTAGATATGAATTGGAAATCAGCATATCAACATCCATATTTTTTTTTTGATAAATATAAATATACATACATATATTATTCAAATGCAAAAATTTGTATTCATATTTGTTTTAAACATATATGGATATAATCAAATCTAAAAGTATGGATATAAGTTAAATAATTAAACTTGATGACTATAGAATCAAAGATAAAAGTAAATAGTGTTAGAAAGGGAATGGTGGACTACATGCATGTATTTCCAAACTATTTTGAAATCATAGTGGAATAAAATAGATTAACTATTTTTATCATGCATTAAATTAGATCTAAACCTTTTCTAACATGGATCTAAAATATATGAAATATAAAATTAATTAATGAGATCAGATCTCATACCTTATCATAGGTGGAAGATCTCCATAGTCGATGATCAAAAACTTGACAGGTTCCTAGAGCCGCATGAATGCCCGACCTCTATAGGTATCCATACGAGATTCGATCTGATCCGAGACTTATCTATCTCTCCGAAATACTAGCTCTGTCATAGAGAAGATCTTTTGATGATTGATTTGATCCTTCTTTAGATCTAGAAGATGATCTTCAGTCGAAAAAGCAGTGGAGGTAGAAGAAAGACAACAACAGTGCAGCTTTCTTCCTCAGAGTCCCACGTCTTGTACCAATGGAATTTTCCTTTGAAACTTTAAAGGGAGGATGGCAAGAAGTCCCTCTCTCACTCTTATGGTCAGCCAAATTTAGTTTTGATCTCAAAAACCCCTTAGAGGCATCCCAAAGGTAGATCCTTTTAAGGTGGCACCTGATAGAGTCCTGATAGAGTCAAATTCTATCTAAAATTCAAATTAAATTTTAGATTCAAACTAAAACTTATCCATATCTAAATGAGGGAATAATTGGCCAGCCAAGTGGTGAAAAAATGTGGAAAACCTCATGCAAATATGAAATTTACGTGAGGAGAGAAGGGGCATGGACAATGGGTGGTGCATGGAAGAGTCCATAAAATAGACTCTAGGATTTTGGATTGGGCCTCAAACCAAAAGTAATTTGGTTTAGACCCAAACATGTGATTGAACCTAATCTAGTTAGATCTCTAATCAGATTAAATTCTAATCCAATTAAGATTTAATTAAATTTAAATTCAGATCAAATCAGAAATTGATTCTATGGCAATTGAGTTATCTCATAACTCAATCAAACCAAACCCAATTCAAGTCAAACTAAATCTAATTCAATTATATTTAATCTAAAACTTATTTTTCAATCAAATTGAGTCTAATTAGTAATCAAATTACTAATTAATCCTCCTACAACTTTTGCATTAGGTTAATTATCAATCATATTGATAATTATACTTTTAACAATTCATAATCATTGATCAATTATCGAATCAGACAGAAAACTCTTTTGTATGTGATCCCATAGTTTCTATTTTATTTGGTAGTAAGATACATTATCATCTTTATCATAATATTATCAAAACTTCTTTCGATAGATTAGTATAATTCCAACACTGCCTATTGAGAATTATTGATTATCAAGATAATACTCGTGGGTTCAATAATCCATCAATGACATCTAGCAGTATGTAGTTGCAATCCAGTAGAATGAAAGTATGAATCTCTTGGTATAATTATCATATAATTCAGTTTTGCTATCGAAAGTTCTGACTTGATGCAGATCATGGATAACTCATCAAATCCAATCGTCAGTCATATAGAAGATTGGCTCAACTTAAGTTCTCTTGTGAATTTCTTGAAAACTCCTTTTCAGAATTCACTCTTGCTTTGGCCAAAGACTTACTGAACTCAATCTCATAAATTACATAGGACTATACCTTTTCTACTAAGATCGATAGATTTCATCTAAGTGTATACTACTCTTAATAGTGAACCTAAACCCACCATAGCTAACATATATAGCAAGGACCCAAATGGCTAGGGACTAAGTAGACATGCAGTCAAACTATAGCAGTCTCACTGCAAATAGCCAATGCATCATAGGTCAAAGAACTAGTCATATCACTGTAGCATCGAGAATGCCACTGACAAGTGAGTAGATATCCAAATGATTTCTCATAATGGTCATGCTCAGTGTAAGTTATTTTCTAACAACTACTTGCATTATCATCCTAGTGTCACCACATTACAGACTTGAGACTCATCTACTTGTGAAAGAGGTGATCATGCACGATCTAACTGAATCAATCACTATCCTCCATGATGATCCTCTAATCGGGAGCATTTAGAAATTAACCACTAATAGTGTATGTCTCAAATTCTCAACATCTTGAGAATATGCAAAATCATCTTTATTAATTTCTGGGATAAATCATGGACACATAAACATAACTGAAAATAAGAATGCTCTTTATTAATAATATTGTTAAGGATAAATTCTGCTTCCATCGAAGTCCAGTCTGATACTTAGCTTAATGCAGACAGTAATCATGGAAGAGCTTCAATCGAGAATTCTCCCTCCAGCGGTCGAACTTTGGCTAAACTCCTCCAGCGATCGAACCCCAGCCGAATTTCTTTCGGACCTCTACACCAGTTGACCTCATACGAAAGTCGAACTCCTTCTAAACTCCTTCAGTCGGATGTCTATGAGAGCCGAACTCCTCCTTCAGTCGGACTTCTATAGGAGCTGAACTCCTTTCAGATCTCTCATTCAGTCAAGTTCCTTCAGGAGCCGAACTCCTTCCAGATCTCTCCTTCAGTTGGATTTCTATAGGAGCTGAACTTCTTCCGGACTTCTCCTTTAGTCAAATCCCTCCAACGATCGAACTCCTTCTAGATGTCTCCTTCAGTCGAATTTCTACAGGAGCCGAACTTCTTTCGAACTCCTTCAGTCGGATCCCTTTAGCGGTCAAACTCTTTTCGAATCTCTCCTTCGATCAAACTCCTCCAAGAGTCGAACTTTTTTCGAACTTCTCCTTCGACCAAACTCCTTCCAGATTCTTCCTTCAGTCAAGTTCCTCTAGGAGCCAAACTCTTTATGGATTCTTCCTTCAATCAAGTTCCTTCAGGAGCCGAACTCCTTTCGGATTCTTTCTTTAGTCAAGTTCCTTCAGAAGCCGAACTCCTTTCGAACTTTTTCTTTGGTCGAACTCCTTCAGGAGCCAAACTTTTTCTGGACTTCTTCTTCGATCGAACTCCTTCCAGATTTCTTCTTATCAAGTTTCTCTAGGAGCCAAACTCATTTTGAATTTTTTCTTCAGTCAGATACCTCAGAAGCCGAACTCCTTCCAAATTTCTTCTTCAGTCAGGCCCCTCCAACGATCGAACTCCTTCCAAACTTTTCCTTCGATCGAACTTCTCCACCAGTCGGACTTCTTCTGAACTTCTCCATTAGTCGAACTCCATCTGGATTCCTTCAGTAGATTACTTCTAAATTTCAAGTAGCGTTCCTTTCGGATGATCTCCTTTAGCCGTATTCTCTTTAGGAGTCTGAACTTCTCTGGAATTGACATACATCAAAGCTTTTCACCCCTCTCATGCAGCCCCGAGCGGTTAGCTACCAGATGGCTACGACTGTCACTATCAGTTCACTGTAGATGATAGTGATCCGCTATCAAACGATGATGGCTGTCACCATCAGTCTGCTACAGGTGGTGCCCCCCCTCCATGACAGACTCCACCAAGTCTCGAGCAGTCTGCTACCAGATGGCTGTAGTAATCACTATCAATCTGCTATAAGTTTCATCTATAAAAAGAGATCTTTTAGATATATTTTCTCTAACCTCTCTTCTTCTTTTCGAAATTCTATTGAATTTCTGTCTGAGCACTCCATTTCTGTTGGAATAAGGGTACCTCAGAAATAGAGATTCCTTCTTTCAGCACCAATTCTATTGGTGCAAAATCTATATGATGATAGAAAAGAAGTAATTAATAGTGACCATGTTAGAAATAGGAGGAGAACCTCGTCCTAACATGAGCAAGTCGAAGATCTCATTCATTTTAGATGAAATGAAGGGAGAGGCCCCATCAATGGCCCTTATATGCCTCCATAGTCCGTTAGGAATAGGAGAAGAACCTCATCCTAATGCGAGCAAAGTCGAAGGCTTCGTTCATTTTAGATGAGATGGAGGAAGAGGCTCCATCAACGGCCCTTATGTGCCCCCATAATCTATTTGGAACAGGAGGAGAACCTTGTCCTAACGTGAGCAAAGTCGAAGGCCTCGTTCAATTTAGACGAGATGGGAGAGAGGCTCCGTCAACGGTCCTTATGTGCCTCCATAGCCCATTAGAAATGGAAGAAGAACCTCATCCTAATGCAAGCAAAGTTGAAGTGCTCATTTATTTTAGACGAGATGGGGGGAGAAGCCCCATCAATGATTCTTATATGCCCCTATAATCCGTTAGAAATAGGAGGAGAACCTCATCCTAATACGAGCAAAGTCGAAGGCCTCGTTCATTTTAGATGGGATGAGAGGAAAGGCTCCGACAATGACCTAATTATGTCCAACAACGACGAGAGATAAGATCTCCCCCGAGCTTCAACTTCTATGTCAACAGAAGATAAGATTTCCTTCAACCTCAGCTGGAGATAAGATCTTTTCCGAGCTTCAACTTCAACCTCGACTGAAGATAAGATCTCTAATGAGCTCCAATGTCTACGTCAACAGGAGTTAAGATCTCCTTCAACCTCAGTAGGAGATAAGATCTCTCCCGAGCTTCAACGTCTACGTCAATAGGAGATAAGATCTTTTTCTGATGCGGGACAGCCTAAAAAAAACAAGAAAATATAAAGCTTCCTTCCTCGTCAACAATAAATCACATCCGATCGTGGCACATTATTTCCAAGACAGACAGTATAGTTGCCTATACTCTGCTCAGGAGGCGTGATTGATTGACATGGGACCAAAGCACGATCAATCTAAATGATGCTGATGAATGTCATTTTAGAGATCAGTAAATAACTAGCAATAATAAAGTAAATAGATAGATAGCAGAAATTAAACATGCTCATGAATAATTATAAAAAAAATATAAATGGAATGAAGAATAGAAAAAAATTAAGTCCATAAGAAATTCAAAAAAAGATAAGAAGAATTCGGATCATGGTAGTTAAGAAACTATCTTGATTAGGGCTCTTAATCTTTTAACTAAGCAGATCTATCGATAAAGAACTGGATCTTTACCAACATCAGATTTAAAAAAAATAAGTAAAAAAATCAAAGATCAGTTGAGAAGAAACGAAGATCCTTATCAATATTTGATCTGTAGAATAATAGATCACTCTTTCTCTCTCTAGATGATAGATAAAAGTCTTGGAGGAGATAGATCTTCTTTTGGTGGAATAAGCTTATGTAGGTAGATGGTGAAGATAAATCGGGATTGTAGGAACACTGAATCTCAAGAAAATGAAGATTAAAGAGATTGAAAAAGATGGGCCTCACATCCTTCCCTCGTGGGATGATTTTGGATCTCACACCCTCTCCTTCTCGGAGCGACCAATACAAGTGTTTGTGAAAATTATAAATTGATTCATTCATTCATTGTCTCATTCATGAAAGATACATGGATTTATATAGGATCCTAGGGATCCTATTTCTTTAGAAATCCTATTTTTTTTACAAGAAAAAATCAACCCTCCCAACAAAAAAGTAAAACATTATGTATGGTTTTTAAATATAATAATATATTATATTTATCTTTTATGGAACCATAAGAAAGAAATCAACCTTTTAACAAAATAAGTAAGAAATCAAGAACTCTTAAGAAATCCTAGGAAAGAAAAAAAACTTCATGTGGGTGCTTGATGCCTGGCACAACTTGGCATGAGGATCCTTGGGCATGATACATGCTGGCGTGTCTATTTTCTCCCCGGACATGTGGAGGGTGGTGGCTCCAAAGATAATGTGGATCAAGCTTACTTTTTTATGATGGTCTCTTTCTAAATAAGGCTCAATCCAAAATAAACCCAAGTATGGTCCTATGGATCCAAAACTAAATGCATCAAAAGAACTAATTGATTAAATCAAAAGGACTAAAACAAAATAACTGAAGTAGAGTTATTCTGATATAGCTTTTTCAATTCAAATTGAATCTAAATTATGTTGCCAACTTCTGTTGGCTCTGATGTCCGCACCAATTCTTTCGAGGTGGAGAGAACTCGACCCTATCGAGTGGGGGTCGATTTTGCTCTGGTGATGCTCGAGCAAATCGGGATCAATATACTGCAGCTCTTCTCGAGTGATTCAAGTATCCTCGAACTTCGATCGATCTCGCCATCTAACTAAGTACCGCTGATAGCCTCGACTCCGAGTGGAGATGATCTGCTCATCCAAAATTCTCTCAACCTGATTATGCTTTGACATTTTGGTTGGTGGATATTCAGGAATAGGCTCTCCCTCAAAGATTGGTTCAGGCTCAAATGGCTCACCAGGTATCCAAGTTGGCTCTTTATAGGCGATGAGATCTACAACGTTAAAAGTAGAGCTAATCCCAAAATCAGAAGGTAAGTCCACAACATGTGCATTTAGTCCGATCTTTTTTAAAATCTTAAATGGACCTGCTCCTCGAGCATGTAACTTCTTGACGGTTCCTGATGGAAATCGTTCAGACCTCATTCGAACCATCACATAGTCTTCTTCCGCAAACTCTTGGGCACGTCGATGAGAATCTACATTCTGTTTATAAATTTTATTACTAATACTAATTTTTTTACTGATCTCTTTACGTAAACTCTTGACATCCTGTGCAAATGACTCTACAGATTCAGAAATTCTAGCATGCATGGGCAGTGGGATAAGATCTATTGGTTTTCTAGGCTGATATCCATGAACTACTTCAAAAGAACTCATGCCAATGGATCTATTAATAGAGCTATTATATGCAAATTCAGCTTAGGGTAATAAAAGATCCCAATTACTCATATGTTCTCCAATCAAGCAACACAATAAATTTCCAAGACTCCTATTGACCACTTCAGTCTGACCATCTATTTATGGGTGAAAGGCAGAAGAAAATTTTAATTTTATGCCTAGAAGGTGCCATAGGATTTTCCAAAAATAGCTCATGAATCTAACATCCCTATCAGAAATAATGGTTTTGGATAATCCATGCAATTTAACAATTTCATCAAAGTATATTCTTGCAACTTTCGAAGCATTCGACGTTTGGCAATAGGGCAAAAAAATGGGCCATTTTTGAAAACCTATCTACAACCACTAGAACTGAATCATGCTTCCTAACTGTCTTAGGTAAGTCTAGAACAAAATCCATGCTAATGTCTTGCCAATGACAGTCTGGTATAGGTAAGGATGTGTATAGGTCTGTGTTCTATTTTTTTTGCTTGGCCACGGCACACGTTCTACATTGGGCAATAATTCGAGCGATATCTCTTTTCAGACTTGGCCAAAAGAACTGAACTTCTACCAATTCTATGATTTTATTCCTACCAAAGTATCCAGCTAATCCTCCAGCATGTAGTTTCTAAACTAGAAAATTTCTCAAAGATGTATGAGAAACACACAGCCTAGCTCCTCTAAATAAATAACCATCCTGAAGGGTATATTCACTATAATCTCTAGATGGTCCTTTTCCTAAAATGATAAGTATGCTGCCAAAATCTGGACACTCCTCATAATCTTCTTTAATCTTGTCAAAACCAACAACCTCTACACTAATGGTGGACAACAAAGTATGACGACGACTTAGGGCATCAGCAGTGCGATTCTTTACATCCGCACGGTGTTTCAAAATAAAAGTATAGGCTTGCAAAAACTCGACCCATCTACCATGTCTATGATTTAGTTTCTTTTGAGAATTCAGAAATCGGAGGGCTTCTTGATCTAAGTATAAAATAAATTCTTATGGTAGTAGGTAATATCTTCAGTATCTTAGGGCTTGGACTACCGCATAAAACTCCTTATCGTAGGTAGAATACTTTAGTTTAGAATCATTAAGTTTCTCGCTAAAATATGCTATCGGATGACTTTTTTGACTAAGGACACTACCAATCCCAACTCCTGACGCATCGCATGCTACTTCAAAAACCTTGGAAAAATCAGGTAAACGTAGGACTGGGGCATGGATCATTTTGACCTTAATGTTTAGGAAGGCTCTATTGGCTGCTTTAGTCCATTCAAAATCTTTCTTTCTAATACAGTCAGTGATGGAAGTGGCTATGGTGCTAAACCCTTTTATGAACCTATGATAAAATATTGCTAATCCATGAAAACTTCGCATGTCATGCACACTCTTGGGTATCGGCCACTCAACTATTGCTTTAATCTTTTTAGGGTCGACAGACACACCATCGGGGGTAACAATAAAACTTAAGAAGTTGACATGGTCCGTCATGAAAGCACATTTCTTAGAATTGGCATATAGACTTTCTATTCTAAGGACTTGGCAGACTTTTCAGAGATGATCTAGATGGTCTTCCCTAGTTCGACTATAGATCAAAATATCATCAAAGTACACAACTATAAACACTCTCATAAACGGTCGTAGTACTTGGGTCATCAGTCTCATGAAAGTACTAAGGGCATTAGATAACCCAAATGGTATCACCATCCACTCATATAAACCATCTTTCATCTTGAAAGCAGTTTTTCACTCATCTCCTGGTCTAATCCTTACTTGATGGTAACCACTCTTGAGATCAATCTTAGAAAAAATAATGGCTTCGGCCATTATATCTAGCATATCATCTAACCTAGGAATGGAAAAACGGTATTTAATGATGATCTTATTAATAGCACGACTATCTATGCACATCTTCTATATTCCATCCTTCTTTGGAGTCAATAGTGCAGGAACTGCACAAGAACTTAAACTCTCTCTCATGAATTTTTTTTTCATCAGCTCTCCAACTTGCCTTTGTAGCTCAGCATGCTGAGTGGGGTTCAACCTATAATGAGGTAAATTAGGTAGGATAGATCTAGGTACCAAATCAATGGCATGCTGAATGTTTCTCATGGGTGGTAAGTGATCTGAGAGATCCTCAAGAAAAATATCATAAAATTCACTAAGAATGCTGACTACTTTCTTGGGATGATCTATCTTAGGGTCCTCACGAACTTCTCTCACAGCAATCATCCAAACTGGTGATTCTTTACCCACGATCATCTCTAATTTCTTAGCACCTATTAGATGGAGACTTTTTTTTTGATGTTTTCTTTTATTCCACCATCGATCTTTTTATTGGTAGCCTTAGATGGGGAAGGATTGATCATGATCTTCTTATCCTTATGAGTGAAACTACAGAAGTTGGTTTGGCCATAAATCGTAACATCATTATCAAACAGCCAAGACCGACCTAATATGATACTTCTGACTTTCATGGATAAGACGTCGCACCAAACATGAACCTAATAAGAATGGAGCTAGATGGGAATACGACATCTAAGTTTGATGAGAATAAAGGAGGAATCTATCTAAGACACACAGTATGGGCTGGGATGATCTATTGGAGCTAATCCTAATCGCTTAATCGTGTCGATAGAGATGGCGTTGATACAGCTATCGCTATCAATGATCACCTTATAAATTTTATCATTAAATTTTATGAAGGTATAAAAAATAGAAGTCCTATGCCAGTCTTCACTCTCCTTAGTCTGTGCTAGAACATACCTAACAACTCCAAACCTAAGGTCTGACTCTGGTGCAACAAAACTTAAGATTTTCTCAATACTCTCAAACTGCTCGACTAAATCTGGATCAGCTTCATAAACTTTCTCCTTAATATTTTTTAGAGTTTTCTCTTCTAATTCTTTCATAAATAATGATCGGTTGGGACATTATGCAGCAAAATGATCGTAACCATGGCACTTAAAGCAATGGGATTGAGAACTACTTCCCTTAGATAACTCTCCTGCAACTCTTTTTCCTTTATCTTCTTTCCTCATAATAGGATTTACAGGTGGAGGTCTATTACTAGGAGTCTGGGTAGTATTGGGTCTCAATCCAGAAGGGGTTACTCGATAAGGTTCAAGATGATGGATGGTTGAATACCTAGAAAATCTCTCAAAATCTAGGGCAAGTTGATAAGCTTGTTCTAACATGGTTACCTCTCGTAAAAAGAACTCACGCTGGATATCTTCTCATAATCTAGCTCTAAATCTAGATAAGGTAACAATCCTATCTTCAGTTATTCCACATCTCATGAGGTACTCATCAAATCTCGTGATGTACTCTATGATTGATCTATTTTCTTGAGTAAGTCTCTGCCACTGATCTAAAAGTCTTTGTTGGTAGGAGATGGGGAGGTATTTTTCTCTAAGTTTTTCTTTCATTTCATCCTAAGTTTCTATCAGATCCTATCTTCTCTGGTTGAGAAGACGTTCAACACTTTTTCAATAAAGTCGAGCTTGCCTAACCAACTTCATCCTAGCAAACCTAACTCTTCTTGCTTCAGATATTTTGTACCATCCAAAATAGTGATCCATGCTCGATTCTCAATCTAGGTACTCTCTCAAATCTAAACAACCATCAAAACTTGGGGCTTCGATCTTTACATTTCTAAGGACATGCTCATCCTGATCGAATTGGTTATGATGGGGGCGTGCTGCTATAAGTCGATCTAGGTCGAGGTTTCTTCTTCTCTATCCTATAGGTAGTTGGAGAGACTCAGGTTTAGATTATCTTTGCCTAACTTCTTCTAGTACTGTTATTCTTTCACTCATGATTTTCATAAAATCTTTCATATCATCAAACTTCTCAGTTAGGACATTAATGATGGCTGCTGTATTGGGATCTATATTGGTACTGGATGAGAAAGTAGGATGTTGGTACTGAATACCTGATTTAGTGGTTATGCAAGTCCAGGATGCAGGAATAAGATGCAGTAAAAAAGAAAAAAAAATACTGAAAAGTAAATTATGAAAATTTAACTTGTAGAAATTTTAAATTATAGAATTTAAACTAAAGCCTTAACCAATCTATCTTTAATACCAAATTGATGCGGGACAACCTAAAAAAAAAAGAAAAAAAAATATAAAGCTTTCTTTCATTCGTCAACAATAAATCACGTCTGACTGTGGCACATTATTCCTAGGACAGATAGTATAGTTGCCTATACTCTGCTCAGGAGGCGTGACTGATTGATATGGGACCAAAGCACGATCAATCTAAATGATGCTGATGAATGTCATTTTAGAGATCAGTAAATAACTAGCAATAATAAAGTAAATAGACAGATAGCAGAAATTAAACATGCTCATGAATAATTATAAAAAAAATAAATGAAATGAAGGATAACAAAAAATTAAGTCCGCAAGAAATTCAAAAAAAGATAAGAAAAATTCGGATCGTGGTAGTTAAGAAACTACCCTGATTAGGACTCTTAATCTTTTAACCAAGCAGATCTATCGATAAAGAACTGAGTCTTTACCAACATCAGATCTAAAAAAAATAAGTAAAAAAATCAAAGATCAGTTGAAAAGGAACGAAGGCCCTTGTCAATGTTTGATCTGTAGAACAATAGATCACTCTTTCTCTTTCTGCATGATAGATAAAAATCTTGGAGGAGATAGATCTTTTTTTGGTAGAATAGGCTTATGTAGGTAGATGGTGAAGACGAATCAGGATGGCAGGAACACTGAATCTCAAGAAAGTGAAGATTAAAGAGATAGAAAAAAGTGGGCCTCACACCCTCCTCTCGTGGGGCAATTTTGGATCTCACACCCTCTCCTTCTCGGAGCGACCAACATAAGTATTTATGAAAATTATAAATTAATTCATTCATTCATTATCTCATTCATAAAAGATACATGGGTTTATATAGGATCCTAGAGGTCCTATTTCTTTAGGAATCCTATTTTCTTTATAAGAAAAATCAACCCTTCCAATAAAAAAGTAAAACATTATGTATGATTTTCAAATACAATAATATATCATATCTATCTTTTATGGAATCATAGAGAAAAAATCAGCCTTTTAACAAAATAAGTAAGAAATCAAAAACTCTTAAGGAATCCTAGGGAAGAAAAGGAACTCCATATGGACGCTTGATACCTGGCACAACTTGGCATGAGAATCCTTGGGCATGGCACATGCTGGCGTGTGTATTTCCTTCCTAGGCATATGGAGTGTGGTGGCTCCAAAGATGACGTGGACCAAGCTTGCTTCTTTATGATGGTCTCTTTCTAAATAAGGCTCAATCCAAAATAAACCTAAGTATGGTCCTATGGATGCAAAACTAAACGCATCAAAAGAACTAATTGATTAAATCAAAAGGACTAGAATAAAATAACTGAAGTAGAGTTATTTTGATATGGCTTCTTTAATCTAAATTGAATCTAAATTATGTTGCCAACTTCTGTTGGCTCTGGTGTCTGCACCACTTTCGATCTTGGCTGGAGACAAGATCTCCTCCGAACTTCAACTGCAATGTCAACAGGAGACAAGATCTCCCTCAATCTTGGCTGAAGATAAGATCTCCCCCGAGCTTCAGCTTCAGCTTCGACTTCAATCTCGGCTAGAGATAAGATCTCCCCCGAGCCTCTACGTCAATAGAAGATAAGATTTCTTCAACCTCGGCTGAAGATAAGATCTTCCTCGAGCTTTAGCTTCAACTTCAACCTCGGCTGGAGATATGATCTCCTTCGATTCAACTTCAACGATAACCTCGATTGGAGATAAGATCTCCTCCTGAGCTTCAATCTCAACGGATGTAGATTCCGAAAAAGAACCTCGATAGTTGCCTATTTTGTACACCTTTCCTTCGAATTTTGAACTCAGGACTGGGGGAACTATTATTGGGGATAAACCCCGCTCCCACCGAAGTTTAGTCTAATGCTTAGCCTAATGTAGCCGATAGTCATGGAAGAGCTTCAATCAAAAATTCTTCCTCCAACTATCGAACCCCGGCCGAACTCCTCCAGTGGCCGAACCCCAGCCAAATTTTTTTCAAACCTCTACACTAGTCGGACTCATACGGAAGCCGAACTCCTTCAATCGGATATCTATGGAAGCCAAACTCCTTCCGGACTCCTCCTTCAGTCAGACTCCTACAGGAGTCGAACTTCTTCTGGATCTCTCCTTCAGTCAAGTTCTTCCAGAAGCCAAACTCCTTCCAGATCTCTCCTTCAATCAAATTTCTACAGGAACTGAACCTCTCCTTCAATTGGATCCCTCCAGCGGTCGAACTCCTTCTAGATGTCTCCTTTAGTCAGATTTTTATAGGAGCCAAACTCCTTTCGGACTTCTTTAGTCGGATCCTTTCAGCGATCGAACTCTTTTCAAATCTCTCATTCGGTCGAACTCCTCCAAGAGCCAAACTTTTTTCTAACTTCTCCTTCGGTCGAACTCCTTCCAAATTTCTCCCTATCAAGTTTCTCTAGGAGTCGAACTCCTTACAGATTCTTTCTTCAGTCAAATTTCTCCAGGAGCCAAACTTCTTTCGAATTCTTCCTTCAGTCAAGTTCCTCCAGGAGCCGAACTCCTTTCGAACTTCTCCTTCGATCGAGCTCCTCTAGGAGCCAAACTTTTTTCAGACTTCTCCATTGACCGAACTCCTTTCGGATTTCTCCTTGTCAAGTTCCTTCAGGAGCTGAACTTCTTTCAGATTTTTTCTTCAGTCGGATACCTCAGAAGCCGAACTCCTTTTAGATCTCTTCTTCAGTCAGGCCCCTCCAGCGATCGAACTTCTTTTGGACTTTTTCTTCAGCCAAACTTCTCCATCAGTCAGACTCCTCTTGGACTTCTCCATCAGTCAAACTTCATCTAGGTTCCTCCAGTAGATTACTTCCAGATTTCAAGTAGCGTTCCTTCCGAATGATCCCCTCTAGTCGTATTCTCTTTAGAAGTTCGAACTCCTTTGAAATTGACATACGTCAAAGCTCTTCACCTCTATCACATGGCTCCAAGTGGCCAGCTATCACACGGCTATAACTATCACTATCCATCTACTATAGACGATAATGACCTGTCGGATGGCGATGGCTGTCACCATCAGTCTGCTACAGGTGGTGCTATAGGTAGCGCTCCCCCTCCATGACAAACTCCATCAGACCTTGAGCAGTCTGCTACCAGACGGCTGCAGCTGTCACTATCAATCCACTACAAGCTCCATCTATAAAAAAAAATCCTCTAGATATATTTTCTCTAAGCTCTCTTCTTCTTTCCAAAATTTTGTTAAAATCCTGCCTGAGCACTCCATTTCTATTGGCCAAAAGAGCTGACTTGATCGTCGGGGTTTCCTATCGGAGCCACCACCACCGACTCCAGATGGAACTTTATTTTGCAAGTCACCGACGGTGATCTCATCTTCCTCGACTCCAGCTCGATCCGATGTCAATCAAATTCTACAACAATAAATATAAATTTTATAAGTTCAAATACAAGCCTTAAAAAATAAATGTGTCAATCAATAATTAGCCTTCTAGGGCATACATCTAACAAACTCCCACTTGATCTAAAGCCAATTGACCATAAACCTAAGACCCATCTTTTTAAGATGAGCTTCGATCTTCTACTGGCTGAGAGGCTTTGTCAGCAAATCCTTCATATTCTATGTGGAGTCGACTCTCTACACTTTGATGAACTGCTTCTCGAGATATTCACATATAATATGGAATCGCTGTTCAATATACTTGGACTTCTAATGAGACCTGGGCTCTTTAGCAAGGGCTATGGCACAATTGTTGTCGCAGTGCAATGCAATAGCATCTAATGACATCACACCTAGTTTACCAATGAATTTTTTGAACCAGAAATCTTCCTTAGTAGCTTAAGAGATGGCAATGTATTCGACTTCCATGGTCGAATCTGTAATGATCGGTTGTTTGGAACTTTTCTAGCTAACCGACCCACCATTACATAGAAAAATATATCCTGATGTTGACCTTCTATTATCAATATCAGACATGAAGTCTGAATCAATGTATCCTTCTACTTTCAGCTCCAAACCTCCTGCATAATTTAAGAACAAATCCTTAGTTTTTCTCTCAAGTACTTAAGGATGTTCTTTACAGCTATCCAATGCTCTTCGTCTGGATTCGACTGATATATGCTTATGACACTCACGACAAAAGCTATATCAAGTCACGTACATAACATAGCATACATGAGGCTTCTTGTAGCCAAAGCATAAGAAATCTTGCTCATGCGTTGGATCTCTTCAGGTGTATTAGGATACATCTTCTTGGAGAAATAAATGCCATGCCTAAGAGGTAAAAGATCTCTCTTGGAGTTTTTCATACTGAAATGCTTCAGCACCTCCTTTATGTACATTCACTATGAGAATCCTATCATTCTCTTAGATCTATCCCTATAGATATTAATACTAAGAATGTAGGAAGCTTCTCCTAGATCTTTCATAGAGAATTTTTTTGACAACCAAACTTTAACCGATGTCAGCATGGGGATATCATTTTCAATCAGAAGGATGTCATCTATATACAATACAAGGAACATGACAGCACTCCCACTGATCTTTTTGTATACACTTGGCTCCTCCTTATTTTTGATCAAATTAAATGATTTGATTACATCATTAAAGTGAGTGTTCCAACTCTGGAATGCTTACTTAAGTCCATAAATGGATCTTTGCAGCTTGTAGACTTTGTGATCACTATCACTAGATATGAAATTCATAGACTACTTTATATAGATATCTTCTTCTAGATACCCATTTAGGAAGGTAGTTTTTACATTCATCTACTAGATCTCATAATCATAATCGACTGCAATCATAAGTAAAGAATGGATGGATTTCAACATAGCCACTGGTGAAAAAGTCTCTTGATAGTCAATGCCTTTGTATTGACTATATTCTTTTGCCACCAGTCTTGCCTTATAGGTCTCTACCTTACCATCTGATCTTATTTTTTTTTATAGATTCATTTGCACCCAATAGGTAAATACCTTCAGGTAGATCTACTAAGGATCATATTTGGTTGGAATGCATGGAGTCAATTTCTAACTTCATTACTTTCATCTATTTCTTGGAGTCTTTTTTGGGATCATTCCTAATATCTATATCTCTCATAAGGAACACTTTCTCTAGATCCTCTATAAGTATACCTAAGTATCTTTCCAGAGGATGGGAGACCTTATTTGATCTACGAGCTGGAGGAGGTACTAAATTTACTGGCTCATCACTGGATTTAGGTTCTTGAACTCGATGCTTTTCAAAGACTTTCTCTTCGAGCTCAATCTTCCTCCCACTACCTCCATCTTGGACAAACTTCTTTTTCAAAAAGATGACATGATGGCTCATAATCATATTGTGATTTTCTAGAAGATAAAAATAGTATCCTATAGATTTCTTAGGATATCCTATAAAATGAGCTCTAAGTGACCTAATCTCTAACTTGTCCACCTATTGTCATTTGACATAAGCCAGATATCCCCAAATCTTGAGGTACCCAAGAGATGATTTCTTATCATGTCATAACTCATATAGTATGGTAGAAATGAATTTAAAGGAAACCCAATTTAATAGATGAATAGCAGAAAGCAACTCATGTTCTCATAAAAAGATCGAAAGATCGATGAAGCTCATCATGGATCAAACCATATCCAATAGAATCTGATTCCTCCTTTCGGATATCCTATTGAGCTGAGGCATCCTTGGAGGTATCCATTATGAGACTATGCCATTATCCTTGAGATAGATCCAAAATTTTTCACTAAGATAATTTTTTCTTCGATCTAATCGAAGAACCTTTATTGGTTTTTCGATTTGCTTCTCTACTTCACATATGAATTCTTTGAACTTTTCAAAGAAATTAGATTTATGATGCATCAGGTACACAAAACCATACCATGAGAAATCATTGGTAAAGATTATAAAGTAGAGATAGCCACCCCTGGCCTATACATCGAATGGACCACACACATCAGTGTGTACCAGGGCTAATATCTCAGTGGCTCTTTCCTCATGTCCTACAAAGGATAGCTTAGCCATCTTTCTTTGAAGACGTGACTCACAAATTAGATAAGACTAAGAAGTCAATGACCCAAGAAGGTCATCTTTCTTCAATTTGTTAAGTCTGTCCTCTTCAATACGGCCTAGTCTTAGGTGCCAGAGATACTTTTGGCTAATCCTATCTCTAAATCTCTTAAACCCTATGACATTCATAATTTGCTCGTTAATAATAAGCATCTTCATGCAAATGATAAAGTCCATCAATTAAAAAGGCACGTGTAATAATTTTATTTTTAAAATAAATTATATAAAATCTTTATTAAAATAAAAATTATAATTATCTTGTGCTAGCACAGATATAGAAACTAAGTTTCTACTGGCTCCAGATACATAATAATAATCTTTTAAAAGCAAACTAATTCCTAACGATAATCGTAAAGGATAGATTTCGATGGATACAACAGCAACTCTTGCCTCATTACCATTCAGAGGATAATCTCGCCTTCTGTTAGCCCTCTAACTTCTTCTAGATCCTACATGAAAGTGCACAAGTGAGCACTAGAACTAGAATCTAGAACCCAACTAGAAGAAGAGAAAATTGTTAGGTTAGTTTCAATAACGAGCAACTCAAACGTACCTTCAGAAGGTGTGTCCATCTTCTTGTTCTTTAAAGTGGCCAGGTATGTAGGATAGTTTCTTTTCTACTGACCTTCGACATGATAGTAAAAATATTTTTTTTTGTCGTTGGTTTTCTTTGGAGCCTGCTTCTTGGGTTTGCTATCGATCTTTTGCTTTTTTGTAGGCTTTTTCTTCTTCTTCTAAGAAGACTTTCTCTTAGAGGAAGCCTACTCCACAGTTAGAATGGTATCCCTTGAACTTTTCAAGGTACTTTTAGCCATCACCAACATATTCGGCAATTCAGACAACGAGCTATCAATCTTATTCATATAGTAGCTCATGATGAACTGCCCATATGAATTAGGAAGGGATTGCATGATCATATCCACCTGCAATTTCTTATCCATGTTCATGCCTAGCTTCTTAAGCTCCTTAATGTCCTTGATCATTGTCAAACAATGATCATGGATGGACTGCCCATCATGCATCATTGCTCTGAAAAGTCTTCAGAAGACCTTAAAGTTAGCCGTGTGATTTTGCTCATCGTACAACTCTTGTAGGTGAGTCAGCATGTCTCTAGCAGTCCTTATGTCTTCATGTTGTCGCTGGAGATCATTGGATATGGATGCAAGAATATAGCACTTCATCTTCTTGTCTTCATCCATCTACTTCTCAAGTGTGGCTCGTTGATCAGGGGATGGACGAGTTGGCAATACAGGTGCATCCTGATCGAGGATATGGTTCAGCTTCTCGAAATTGAGAACGATTCTCAAATTTTGGAGCCAATCCTTATAATTGATTTCGGTCAACCTATTGGTGTCAAGGATTCGGGCTAATGGATTTAAACTCGACATGGTTAACCACAGAGAGAAATAATTTCTAATTAGATATTTTGAACTTATAAATATTTGTTATTGAGACTTTAATAAACAAATAAGGGCTCCCACTATTTCTATGGATCTCCCACACTCCTTGGGTGGAGAAAGCGGAAACCTATACGTAATCAGTTTCTAATGGGTACTGTAGTCCCACTAATTTATGTGCACCTCACCTAATAGTTATTGGTAATATACAAACTAATAAGTGGATAACTGTTTATCCATTGCTTCACTAAGCAAGATGCTGGTGGTTCAGTCTCTAAGTCATGTGACTTCACCTAATAATTATTAGCATATTTCTTAGTTAAGTCAGGCCTATCATACATCAGCAAGCACAAAGCCATCATTGAGACTCTCACCTAATAGTTATTAGGCCCAACCCTATCTTTACCCTGGGGCATTTAATGCCACAGAGTGGTTGTATCTATCTGATACAACCAAAACATGGTGACCAGTCGAGAAAGATCAACACCAGGTAGGCACCCGCATCTTTATAATGGTGGAAGACCACTGGACTTAATATTATTTAAGAAGATTTAGGTTCAGATCTCATCCTTTATTCGTCATATCAGATATGACTAACCTAGTGGCATGGGTTAGCTCGAATCATTAGCAATCTAAGTCAATATTTAATCAACCATATTGATCAAATAAGTAAGATCGGTGGGAGGGTATGTCATTAACTCGTCATAGACTCAATCTATACGAGTAGCACCCAATTAAAGACCATCGGTCGAACTGTTAAACTTATCTTAGATACCAATCGATCAATAAGCATTGATCAAGTCAGCTAATTAATTCAGGTTTGAATCACGGAGCCAAATTAGGTCTTTTAATTTGATCAATAACATGTGGTTGTTAGTCGATCTGATCAAACTTATAACTATTTAGATTGGACATGAGAGATTAGACCTAAACCTAACCAACTATTAATTCGGTTTGATCAACCGCTCAAACTAGACCTAATTAAGCTACCCAACTCATTAACCCAAATTTTATGTAGTAAATTTGAGATCTTAAATTCTAAATTTTAGATTTTTAATTTCATATCTTAATTCTTAATTAAGTATATTATGATCATGGGTTTAGTTTAGATGCCAAAATAATTTCAGATCTAAACTACACTAGGTTTACATTTCAAACAAGATGACATATAGCATTATTTTAGATCTAAATTAAAATCACATATGATATATAAAAAATCAGATCTAAAACTAATTAAGCATATATCATATGCATGCAAAATTCAGATCTAAAGAAAGATCAAATATGATTGAAAACTATTTTCAAAAACTATTTATGAAAAATCAGATCTAGATTTTCATATCAATGATCTAAAATATCTATGCATCGCATACATGATTCAATAATTTTAGATCTGAATAAAATTAGAATAAATTATTTAAATTAGAAACTAACTTTCAGATCTAATATTAAAATCAGATTAAATATGTCTCTTATGACCAAATGGCCATAGAGATCAATCCAATCTAAATACTATGCATAAGGAATACAGATCTATGCATCTCATACATGATTCAACAATCTTAGATCTGAATAAAACTAAAATAAATCATTTAAATCAGAAACTAACTTTTAGATCTAAGATTAAAATTAGATTAAATATATCTAATTGAAATCGTGGCTCTGATACCATTGTTAGAAAGGGAATGATAGATTACATGCATGTATTTCAAAACTATTTTAAAATCATAGTGAAATAAAATAGGTTAACTATTTTTATCATGCATTAAATCAAATATAAAATCTTTTCTAACATGAATCTAAGATATATAAAATCTAAAATTAATTTATGAGATCATACCTCATACCTTATCAAAGGTGGAAGAACTCCACAGTCGATGATAAAAAATTTGATAGGTTCCTAGACCCATGCAAATGCCCGACCTCTACAAGTATCCACATAAGATCCGATCTAATCCAAAACTTGTCTATCTCCCTGAGGTGCTTGCTTCTTTACAGAGAAGACCTTTTGATGATTGATTTGATTCTTTTTTAGATTTGGAAGACGTTCTTCAGTCGAAGAAGCAGTGGAGGTAGAAGAAAGATAGCAGCAGCGTAGCTTTCTTCCTCGGAGTCCCATGCCTTGTACCAATAGAGGTTTTCTTTGAAACTTGGAAGGGAAGATGGCAAGAAGTCCCTCTCTCACTCTTGTAGTCGGCCAAATTTAGTTCTAATCTCAAAAATCCCTTAGAGGCATCCCAAAGGCAGATCCTTTTAAGGTGGCACATGATGGAGTCCTGATAGAGTCAAACTCTATCTAAAATTCAAATTAAATTTTAGATTCAAACTAAAACTTATCCATATCCAAATGAGGAAATAATTGGCTAGCCAAGAGGTGGAAAAACATGAAAAACCTCATGCAAATCTGAAATTTGTGTGAGGAGATAAGGGGCGTGGACAACGGGTGGTGCATGGAAGAGTCATTTATAAAATGGACTCTAGGATTTTGGATTGAGCCTCAAACCAAAAGTAATTTAGTTTAGACCCAAACACCTGATTAAACTTGATCTAATTAGATCTCCAATTAGATTAAATTCTAATCTAATTAAGATTTAATTAAATCTAAATTCAGAAATTGATTTCATGGCAATTGAGTCATCTCATAACTTAATCAAACCAAATCCAATTCAAGTCAAACTAAATCCAATTCAACTAGACTTGATCTAAAACTTATTTCTTAATCAAATTGAATCTAATTAGCAATCAAATTACTAATTAATCCTTCTACAATTTTTGTATTGGATTAATTATCAATTATATTGATAATTATACCCTTAATGATTCATAATCGTCCATCAATCATCGGATGAGACAGAAAATTTTTTTGTGTATGATCCTGTAGGTTCTATTCTATTTAGTAGTAAGACACATTATAATCTTTATCATAATATCATTGAAACTTCTTTTGATGGATTAGAATAATTCAAACACTGCCCATCGAGAATCATCGATCATCAAGATAATACTCATGAGTCCCACAATCCACCAGTGACACCTAGCAGTATGTAGTGGCAATCTAGTAGAATGAAAGTATGAACCTCTATGTACAGTTATCATATGATTCAGTTCTTTTATCGAAAGTTCTGACTTGACAGACATCATGGATAACTTGTCAAACCCCATCATCAGTCGTATACAAGATTGGCTCAACTTAACTTCTCTTGTGAATCTCTTGGAAACTTCTTTCCAGAATTCACTCTTACTTTAGCTAAAGACTTACTAAACTCAATCTCGCAAATTGCATAGGACTATACCTTTTCTACTAAGATTGATAGATTTCATCTAAGTACATCATACTCTTAACAGTAAACCTGAATCCACTATAGCCAACATACCTGAGAACAAGTCTTCTAAGCCAAAAATAGAGAAAAAAAATAAAGTTTATTCTCTCTTCTCCTCATTTCTTCCTTCTTTCTTCTTTCAACCCTCAATCAAAGAAATTCTGAAGATGCCAGGAGTGAGCAGATCGTCAACCATGCATGACTAAGGAGCTGAATTCTGAGAGAGTAGATGAAATCTTCTGACATGGATTGTAATTTTTTTTCTTTATCTTTTGTAATTGCTTTTTATGCAAACATGTTCTCTTGCTCAATTTTTAATAAAATTTATCTTTTTATGCATGAAATTCTGATTATTTGATATACTTATTAATTGATTAAAAATCTAAATAAATTATATTCATTCAAATAGATTGTGACCGACAGATACAATCCATACTTAATTTAATAATTTATTTTAAAAAATAATCATTAAAAGCCTTATTCTTAATTTTTAAGAATTAAAGTATTGAATAGTTTATAATTTCATAAAGATGGATCATTATCAAGATATATGATTCATAATCTAAAAAAATAAATTATAATCATAACTAAATTCTTAAAAATAATAAAATTTTACATTAAAAAGGATTACCACAACCATGTAGAAAATGGATTCAAAATTTTAGAATAATTTTTATTAATTTAAAAATTCTAATTAATTAAGTATTTACTTTTATTTTATTTTTTTAATTTATTAAACTCTTAATTTACTCTCTTTAATCTACTTATTTAAATTTTTATTTTAAAATTAAATTAAAAAATTTATTTTTAATTAAAATTGAATGTAATTTAGTTTTCAATCTTCAAAAAAATCAATATCCGACTCACCACTATTCTAAAAATTAAAATCGAGCTTAATCTTTATTTGTTGCTTTAACGACAAGTAGTCAAATTTTTGACGCTGTTGCTGAGGATTATAGCATGGTTGCTTCAATTAATTAAAAATTAATTAATTAATTTAAAAATAAAAATAATTAATAATAAAAAAATAATAAATTTTTTTTGCTCTTTAATTTTATCTAGTTATTACTATCTTTCATAATTAATTTTTATTTTCTATAATTTAGATTAATTTATTACTTTTTAAGACTTAATTACTTGAATTTACTTTCTTTTGCAAAACCACACAATCAAAAACTAAAAAGATATCTATAAAAAATAAAATCATAAATTCTTAAAAAATCACCAATATCTCATAATTCTTAATTAATTAAGAGTAATCATAAATATTAAATAAAATTAATTTTTTAAATATGTTTGGATATCTTGTTTGATTTGCATTGCATATCCATAGTATACTCTAAAGGCACAATCGATTAAATAAGATAAGATGGAGATTTGATCACTCTTTCTTAGCCCACAAACCATCATTCTTCATATTGCATTGATTCAAATTTTAACTTAAAATTAATTAGACATTGGTTCTTAAGATTATTTAAGCTCATTAGGATAAGAAAATCCTAGAGTTGGACCGGATTCAAATTGGTTAATTATTTGGTATCTAAGGCAAGTAGTTCAAAGATTATAATTTTTAATTAGTTTCATTATCTGACCTGGCCAACTTAATTGGTGTCTAAGAAAAGCAACAAGCATGAAACCTTCCATATCTTATACTTACCTAGCTGAATTAGCTAGCCAATCTTGAGCTTGGAGTGCTCAAAGTTGATCTTGGAATAGTTAAGAGCTGTCTAGATTTAGATTAACCCTAGGATAAAGAGTCCATATTTACTTAACTTGATTGTAATTAATACAAAATTCAAACCTAATTAAAGCACTCTTCCCTCTTTCATCTCTAGATTTAGAACTCCTTAGGACTCACCTTTAAAACCCTTTTCTTTCTTTTATCTCATCTCTCTAAAAATTATAAAAAATAAAAAATAAAAAATAAAAATATATATAAAAATTAAAATTAAAAATAGTAACTTGGAAAAGAAAATCTAGTTGATTAGTAAGAATAGATCCAAACCTATCCTAATCCAAGAAATTTCTAAGTCCATAAAGAGTGAGATAGATCAAGAACCTTAAACCCTAATGGACCTTTGTCATCCAATGGGCTCAGTCCAACCATCCTATATTCGACTACCCCAGACTATTGCTACCACCTTTGAGTTAAAATCTTAAGTCATTAATATGCTCCCCAAATTCATCAAAGTTGAAGATGCATATATATTTTTTAGAGAATTTGAGAAAGTATGTGATACCATGAAAATACATCAACTCTCTGATGAAGCTATTAAATTCAGACTGTTTAATTTTGTCCTCAAGAGAAATGCTAAAAAATGGTTGTATAGTCTGCCTAACCACTCGATCATAACATGGGATGGATTTGTAAAGGTGTTCTTAGAAAATTTCTTTCCTCATCACAAAATAGCCAAGTTAAAAAATAAAATTAATCAATTTTATCAATTAGAGGATGAATCATTTTGAAAATATCTAGACCATTTTAAAAATCTCTTAAGCTAATGCCCACATCATGAGATAGAAATTTGGAGATTATGTCAATTTTTTTATAAAGGTTTAGAACCAAATTCTAGAACTATGCCAGAGTCGATGTGCCAGGGCCAATTTATGTATAAGCCAGCTAATGAGGCCTGATAATTTTTAGAGGACCTAGCAGAAAAGTCTACAATGGGAGACAACTAGGGAAATAGACAAACCTACACCAAGAAGATGAGGGATGCATCATGTCCACACTTTCCTAGCTGATTTTGTAAGCCTAGCCCATAGAGTTGAGGCCTTAGAATTACAGAGACCAGCCAATGTAAACTAAGTATCTACACTCTATGCAATAGCTGTAATGCACCAAACCATGTCATAGAGGAATATCCCTTCCTGATGAGCCAGACTAATAATGATTATGTATAGGTGAATGCAGCATATTAAAGATCAAATACTAATCCCTATGCATCCACTTATAATCCAGGATGGAGAAACTATCCCAATTTCTCGTGATCATAAGATCTAAATGTAGGAGGTCCTAGCTTCAATCAGTCAAAACCAAGGCCTAACCCTATGCTAAACAACCCACCAAGCTTTAACAATAACGAAAAGAAATTAGACTCTTTAGAAAAAAGCCTAGAAAACCTCTTAAAATCAATGGCTGATAATGCAACTATCCTTAATACTTTTATACAAGCCACTGGTCAATTGCTAACATCAAATATACAAGCAATAGCTCATTTAGAAATGTAATTAGGACAATTAGCTAATACTGTAAGTGAGAGAAAAAAAGGATAGATTGCCAAGTCAACCTGAGACTGACCCTAGAACCCAAAACAATAAAAAATCTCAGCAAGAAGCCCAGATTAACCAACTAAATGCTATCCATACACTAAGATTTAAAAAACATATAGACAACCAAGTGGGTACATTTGAAGCACAAGAAGAAGAAATAAAAGATCCACCATCTGAACCAATATCTGAATAGGACCAGTCTAAAGAACCTAAAGAAATAAACCTGATCCACCAACAGAGCCTGCACCAGAATTAGTTGGATCAATACCTAAAATTGTAGCATCCTTTCCTAATAGATTAAAGTCCAACCGAAACTCGGCATAATTAGATAAAATTTTGGAGGTCTTTAAGCAAGTGAAAGTAATTGTTCCTCTACTAGACATGATCCAACAAATTTCATCATATGCTAAATTTCTTAAAGATTTGTGTACCAAAAAAAAGATCACCAATGTACTTAAGAGAGCCTTTCTAGCAGCTAGTGTGAGTTCATACCTATCAAACCATATATCAGTGAAATACAAGAATCTAGGATCTCCCATTATTTCTTGAATCATAGAAAAAATCTTTATTAACAAGACTCTATTAGACTTAGAGGCAAGTGTTTATATACTATCTTATTCAGTTTATGAAAAGCTAGAATTAGGAGAATTAAAGCCTATATGAATGACTTTACAATTAGTAGATCGATCTTTGAAAGTACCAAGGAGAATAGTAGAGGATGTATTAATAAAGATTGGTGATTTCATCTACCTAATGGACTTTGTGATTTTATAAATTGAACCTATAATAAATCCAAATAGCTATATCCCAATTATACTAGGTAGACCATTTCTAGCTACAGCCAATGCCCAAATTGACTGTCGAAATGACTTAATGAAACTCTCTTTTGGTAATATGACCATAGATCTAAATATTTTTAATCTATTTGAAATAAATCAAGTTAGTAACCTCAACTTAATATAGGATAATGTTTATGAACCCATTGACCTAAGTAATAAAAAATCTAACATGGAACTATGGGCAAATCAGAACTTTGTAGAATTTGAAGAGGTCAATGATTTAGCCATAATCGATACAGAACTTAGATGGGAGCCTTTAATTGAACTATTGCCTAGACCATTAGTGGAGGAAACACCCAAGATAGAATTAAAAATACTCTCCAAACATCTAAAATATGCATACCTAGGTCCATCAGAAACTTTATCAGTAACTATTTCAGCAGACCTAGATCTTATACAAGAGGAAGAATTATTGATTGTCCTGAAGAAAAATAAATAAGCATTAGGATGGACTATGACTGATTTAAAAAGGATTACTTACTCGATTATTCAACATAGAATTCATCTATTAAAGGATGCTAAACCAAAAAAAGATCCCCAAAGGAGACTAAACCTGGCCATAAAAGAGGTTGTATAGAAAGAAATAGTAAAACTCCTTGACAATGAAATAATATATCCAATCTCAGATAGTTCATGGATAAGCTCATTACAAGTGGTACCCAAGAAGTCAAGAGTTACTGTAATCCAAAATGATAGCAATAAATTGCTCTCAACAAGAATTCAAACTGAATGGAGGGTTTGCATCGACTATAAAAAATTAAATACAATCACTCGAAAGGATCATTTTTCTCTATCCTTTATAGACCAAATGTTAGAAAGACTAGCAAGGCATGACTTTTATTGCTTTTTGGATGGACATTCAGGATATAACCAAATTTCTATAGCTCCTGAGAATCAAGAAAAGACTACCTTTACTTGTCCATATGGAACCTTTGCCTATAGATGCATGCCCTTTGGATTATGTAATGCACCAACTATTTTTCAAAGATGCATGACCGGTATTTTCTGAGACATGATAGAAAGATTTCTTGAAATTTTCAAGGATGATTTTTTCAACTTTGGATCTACCTTCTTCAAATGTCTACATCATCTTAGATTAGTTTTGGAAAGATGTAAGGAGAAACATCTAGTGTTAAATTGGAAAAAATATCAATTGATGGTTAAGGAAGGCATAGTCCTTGGTCATATAATTTCAAAATGAGGTATAAAAGTAGATAAAGCCAAGTTTGATTTAATTAAAAATCTTCCACCATCTAGATCAGTAAAAAAAAATTGCTCTTTTTTTGGACATGCTGATTTCTATAGATGATTTATAAAAAAAATTTAGCAAAGTGGCTCGACCATTAACTAAAATATTAGCCAAAGATGTCAAATTTGACTTCACACCTAAGTGTCTCGAGTTCTTTGAAAGTCTAAAGAAAGAATTAACTTTGGTCCCAATTATTCATCCATATGTACGGACTCAATCTTTTGAGCTTATCTGCGATGCATCTGATCATGCCATAGGAGTTGTCTTAAGTCAAAAGATAGATAAGCTAGCTCAAGTGATCTATTATGGTAGCAGGATCTTAAATAAAGCACAGCTTAATTACTCAACTAGTGAAAAAAATTTTTAGCTATGGTATTTACTTTAGAAAAGTTTAGGTCTTACTTAGTAGGTTCTCATGTAATTATCTATACTGATCACTTAGCTATTAGGTACCTTCTCTTAAAGAAGGATGCTAAGGCACACCTAATTAGATGGATTCTACTTTTGCAAGAATTTAATCTAAAGATCAAGGATAACAAAAATACAGAAAATATAGTGGTAGATTATTTATCTTATTTAGCAATCGCACCAACTGAGAAAATATCTATTAATGAGTCCTTTCCTAACGAACAATTATTGTCAGTAACATCAGAACCATGGTATGTTGACATAGTAAATTTCTTAGCCACTGATCAAATTTCTATGCACTGGACCACTTAGGATAAGAATAAAATTTTCTCTTAAGTAAAATATTTTATTTGGGATAATTCATATTTATTCAAACAATATTTTGATCAAATCATAAGAAGATGCATCCCAGATGAAGAAGTTAAGAGCATTTTATCCTTTTGCCATGATCAAGTTTGTGGTGGTCATTTCAGTGCTAAAAAGATTGTAGCTAAAGTGCTCCAATATGGATTCTTTTGACCAAACCTATTTAGAGATGTCCATGAATACTGTAAAAATTATATTAGATGTCAACAAATAGGTCGGATCACTAAGAAAGATATGATGCCTATGAATCCAATTTTAATTATAGAAACTTTTGATGTATGGAGAATAGACTTCATAGGACCATTTTTAAAATCTTTTGGGAATGAATACATATTAGTGGCCGTTGATTATGTATTCAAGTGGATAGAGGTGGTACCATGCAAGACCAATGATAGTAGGATTGTTATCAAATTTCTTAAAGAAAATATTCTATCCCAATTTGGTGCTCCTAGAGCTATTATTAGTGATCGTGGTGCATACTTCTACAATCGATCCTTTGCATCACTGATGAAGAAGTATAACATTATCCATATACTGGCCACACCTTATCATCCATAAACGAGTGGGCAAGTTGAAGTTTCTAATCGCCAAATCAAGTTAATCTTAAAGAAGACAGTAAGCACTAATAGAAAAGACTGATCTTTAAAACTAACAGATGCACTCTGAGTATATTGCACAGCTTTCAAAACCAATTTAGGAATACCTCCATATAGGCTTGTATTTGGTAAAGCATATCACTTGCCGGTAGAATTGGAATATAGGGCAATATGGGCCATTAAATAATTGAATATGAACTTGGATGCAGTTAATGATATGAGAAAATTATAAATTAATAAACTTGAGAAAATTTGGAATGAAGCCTATGAAAATGCCAAAATTCATAAAGAAAGAACTAAAACTTTTCATGATCAAGTAATTAATAGAAAATCTTTTACACCTGGATAAAAAGTTCTTCTATATAATTTTAGGCTACATCTATTTTTGGGTAAATTAAGATCTCAATGGACTGGATCATATATAGTTAAAGAAGTCTTCTCACATGGGGCCATAGAGATTGAAAATCCAAGTAATAGTGTTACTATTAAAGTTAATGGACAATGACTGAAACCATTTTTGGAACTTTCCACTGACACTAATGAAGAAGCTATGGTTCTTTACGAATCTATTTACTTGGATTAATTTTTGAATCTGGTCTAGCTGAAAATGTTAAACTTAGCGATTACTGGAAGATAACCCAGGTTTTTGCATTTAACATTTTCTTTTTGTTTTTAGTTTATCTTTCTTTCAGAATTAAGTTGGGGGGAGAACTATAAACCCATACTAGAAGAATAATAAATAAACTCAGATCGAGCTAAGAATATATTAAATCAGGTAAACTCTTTTTTTATTATTTTTCTATCATTTATTATACTCTATTATTCTTTTCTCTATTGAGGACAATAAAAATTAAGTTAAGGAGAAGGATAAATAATTTTTTTTTAAGTCCTCCAATATGGTAATAATTAGTCTTATGTACCTAATTTTGTATCCATTTGAAAATTTTCAGGCATTTTAATTGAAGATTGATTAATGGTCTAGAGAATTTTTAAAATACTAAGGACCAAATTATTAAAAAAATTTAATAAATGATTAGGTTTAGAACAAAATAAATTTTTAAGTAATTCTAAAATCTTCTTTCAGTCTATATTCAATAAAGAATCTACTTTACATAGATATGAGTAAAAAAAGTTTGAAAAAAATAATATATGAAAAAAAAGAGAGAGAAATAAAGGACAAGTTCTAAATATTGATCTACCATCGAGAAATTAGGTTCTGTTGCCTAAGTAAGCAATGTTATTTACATCAAAAAGTGAGCAATATGAAGAAGCTTGTTATATAGTTAGTTTTAACGTATAGCCTATTTAACTCGAGTCAGTAAATTTGAGGAATATTCTGTATTTAATGCTTTAAAGCTAACTAGTTTGAAAGTCATTGGTCCAAAGTTCGCTACAAGGATCAGATAGAAAGCTTAAGGGGTTAAAACATTGCACTAGTTATATAAAAAAAATTTTAGTCCATACTAAAGATAGAGGATTAGAAGAATAAAGATGAAAATTTGGTCAAAAAAAAGCTCTAAAATTTTATGTTCTTCACTTAACCACTACTTAGGATAGAATTAATAATCCAATGCTGTATTTCTTAAATCTCTGACCAGGTATCAACTGACTTTAGGATGATCTGAAGAAACTTTCATATCTTATCAAGTCAGTACATACTTCTAATTTTTCTCTTTTTACTTGAGGATAAGTAAAATTCAAGTTGAGAGGTATGATAATTATTATAAATTACTAAATAATAATATTATATAATATATTAATTAATATTTATTTAAAAAATTAATATTTTATTTAGTATTTTATAAAAAAAAAGTTTACTAATGTGAAGAGCTTGATTTATGGATTTCAACGCAATAAATTTTACTCAAATCGAAGCTAAAATAAAAAGTTATGAAGCCCAGAAGTTTAAAATAAAAAAAAAAGAAAAAAAAGAGATCGATGCATGGTGGACCGACCGGCTGGTCCATGGAATAGATGCAAACCATCCAACTCAGCAAGCATGGCTAATTGGCGTGCACCATGTGGCAAACCTAGACTGCTAAGAGGTTCATAGAATTTTTATCACGGCTCAGAGGACCATTTTGGTCATTTTATTTGATGCGTCGACTTCTGATTGGCTGCGATCTTCGATGTGGTTGGTCCATGGTGGTCTATGGCTACAGTTTTGTGCGATCGAATGGTGGACATTGATGTTGATGCAGATCCAATGGTTGATATTCATTCCAACCTGATTAAGGATTCTAGAGGAGATTTGGTGTGATCCAACGGCAAAAATTCATCCAGGCAGAGATCTGACGGTTAGAATTAATCTAAAGGCTTGATCAGGGGTTTAAGCAGCTAATCTTGATGGTTTTTGAGTTGATTTTGGATCGTTTGATCAAGATCCAATTGTTAGGAAGCTTTAGTGTGTTTAAAATCGATCTAAACTTGGATTTTGACTTCGAAAATTGCTCTGAAGATCCTATTTCCTCTTCTATTTAAGCACTCTTACTCCCATAGCTTGAGAACAAGTCTTCTAAGCCAAAAATAGAGAAAAAAATAAAGTTTCTTCTCTCTTTTTCTCTCTTCTCCTCATTTCTTTCTTCTTTCTTCTTCCAACCCTCAATCAAAGAAGTTCTGAAGATGCCAGGAGTGAGCAGATCGTCAACCATGCACGACTAAAGAGTTAGATTCTGAGAGAGTCGATGAAGTTTTTTGATATGAGTTCTAATTTTTTTCTTTATCTTTTGTAATTATTTTTTATGCAAACATGTTCTCTTGCACAGTTTTTAATAAAATTTATCTTTTTATGCATGAGATCCTGATTATTTGACATGCTTATTAATTGATTAAAAATCTAAATAAATTATATTCATTAGGATGGATTGTAACCAGCAGATACAGTCCATACTTAATTTAATAATTTATTTTAAAAAATAATTATTAAAAGTCATATTCTTATTTTTTAAGAATTAAAGTATTGAATAGTTTATGATTTTATAGAGATGGATCATTATCAAGCGATATAATTCATACTCTAAAAAAATAAATTATAATCATAATTAAATTTTTAAAAATAATAAAATTTTATATTTAAAAGGATTACCACAACCATACAGAAGATGGATTCAAAATTTTAGAATAATTCTCATTAATTTAAAAATCCTAATTAATTAAGTATTTACTTTTTTTATTTTTTAATTTATTAAACTCTCAATTTGCTCTCTTTAATCTACTTATTTAAATTTTTACTTTAAAATTAAATTAAAAAAAATTATTTTTAATTAAAATTGAGCATAAGTTAGCCTTCGATCCTCAAGGAAATCGACATCCGACTCACCATTATTCTAAAAATTAAAATCGGGCTTAATCTTTAGTTGTTGCTTTAACGACAAGCAGTCATCCATCTAGGACCTCGACTCCCCCAGCTCCTCTCTTTCATCCCACCCAGATCCACATCAAGTTTGGGCTGATTTGGGCTCCTGTCTCCTATAACTTATTTGGACTGATTTGGGCTAAATCTCAAATCATTCAAGTCAGCCCCGTTTCATCATGTTCTTGAGCATTATACTCATAATGACTGAAATGGCTCAACCAATTATGGTCAAGTTTGATGGGACCAATTACAGCCAATGGTCCTTCATGATGAATTTTTTTCTAAAAGGATGGGGGCTTTGGAAATATATTACTCGTAATATTCTATGTCCAATCAAACCCAATGATTCTTTTGCTCAATGAGAAATTGATAACAACAAAATCATGATATAGATTTTAAATACTGCCAATACATCTATCAACCTATAATTCAACAAGTTTGACACCATAAAGGAGGTTTGGGACTTTCTCGCCGAGTAGTGCAATCAGACGAACTTTGTCCTCAAATACAAGCTCGAACTGGACATCCACAATCTCAAGCAATAATCAGAGCAATCAATGGCTGATTTTCATTCTCAGATGTCTCTAATTTGGGATCAGGTTATCCTGATGGAGCCCAATTAAACCCATGATGCTGAACTCTATTATCAATTTTGTAAAGAGTTTTGTCTTGTCCAGTTTCTAATGGCCCTTAATAATGAGTTTGAGTTTGTTCAAACCTCTATTATGTATAGATCTCATGTTTCTTCAATTGATTAAATTGCTAATTTACTTACAAAGTCACAATCTAGGAAGCGCTTCCAATATCTCTCTCCAAACTTCATTTGCAAGAAGCATCTTCAATTTGAGGAGAGGGTGTTAACAGTTCTTTCTCTATTTGGGATATTCCTCCATATTTGGGATGTATTGACTAGACATAATTGTATGATGGCTATTTAGAATATATTGGCTAGGCATTGATATATGATGGGTTGGTATTTACCTTATACAAAACCCTTGATGAATATTTAATAGGGTAAACCCCAAGCATAATAAAAAATGGTTTAATCCTCAACACATTCTACATAGCTCACTTTTGAGAACTCTTATAGTAAATTCGTTTAGTATAGCATATTGACTTAGTGCCATCTTGAACTATTCTCGACTTGTATATTTTATTCCTACGGTCATGTTAGGATTCTCATTATCTATCTCATATGTCTCTCCCTCATACTCAATGATATTTTTATCATTATCATCATCATCTGAATCATTATTATAAATACTATGATAACTACTCTTAGAATCATAAATTTTAGTTAGTATCTATTTTTTGCTCTTATTGAAATATAGTTTCATCGTTTACACTAACATAATCATTATTTTCAATAGCACCAATTGGGGTATCAATGCTTATGGCAACTAGAGGCTCACTTTGATTCTACCTTTCAAATTGGTCTTAGTTGCCTAATGTTGATTGAGAAAGTTAAATATCATTGACCTCTTTTGTAACAAATCCTTATATTCCTCAAACAAACACATCAATTTATGATTTGTGTCTAATATCATATAAGACTTAAATGATAAATGTCTAACCATGCACGGACCAAATCTTTATATTCTCTTCAAGCTTCAAATTGAAGGTATGCACTATATCATCATATAGATCTTTATAGCAATAGCAGTCAACATCAATGAACCAACTCTTTTATCTTCCAAAGTAGTACTTAATTCTTATAGAATTCTTAATCTTTTTGAAATATTCTCTAAATTTTACCTTCAATTTAAATAGTTGCTGCTCCATTTTAAGAAGTCTGTACATGGAATAAATAAATATAAATGATATAGATTATAAAAGAGAATGCTTATCAACCAAAATAATACCAACAAAATGAAAGAAAAGGGAGACCAAAGAGGAAAACATCTATATCTTTTGTATGGCATTTTTCTTTTTTCTTTTTTTTGACCTTTTTTTGTTGAGTAACAAATAGATGAAGAAAGATTCTTCCACTAATTTTCATTAAATGAACTCGACTCTAAAGACCATCTTTAGCAATTGACTGTTCATTTTATTTAAATGAACTGTTCTACCAAAAGAAAAGGACAGGGAAGCTATCGGTAATTGACATCGGCCTCTTCTACCAAAATACAGGAAACAAGAAAGATATCAACGAATCATACAGGGGAGATGTATGGTGGCTAAGAGAGCTCCGGAGGCAAAGAGATATCCAATGGCAAGGAGAGCTTCGTCGGCAAGGAGAGCTTTAGGATGAAAAGAGCTCCGAAGAAATCAAGGCAGTGAAATGACTTAGGCGAAGGGTGGTAGTGGCGATGATCTCCGATGATGGAAAGCAATCTACAATGGAGGGACTACGACGACAAGAGCTCTGGTGGTGACGAGAGCTTCAGAGGAAAATGGAGCAGTTCGGAGCAGCGAACGAGCGAGGATGATAGTGAAAAGGATCTCTGATGATGGAAAAGATACAATGGTGAGTATGGAGGAAATAAACGACGAGGGAAAGAGAGGGAGGCGGGCTGTCGATAGTGGAGAATCGAATCAAGAGAAGATTGAGATTTAAGAGATCGCGGAAATAGAGGAGAGAATCATGATTTATTGTCAAATTCATTGGTTAGGGATAAAAATATAATTTTAAAATCTTAATTAATTTTTAATTTAAATAATAATGATTTTTATTAATCATGTTAGCAGAACCGTTACATTAGGTGTTTTTGTGCGAAAAAGGTTTTTGATGAGGATACAAATGTAATTAGTAATTTTAGAAGGATATTTATATAAATTTAGATTTTTATAAGAATATTCATACAAAAATTTTAAAATTATATAGGATTATAGGTAGATTTGGATATTCAGATGTATATCGAATAGCTGTTTATGTATATATATATATATATATATATATATATATATATATATATATATATATATATATATATATATATATTTTATGAATATGGATATGAATATGATTATTAATTAGATCATCAAAATTTTGGATGGATGTTAATCATGCTACTTTTATCTGATTGTATGTTTTGCGCAAAAGAAAGATAATCTATGTTTCGCTTAAGTACGGTTATTTTGAGATTTACGCTGACAAATGAACCAAGGAGTTTTTCGTATAAAAGGTATAACTCAAACCTGTATGAAAGTGGTTGCACCCGAAGGAATCGTTGTTGAAAGGAGATTCCTCGACTGTTGAACCATGGATTGGTAAAATGTCCGCCGTATGCTGTCATCCTTATCTTATGAACATGTGAACTACCGTACAGAGACAGGGAGGGATTTACCACCTACTCTCTCAAGGAAGGTTACCAAGTTCCATACTTCATTCAACAACTTGCCTATTCCATGGTAAGGTGATAATTATAGTGTTTATCTTTTACAATTGTAGTGGGGTCTGATCCTTTGTATCTCACTAATAAACAATAAAAAGAAGGCCCAAACAGGATAACCTTGGTATTGGGAAAGATCCAAGAGAACGTACAAGACCTATAGATTGCACGCAACCTCGACAATATCAAATAATACAGATTGAATGCACATTCCATCATTAACGAGTAATAAAATTTATCTAATTATAAATTTTAGTTATTTAACCGATGTCAGAGATGCTCGAATTATTCCTTCTCTCATTAGCAAGTCCATGGTATAATCAAGTACTAAGCATTTTGTAACTCGAAAAAGAAAAAGCATAAGTGACGCGGGCTGATAGCTTAGTAAGAATGTTCATACACATTCACCGTAGCATAAATAATTTAATGATAGGATCAACAAATAATAATTGATACATTATTACACCCTATTATAATTGTTGCAGATTTTCAATCATTATAAATTATTTATATATGTGGAGATTTCCTATTGAGCTTTTAGCTCGTGCCTTTTTGTTTCTTTTTTCTTTCACAAACTGCAGGTACCTAGTAGGATTATCAGTGATAGGAAGAATTGTTAGAGCTAGCATCTTGGATGCTAGCTGGATAACTGAAATTTGTAATTGGACGATTTATTTTTCTTGCTAATGATGGAATTATTTTATCCTATTTTGAATTGAGGATCATATTATCCACTATTATTGAGGTTTTGTTCAATCTTTAGATTTTGTATATTCTCTTAGATCTTGTTCTAGAAAATGTGCAATAAAATCTCATCCTCATCTTGGGGGTGGGTTTGAGGCATGACGCTAGGATGCTCTGGTAGAGTCAGGAGACCTTGAGGCTGGGCCAATTCAATTTAAGGTTAGGTTGGTTCAGTTTTACACAGGGCCTAGCGATAACCATTGAATCCTTATTAACAAGAAGGGAGGATGACCAAAAAGAGATATCGTACGTACCCTTGGCCTCGGCATTATGTGACCTCAGACTAAGCCGAACTAACTCGGGATCGAATTTCGGCTATCATCAAAGATAAAAGAAATCAGATTCAGCCGATCTCATGGAGTTGGGTAGCAAATCAATTTTTGTACTTTTTATTCAGTGCTCATCTCGACTTCATCCCACCTCGGCCTCGACGGTCTCGATTTTGATCTCATCCAACCTCTGACCTCAGAGACGTCACAGCTTGGGACTCAATATTTTCGGCAAACTGCAATCTTGAAAGATCATCATTTTAAGAAGAAAATTAATTTTTGATCAAACAAAATATCATATAAGAAAACCGAAACAATCTAGATCGAATTTCATAAAAAAAATGAAAGTAATCAGCCAACTCCACATCATAAATGCTGAAGATAATCTCTCCCAGTATGCTAATGTGTAAAATTCGAAAATCAATTGATTCTTTTGGGCATACATGACACTAACACCTCTACTATAAATAAGAGGGAGCAGAGACCCCAAGATATGCTTCTCTTGATAATTCCTAGATTCTCTCTCTATTCTCTAACTACCGACTTAAGTATCGGATGGGTATCGTCAGAGAATGATCCATATGAGGACTTATTTTTGTAAGTGTCGCTCAAGCACTTCGGCATTTCTTAGCCATAGGCGAGCTTTCGGCCTTAAACCCATGGTTCGGCAGCAATAGTAGTAATTGAGGATTTATATTTATTTCTCTTGTTTTGTTTCAAAGATAAGAGAAAATATAATTTTTAATTGTGGTGTTTGTTTTGTATGCTAAAATGATTATTACAAATTAATGAGAAATAATAATGTCTACAAATATAATGATTTGATTTCATATGTAACTATTAGTTTTCCCTTACGATGGTTATTAGATATATAAGCTAATTATTTTTCATATATAGTAAAAATTATAATTTACAGTAAAAGAAAGAATAGTAGAGGGAAAGGGGAAGATAAAAGAGCTTATTTATTTCCTCCTAAAAGCGAAAGAAAATGTGAGAAAGGGGTACGAGAAGCCTTGTAATTCGTCTTTCATTTTTTTAGAGAAAGTCAAAGATAATATGAAAAAGAAAGTGAGAGATCAATCTATGTTTCTGTTAGATGTTTAGCAAAATTAGCAAAATTGATTAACTTGCCATTTGGCCACTTCAAATAGGTTTGGATGGAGCTTGGAAGGAAGATCCACCACGTCCAAGATCCAATTGTAATACATGATTTTCAAAGGCTATAACTTTTCTTATGATATCCAATTTTATTTCTCTTTTGTTTTGAAATTGAATAACCTTTTGAGAATGCAATTACCTCCAAGAGCTTCATCATACCTTAGTGGCATAGAGATACTATGATTTTTAGACCTCATAACAGATTATCAAAATAAGAGTTGATATCCAGCTTTATAATGATTAAGGCCTGTTTGAATGCCTGAACCCAAAATCCTATAGGAAGCATGGGTTGAGCCAAGACAACCAGCTAAATCAAGCTGGACTAAAAAATTATTAAAATGGACCGGCCCGAGTACCATTAGGAGAGGAAAAGTTCTTTTTCTTCCTCCCTATGGGATTTAAGCCTGCCCACTTCAATAGTTCTCTGGATTTTTATAAATATGAGCTTAATCTAGCCCGATTTGGTTAGTTGTCTTGGCCCCATGGGACATTGAGAGACATCTAAATAGGCCCTTAGTGTAGTTTTCCTACTAGTCACTTGCCATCTTAAAGAAATTCTGATTGCTTTTAATTAGAAGAAAAAAATTGATCCAAATTTGGAGACTTGGATCTCATCAACGTAATTAAGAATCATTTTTATTATCGATTAATGAAAACAAAAAAAAGGCTCTTGAGTCTCCTTTGTTGTGGGGGGATCAGGCACATAATCAAGGATGCATAGAAAATTTCAAATAATGCGTGTCATGTTCTCTACCAATCCACATTCACCCTAGCTGTGCTAGATTCATCTTCCCCCCTCTCATATCCATCTTAATAACTTCTCTAGCTACTTTCATGACATTTAAAATGAAATGGAAATCAAATATCATGGTCTTCTCTTTCTAAACCGACATCCTACCTTTCCTTCTATTGCATCAAAAAAACTGCTTATTTACTTATTGCCTTGCGCTGGAAAGAAAAAAATTTGCAGCACCTGTGACAAGTATGTAACAATCTCAAAGCAGGAAATATTTAGTTTAACATACTACTCTTTAGGCCGAAGGTGCAGGAGGACCCATCAATTCTCTAGCGGTCCAAATGTTTGAGGCAGTTTTTTTCCCCTCTGTTTTACCTAAATTTAACCAAAAGCAATGAGGAACAAATGTGAGATAGGGGTTGAATCGCTGATGCTACCAAGAACAATCTCCTCTCCCCACCTCTCCACCACTTGTCAAAGCGATGACGAATCGAAGAGCCAGTACCATGGTTCTGATGACCCTGGTCTTCTTTCTTCTCCATTCCAACCATTATCCCCGCACCATGGTTTTAGGTATTCATTCTTGTCTTCCTCGGGTTTATCCTCTTTCTTTTTCTCTTGCTTTGATGTATTAGAAGATTGCTGTCTATTATGGAGTAATAGGGAATGAAGAATGGAGTAATCCAAGATAATGTAGACACCAATCTTGATGCACATATATGATACGATGTAAGCACAAATCTTGATGCATATTTATGATCAAAATGTTATTAACTTCACTGCTAAAGAATTAGTAAGAGCTACAAATTATTAGTTTTCTGTATTTTCTTTTCTTTTTTTTCCTTATGTCCATGTTGGTGCTCTTATTAAGATCCTTTAGCAGCATATAAGCAAAATAAGATGGGAAGGAACATAAGAGCTGATCGTGGAATAAAGTTATTGGAAGGTGGTGGAGATCGTGGCGGTGGCGGAGGTGATGGCAATGGCGGTTGTGGTGGCGGAGGCAGACGCCGTAGCATGGTGGGTAATGGTGGTGGAGGCCGTAGCACTGGTGGTGGTCATAGATCATTTATACCTTACCATCCTAGTCATGGAATACGCGGCGGGACCAATACGGGACAGAGAGCACGCGGTGAGGCAAGCAAAAATTGTGGCGGATCCCTAACTATAACTTTGACTTCAATTGCTTTGTGTGCTGCCCTTGTTTAGCCTCTATGTAGATCTATAAGAAGGTCAGCAACTTAATTCTGAGATTTAATAATAGCTAATGCTTTATGGATAGGTTATGGGGGTTAGGAACAACATTTGCTTGCAAGCATTTGAGAAATCTATAGAATTTGTCAAGGGATCTTAGACAAATGAATCTCTCTCTCTCTCTCTCTCTCTCTCTCTCTCTCTCTCTTGCTTGAATTGTCTTCTACAAGTTTGAGCAAATGGCGAACAGCCCATCAACTTTTTAGAGCCTCCTTACACCCCATCTCAGTAATCTAGTTGATGGTTAAGACCAAGCACCATGCGCACCGGATTTGATGGAATCAAAGCAAATGAGGGTCACATGACCCTTGCTAAATTGGGAAGAATTTGGCTTAAATTTCAGCATAGGTGGAGGTAAAGATAAAACAAGAAGAGTTCCATTATAAGCACCTTGAAAGTCTAGAACTTTGCCGTAATCAATCACAATACGTAAAATAAACCGAGGTGACCGCAGTCTCAAGGATAACCTTAAATATAAAACTATATCTTAGATCAAAATAAAATATGGTTAATATAAGCTTATACCAAAAAAGTATAATTATTAGCCTGATGGTTGCCGAGCAATCAAGTTGGCGAACATGCATTGCAGAGGATAATTAACTGGCATCAGTCATCAAAATCACTGAGAGGGTAGATCAAACATGATGAAAACCATTATGTGCAGTTATTATCCTTTAATATAAATAAAAAGGTTTATTCTTTATGAGGATCTTCTGACAATCAATCTAATGCATTTTATCTCTTAGTTTACCATAATTTCTACTTAAGAAATAGCTACAACTTTGTTTTTATTAGCATAGCCCAATGCTATACTTTTATTATAGTCTAATGCTATATGCTTCTACTGTAGGCCATTACTATATCTCTCTACCATAGCCCATTGGTATACATACCTCTTATCTATCTCCTTTGAATGGTGGTGTGATGCTAGTATAAGTCCTTAAAGGTCAAGGTACTTAGAACTATGCTACTCTATCCTTTCTTCGATCACTTTCCAATAGATTCAATGTTGATGGCACACCCCATGCATGCATCCATTTTTAGTTATTTAGCTTGTCATCATTTTTTTCTACTGCATTTGGATAAGAGTACTCCACTAGCAGACCATGCAATAAATCCAAACAGGACAAAAAAAGCATCAATGGAACCAAAACTAGAAATACATTTCTCTTAAATTTGGAGATAGTTTATAATTTGAATGTACTATGCAATATATCATGGAAAACAACAACAACAACAATAATAAACATTTATAGCATGACTATATAAGAAGAGCTATTGTCACTTGTTATCCTACCGACTATGACTTTCTTTCTTCATAGCACTTTGCTTCTTAACATGAAGGTGTTTTTGCTTATCACCAACAAAAATGGTGTTTTTGCCTTATCATTATTATTTTTTTATGATACACTTATTTAGTTTCTCCATTTTTTCTTTTGGATTGTTTTATCTAGTGGTTGGAAATCTAGTTCTTACACCACTTTTAAGATTACTACCATGATCATATGTGCATGATGCATCAATCATAAGCTAACATGTACCAATTTTAATACACATTTGTTACAATGAGAAATTATTGACAGTAGGTATCACTTCCACTAATTGGTAGGTACCCTAGATAACTGTGTTAGGTAAGAGATTTTTGTGTCTCCACATGAAAAATTGTACTCTCACTATTTTTAAAGAAAATATTAACTCCCCATTGCCAAAGAAATAATGAGAGCATTAGAAAATCCAACTTTAATTGTTCACCTATTTTTTAATGCATGCTTAGATATTGCTAGTTAGTTTTTGCATCACTAACACATCCTTACTTATTATAGCATACATGCATACAAGATGATATAACATAACTAAGGAGAGAATATTATTCACAAGTGATGATTGTGGCGGTTCAATGGTTGGATTTTTTTTTTTTAAATTTTTTTTTTGGTTGTTGTTGGTTGTGGATCATGTGCTTATGGTATTATATAAGTGATCATTAAACTGCAGTAGCCACCCACAGGCTATCACTTTGGCCACAAATTCTTTTGATGATAGCATAAATGTATATGAAGGTTATAGACATACACCAAGATCAATTAGCTTAGTATAGGATCTATAATATGGTTTATTGATTGCTTACAAGGGAACAAAAGCAATTTTCCTTTCTCATAAGCATTATTTTAATAAATGACTGATACGATTGTTATAGCAACCATCAAAGCAGCTCAAATCGCTATGATAAGCTTTATTGAAGCCACTTGTGGTGCTTGGACATAAGGCATCCAATATGTTGTAAGAAAAAATCATTGCTATGGCTATTATATTGTTCTCATAATGTGCATAGTGGGAGGATAGTTAGTAATAATTATCAGAACTAGTAGGAGTAGAGACTAGATGTGGGACGCAACCATTGAAGTAGATAATTATTATGTTTGAGGATAATTGTTATATATTAGTACAAATAATAAAATTGCACTCTCTAAAACATCCTTCAATGATCAATCCAATTGCATTAGTTTATCTTTATCTCACTATTTTTTTTCTAAGAGTAAGTATAACTTAGATTTTATATAGTAATGTAGTATTATACCTTTATTATAACCCAGTGCTATACTCCTACCATAACCCAATGCTACACCTCTACTATAGCGCAACACTATATCCCTACTACAATCCAATGCTACACCTCTACCATAGCCCAATATTATACTCCTATCTAGTTTTATCTCTTTTGAACGATGGTGTGATGGTGGTAAAAGTCTTTGAAGATCAAGAAAACTAGATCCATGCTACCCTCTATCCTCTTTTCAATCAATATCCTACCGATAAGTCCAAATCCTGTGGTACACCCATGCAACCATCTATCTCTTGCCTAAACAAGCTTGGTAGTGTGCCCTCTAACAACCAACCAAGATTTCTAGAATCCCATGCTCCTAGCTCATTTTGGTCGGTCAAAGTTGGTCACAAATAGCTAGTTTTAGTTTGATTAGTTCAACCAAATTATAAATAGTCTTGCATATATCTGAAACAGATTAATTGAGATGAGCAAGGTTGTTAGGAGGTAGGTTTAGGGGTCTAGAAGTGGTGGTTTACATCTAGTAAATGTTGGATTTATTAATTCTTTTATGATTTAAAATTTTAATGAATAGTGATCTTATGAATTTTTTTTATTTTATTATTGTGCTTATTTGAATCATTCATATCTTGCTCTATTTGGTCGGCCCACATAAGGCAAGGCCCAATGAGTTTACCTAAAAGGCTTGAGAATGATCTCTTAATTAACATTCTATTTATTGGAGCTTTCTTATTTGGGTCCTTCTATTAGGCTAGCTATTATGGAGCTCAATCTATGTTTGATGCAACTATTTTAAAAATAATAATAACACTTCTTATGAATTTTGAAAAAAAAGAAAACTTAACTTAGGATACCTCAAAGTGTGGGGGTGCTTAGCTAAAGTTAGAATTCTAGATAATAAAAGAAAGAAAATAAGCTCTAAAACTATTGACTCTATATTCGCTATAGTTATGCCTCAGATAGCATTGCAAGTAGATTTCTTGAAATTAATCCAGAAATAAGTGAAATTTCTAGTAATATAATAATTGAACCTAAAGATGCAACATATTTTGGAAACATCTTTCCTTATGAAACAAGAATACAAAATAAAATCCAAAATGATAATAATCAAACCGGTAGCTCTAATACAGTTAGGATTAGAGATGAAGAAACTAACTTGGAACCTAGAAGAAATAAAAGATCTAGAGTAGAAAAGAACTTTAGAGACGATTTTTATATCCTACTTATAGAATATACTTCTAATACCTATGAAGATGCTATGAATCAATTTATGCTCTTTTTTGGAAAAAGCTATAATAATGAAATTCAACCTATCATGCAAAATTATCAAACATGGGAATTAACCGATTTACCACCCAGATGCAAATTTATAGGTTGTAGATGGTTATTTAAAAAGAATTATAGGCTTGATGGAACCATAGAATAATATAAGGCTAGATTGGTTGCTATGTGCTTCACTCAAAACATGGCATAGATTATTTTGATGTGTATGCGTCTGTAGCTAGGAGCACTACTGTTAGGATTTTTCTTATACTTGCATCTATACATAAACTCATAATTCATAAAATAAATGTGAAAATGGCTTTTCTTAATGATGGCTTATAAGAAGAGATTTACATGGATCAACCAGAGGGCTTTATTATCTATGGTCAGTACACACACATATATAATATATCTGTGTATATGTATGTATGTATATGTACATACATACATTACATACATACATACATACATATATACATATACATACATACATATATTTATATATAAATAATAATAATATATATAAATATATGTATGTATGTATATGTATATATGTATAGAGGAGCCATGGGTGAGGCTCGAGCATGGAGGAGCCGTGGGTGGTGTTGAGCGGGAGAGGATTAGGTGATGGATTTTTTATGATTTTTTAAGAAATAATTTTATCTAAAATTTTTATTGCAACATTACCAAAGAAATGGCAATTTAGATAGCCGCCCCTATCCAATGTAATATAGATTGCTTCTTGAGAGGCAATATAGATTATCAAGATAATTTGGATTGCCATCAAAAAATCATACCAAACATAATAATTTGGTGGCCCACTTTAAATTACCAATAATCTATCTAGATTGCTGGCTACCAAACGTAATCTTAGTGGCATTATAATGAAAAGAACATAAATTTACAATTATAGTACTCATTTGTATTTACCAACTTGCCAGTTATCTCATTCTCATCAAATTGGACATAATCGTAGATACATATGAAGTTAGAGAGGAGTTGAGCATGGATCTCTTGAGGGATTGAGAGTGCTTCATATAATGTAACTAAATAAGCTAGGGGTACAGCAATATATTGTGTGAACTCTCTTTCTTCTATTTTTGAGTTGATGCTTCCATCTCGGTCCCAACAAATCTCTAGTTTAGAGCTTCCAAGTGTATATGTTGTATTCACTAGTTGAACAACTTATTTGTCTATATGAAGTATTTAATAGATGGAGGTATGGTCATGCCCATTATTTGTCAATTGAATATATTAGGAACTAATGATGGAGGCATATCAAAGCATGCTCAGGCCTAGTCCCTAGGTCATGTTCGAGTTATTACATGGTGATAACTACTTAGTGTAGTTACCACAATGCTGACAAACTCTCCAAAACTTTTCTAACTACCTATGTAATAAAAGGAAGGGGATTGGATGTGTGAGTGATCATCGAAGCAATCTCCTCTCCTCTCTCCCATCTCTCCGTACTAGTCACAAATCCAAAAGACTTGCATTCTGAAAAAGATTTTTCTTTTCAATTGTAAATGAATTTCTAGCCATGGACTTCATGATATAATAAGGAAGAAGATGTCTAAGAACAAAGAGGAGCCCAAAGCACATAATCCTAGCGAAAGAAAGGTTTTGGAAACATTAATCACATACTTTGAAAAGGTAAGTAATTGATCTTCTTTCCACTTGAAGATTTGATTTTCATCAAGAACTAAAGCTTCATACCAAGGCTAGAATATGAACCCAAGATGTGCTATCCATTGTCCATCACACATACCTTAGAAGAGGGTCAGCTTCACCACTAGGAAAGGAGAGGATGCCTCACACTTTCTCTCGCCACCCATCCTACTATCTTTTTGCAATCAAAAGAATAGAAAAACTACTTCACCGGAGGTGGATCACATTTCTATATCCCTAGAATAAAGCCTTTTTTACATTACTGTATCCCTAGAATAAAGCCCTTTTTTTCTCCTTTATTTCTACATGGGTAACTATACAAAGGTTCCAAACTTTGGCTCCAAGGAAATAGTGGAATACATCATTATTATTCCTATGATAAAGTCTCTTCTTCAAGATGTTACACTTGGGGACATAGCAAATTGAAGCATTTGATCATATCCAAGTCTTAGCATATTTCTTCATTGAACTTCTCTTAATTGTTGAACTTAAACTACAAGATAGCTCGAGGATCAAATTCTTCATTTGGATTTGTTAACTACTCTTATTGTTGACTACATTCAACAACTTTGGATGTTATCTTTTCAACTTTGTGTCCTGGTACTCTCTACTATCATGACCGCTGAGCATCTATTTTTATGGCCTTGGAGTAGTTGTTATAAAAAATGCTTACTCCTCTCTCCTCTCTTCTTGTTAATAGTAATAATTTGTGTCATCTACTCACAGTCTCAATAACTAGCTCCTTTTTCACTATCTAATAATGTTTTTAAAATAGGAATGGACTAGCTTGTTTGACTAGTTTAATCAGAAACTAGGTGCTTATCTAGTCTAATTCCAAGATTTTTTTAAAAAAAGTAGTCAAAACTAGGTCAAACCTAAGAGAATCAAACAAATTGATCATACTAGCTGGTTTGGTTCGACTTGACCATTTTTTTTTTTTGTGGCTATGGTTTACCTAGTTCTTGATCCATTCTGAGTAAAAAAGGACCTTGTTTTTTAGAATGCTAGGGTTCTCCATGAACCATAACCTCAATGTTGTACCAATTGTGCACCATCTTGAGATCCAACTTCATCGATTCTATCGAGTAAAAGCCATGATAGATGGATGGCATGCTAAAGAGCTAGCACATCCCATGAGGTTCCAAAGCTCCACCAAGAAGTCCTAGATCATAGTGTTAAGCCTCAGGTAGAGCCCACCATAGGTCACGATATATTGCTCTAGTGATAGTTAGGTCAAATGGATGGCCCACCAGGGCCTGGAATAGTGGTATGGAAAATGCTCACTCCTCTCTCCTCTCTTCTTGCTAACATGAACAACTTGTATCATTTGCTTACAATCCCGATAACAGGCTCCTTTGTCACTACCCAATAATATTTTTAAGATGGGATTGGATTAGCTCATTTGACTAGTTTAATCGAAAACTAGGTGCTTATCTGCTCTAGTTCTAAGATATTTTGAAAAACATGGTCAAACCTAAGAGAATCAAACAAACTAATCAGACTAGCCAGTTTGGTCCAACTTGATTTTTTTTTTTTTTTGTTGTAGCTATGGCTTGCCTAGTTCTCGATCCATTTTGAGTAGGAAAGAACCTTTGCATGCTAAGATTTTCCATGATCCACAACCTCAATGTTGTGCCAATTGTGCACCATATTGGGATCCAACTTCATTAGTTCCATTGAGTATAAGCTCCGATAGTTGGATGGTATGTTGAAGAGCTTGCATGCCCCGTAGAGGTCCAAAAGCCCCACCATTAGATCCTAGATTATGGTGTTAAGCCTCAGGTAAAGCCCACCAAAGGTCATGATTGTTGCCCTAATGATGGTTAGGTCAAATGGATGGCCCACTAGGGCTTGGCATAGTGATAGGCTAAGAAGGGACCACCACCATCGGTAGTAAATGAGAGATCAAAGAGGACGTGGTGGAGGATGAGGTCAAAGGGGAGAGATAGAAATCAAGAAAGGGGTGGTAGATAGGGCTATGGTTGATGGAGTTGGTGAGGTCAAGAATGTAGTTGGGGAGATATAAGAGGTTTTGGAGGGTGATTGAGGGGAGGGAGAAGTCCATGGTGAAGGTGGGGTTTTTTATCACTAGTGGGAGTGATCGGACCAAAGTACAAGTTCAAAGGCATGGTAAAGTCCATGGAAGAAGTTGTGGTGAAGGGGAGATGGAAAAGAGGTGCTAAATGGATAGATGATGCGAGACAAAGGAGAGATCTTAAGAAAGGGAGAGTGGATCGGGATTTGGACCTTGTGGCTCATCCAAGACCACAAAAGAAGGCCTAAAATCATGATTTTCTATCCAGAAGTTTGTCTTCACCATAGAATTCTTGAAGAAGAACCTTATGACCTATTGGTGAAGAAATCAGACCATCACTAGAACCGCTAGAGTGGATGCCTGAGATCTCGCCGGTGAGACCTATAAAATAAAGTCTTAGCCGAAGATGAGTGGCTCTGGCATGGACCCTCCAACGATTGATTAAGTTAGAAATCTATCAATAAGAATGGAGTACTCAAGAATTAGATGAGATTAGAGAGAATATATATCTAGAGGATCCTATTTATAAATGGAGCTGTAACAGATTGACAGCGACCACTATAACTGACTGCTAATTGGCCATTCAGACAGTTTCAATTCTATTATAGAGGATAAGTGAATGATCATGACTACCCAATCGTGGCAAGCTACAATCTAGTTGTGGTATGGATGGAGAATATCTACTCTTATTGTTGTTGCTTGAAGGTCAAAACTACCGAGCTTGATAGCCGACTTTATGCATTATATTTATTATGTAGAATTAGAGGTCGGACAAACAAGTTTGGAGGTCAATATCTTGAGCAAAACTTGTGCTTTAAATTCTAAGGTTGGACGAACTCGAGAGTCGGACGATTATCGAGCTTCTTGGCTGGGACTATACCAAGATTATTTAAGCCGATTTCAAAGAAGGTTAGCTAGAGATTCAGCTTCATTCAAGGTCAGATTCTAATAGAAACTATTACATAGTTATTGTCATCAAGCCTGAACTAAAGGTCAAAGTTGAGAAGCTCGGTGGACATATGGGGTTGGACATCAGTAAGAGATCAATACCATTTTAGGATAAACTATCACTTGACTTAGACCGAAGGTTGTAATTTGTCGAACTTAAAGGCAAACTTTTTGGTATCAGTTAGAGCTCGGTAATTGGCTTAGTTTCATCTTGGACTAGATGGTGTTAATGGCTTGATGGTACTTTTTGAGGATCGGTGATAACTGGCTTGCAAGGACTTTGACGGTAAATTATTTTTTTCTCCAACATATGTCCCCCTACATTCGAGTTCGAAGTTCAGATGAAAGGATTTCTACAACCTAAATTGCTATAGTCCAATCATATTTTTCCACCTTTGAGATGTAACATTTCTTGGATGACTCAAGCTGGCATAGAAGCCTTATTATTATGGAATGACCCAAGATGATCTCAAATTTCAAAATTCTTTGGCACGAAACTCGATCGTATGGTGCAATAAATGCACCACCTGATATCTGTAACTATAATAATGGACTGGACACATAGTAGACTAGGATTAGACAATGGCAATTCATAATCATGAAAATTCAAAGCACTATCAACTATTTCAATTTTTTTTTCCTCTTTTTTTTTTTCATTCTGAGTTCTTTCTTCTCCAATTCTTATTCTACCGTCGTCTTCTCCAACTCTGGTTACGCTTGCTTTTTCTACGCTCTTCAAATCTCCATCACTATCTTTCCATCTTCCTTCCATGATTTTGATTGTTCCATCAAGCCCTCTATAATCCTAAGTTAGCACTCTAATCTTCCCTTTTATTTTCAGCAACTTTTTCTAACCTTTTAGGATTCTTTTTGAATATCTATTCTTCCTTTGTCTTCTTAGGTTCTTCTTCTAATTTTTTTCAATTTTTAATTTATTTTCATCTAATTTTGAAAACCCTTCTGATCCAAATCCTCCCAAACTTAGACAAGCGACCGACCCCAGACTAGGGCATGAGGTTAGACCAACTTTTATGATCGGGATCCTGACTTCCACTCTTACTTCTGATGATCTGTACTTCATCCAAGCTTGATTGGGGGTTACCCTTGAGTATGAGCTCGAGCTACTAGGATCGGATGATAGAATTTATGCTCCTCCCCCAGGTTAGCTCGGAGGCCTTCTGACCTGGGCTTAGATTGTCTATCACAGCCTTCATTATTGAACTTTTTCATTTTTTCAACATGTTTTTGTCTTTCGTTATTTCCAATTCTTTTTATTTCATTGTAGGATTTCTTGCTGCTTGTTTTCTTGCTGAGGTCCAATCGATCATACCTTTATTCCGAGCTTTCTTTACCATTAAGGATCATCCTTTTGCAAAAAACTGTTGGTATATATCTTTCTAAACCAGAACTAAAGGTTTGATTAAGGAGGCTCCTTCCTCCATTCATGACTGAAAAGAGCAATTTTTTTTGTGTCTAGTTCAACCATAGGATGGAGGCTTCTTCACTAGGGTCGGTCGAGGGAATTAGCTTTCAAAATACTAAAGTTGGGGATGCAAGACTCTGAAAGTGTGAGGATTCTATAAGAATATAAAATTTCTCCACTGGCCTAGCTCTTATCTGATCAGACTCTCTTCAACTCGACCTGATTCCTGTAGAGCCCCAAGATATAAATTTGAATTTCTTTTATTTTTTGGTCCTTTTCTAACTTCAATTTGTTTGTTTCTACGAAAATGATGCCTAAAGAATTAGCATTGCTGTATAAGGACCACCAAATGAGGAAAAGGAAGGGATCCAATTTGGGAGAGGCATCAAAAAGGTTAAGCCTTCTGCCCCAAGCTTGATTTCTTCAACTCCTCCTATGACTACGGACTTGGAGGTCAGGGTGACCTTGCCAACTTCAGAAGTGCCAGTTAAGAGTGTCGAACCGCCACTCTCCTCTAAGAAGAAGAAGAAGAAGGATGGAGGGTAGAAGAAGAAGTCCGTCACCAAGAAACCTCGGCTACATAAGGATGCCGGGGAGTCAAGTGGTGACAACATTAGCTGGGACATCGCTACTCTTGATAACTGGAAGGTGGTCCGAACCTTCATGGAAGATAGCTTGCTCCCCACTAAGATAGATAAAATTCATAATCTGAGCTTCTAGGAGTAGAAGAGGGGAGCAATTTTCACTTTTTTTAAGAAAGTGCTTTATCATTTGTCAGCTTTAAGTATTTCACAATGGAGAACCTAATTCCATATTTCATTGGTGGTACATTATTTGTCCATAATCCTTGAGTCTGCTTCAAACCATAAGGCCAATATTTCCAAGGCTAAGAAAGATGCCGAGGTTGCCAAGGCTGAGGCCTCCAACCATAAAACCAAGACTGAGCATCTCAAGGATGTTGTAACAATTGGTACTACTCTAATATCAATTATTACGTTACATGGTACTGCTCTGATATCAGATGTTAGTGCATCATCCTGGCATCACCTAGCTCTGATACCATGTTGTGAAAATCGCTGATCTTTAATGTGGATATGGAGAGATTTTTGACGTTCTCTAAGGATAGCATACCATAGATCCACCACCTAAATCTATGCTGGGGCGCCTCCCTCCTTAGGCTTGAGGGAGGTGCCCCCTCTCTCTAGGACTTCTTCTAGAACCTAAGGTAACTACTCTAGAGAGAAGAGAGAAGAAAGATTGAGGAAGAAAAGATCTGTATTCACTGCATCAATGAAAATCCTAATACAACCTATGTATTTATACATAACCATTAGGTCCGACCAAAAACTTCTCTAGCTAATCCAATACATGAAAGCACTCACCGAGTCTATGTACACCCATATCTTCCATGCTCTCATCTTTTAAATCTAAATCTGATCCATACATGAGTTAGTCCCCTTAAGACCTCTCAAATCATGCCTTAAGATTCTTAGGATAAATTCCTGTCTTAGCTCCAAACAGACCCTCGCATAACTCTCACTACAACAAAACTAATTTTTTGTGATGCAAAAAATTCATCGCTAATAATAAATTTTTATCGCTAATAATTATTAGCGATGAAAATTTCATCGCTAACTCTTCATTGCAAAAAATGGGATTGCAAATAATAATTAGCAGTGAAAAGTTAATTTTTATCGCTAATAAAAATTTTTACGATGAAATATTTTTATTATAATTTTTTTTTATTCATTAAATTATTTACGATGAAACTATTTATGATGAAAATCCAAAACTTTTCATCGCAAATAAAAACTTATTTATGATGGATAATTTCTATCGCAAATAAAAATTTATTTACGATAGAATCTTTTCATTCCAAATAATAATTATTTATGATAGAAAGATTCCATCTTAAATAAAAACTTATTTGTGATGAAAATTTTTCATCATAAATAAGTTTTTATTTGCAATGTAAATTTTACATCGCAAATGATGCAATTATTTGCGACGAAATCTTTCCACCATAAATAATTTTTCATTGCAAATATTTATTATTTATGATAAAAAATTTTATCATAAATAATTTACATCATAAATTATTTTTTAAAAAAGATTATAAAAATATATTTTATAATTTATATTTTAATATTTATATTTATAATTTATAAAATTAAAATAAAAGATTCTTAAATAAATTTCATCCATAATAAATTTCATCATTTCATTATATAAAAAATATTTTATTATAAAAAGTATTTTTTGCTAAATATAAAAAATTTAAAATAAAAATAAAAATATACAAAAATAAGCCGCCGACCGTCAAGCATTGGCAGTATCTAGAGAAGGGGATTGGACTGAAGAAGAGGAGCTATCAGAGAAGCTTGGACCGACCTATTATCTTATTAGCTGCATCATCTGCTCCATCTACACCATCCACTCCATCATCTGCATCTGTAATAACTGATTCTCATCGATGCGTACAGTCAACTCAGTAGCCCACTGTCGATCCTCAACCATCTATCTCTGCATCTCTACCAGCCAGACATCACAGGCAGCATGGATGTCAGCCCTAGATAAATATGAAGATGTAGGAGCTCAGATCTCATGCCCTAGCCTCCTAACATAACAGGATCTCGGACTAAGCATCTGATCATAGATCTCATCATCTATGGATGTGGTCGAGCCCTCTAGGATAGACTGGGATCTAATGTCTATCATATGATCCTAAAAATTAAAGTTATAGCTATTCTAAGTTTGTACTAAAAATAAAAATATTAATTAAAAAAATAGTTAGAAAAACTTACATAAAGCTTCTGGCTCCCAGCCATCCAATTTTCTGATCGTCGCTAATGGATCCGCTAGTAGATCTCGATCCTACTAGGAAGCTCGCCACTCTCTATATCTCTCTGTAATTTAATAATAATTAATAAAAAAATTTAAAATAGTTAAAGAGTTAAAATATGATAAATAAAAATTACTTAATATCTGCTCCATATGGCAAGCGAATGGCCTCGAACCCCCATAATGCAAGACTGTCTGTCTCTCCTTATTCATGTCATTTTTAACATATCAATCCTACACAGTTAACAGTCAAATTAGTTAGTAAGTAACTAAATTTAAAAATAAATAATTTAATTATTAAATTCTAAATAATTTTTTTTTAATATGTTGGATTCTCATACATGCAACATATGATATTCCAGTCCTCGATATTGATGCTGTCATATGGCTGCTGCCATGCTGCCTCCACCCCTGGTCATGTACTATAGCAAACCAGTGGCGATGAATGCAATATCGATACTTCTTGAAATGTGAGCATAAATAATCATCTACAGCTCACCGTACGTGATCATGCTCAAAATCAATAATCTCCTAAGAATAAATATTTTAAGAATATGATATTAATTAAATATTTAAATAAATATTATTATACCTATAAGTGGCTATAAAAGATCTTTCTCTGAGTTCATGTAACCAGATGCCAATCAAAGAGCATCGTCGAGCATAGCTATGGCAAATGATGCCCAGCTTAGTCTGCCTTGGCTTGCACCATCTCCTAATAGGCCTAATTAGCCTGACGAAATCTCGATGCGGAGACACTGTCCCTCGTGCTCGCATCTCCAACGCTCAAGGATGAGGTTCTTCGACGGACCTCATCCTTATCTCACCATTGATAGAGAATGGTTTAAAAAAATAATGAATAAAATATTAGTATGATAGTCATCTATAAATCTAATAGGTAGATTAAAATCAAATTTTATTATGTAAAAAATATGAAAATATCAGTCAGGGCCGGCTCACTCGAATCCGCCTCACTCGAACTCGTCTCTATAGGGTCCTTTGGTGACTCCAATGGCGCAACAGTGGAATGAAGAAAGGCTCAAGGGCAGGCTGAGAACTCGAACGTCATCATCTCGCTTCCAGTGCCATGCCTGCAATGCTTAAACTATGAATATAATTAACTTGATATATAAATTAATATAATAATAAATAATAATAGCAAAAAATATATAAATGCTAATAATGAATAGAATTGTATTGCATACCATTATCGTAAGAAAAGATTCAATAAAGGATATATATCTACTTATCAATATCCATATCCTCCTCGATTTCTAGATTCTCCTTCGAATCATAATAATTGATTAATGTATCATCTTCTATCTCATCATCATTTATGAATCGATTGTCGTCCTCCAAATCATCAAGATTAAATACAAAATCAGCTTCAACTTTATTGGACAGTAGATCAGTCCTATTCAAAGGAGCTGTCATAAGTTCTTCATCAATAAGATGCTCGGTCAATGTTTGTTCTTCCTCTTGAAAAGCTTCATCTTCATATAGATTTGAATTATCGTCCATCTCTAGTCGGGTTGGTATGTCATATATACCTCTAGATGTTATTCTTTGTACGACATGCCAATCACCTCGATATTTCAGATCCTTTAAATATATTACTTGTTTCGCTTAAGTTGCTAACATATACGGCTCATTCTAGTACCATGTTCGTATAAAATTTATGCTGATAAAATATGGATCGATATGAATACCAATCTTCTTATTACTAATATCCCACCATTCACATTGAAATAAGAACACCAAATTTTTGGACCCATACTTCAATTCTATGATATCTATCAATACACCAAGATATTCAGTCTCCTCTTTCCTTCATATCCTATCATAGCAATCCCACTATTCTGGGTACGTCTTTGCATCTCAAGCTCTCTTATATGAAATCTCATTCCTCCAATGATACAGGATGTGTAGTAGTTAATCCTTCGATCGAGGCCACATACTAAATTGTACAACTCATCGATCGCATCCTTTTCTTTATTGAAATACTTAGATTTCATCTACAATATAGCATAAAAAAATATATTGATATAAATAATTAATTGCATAATTATAAAAATATAATGTAATACTAGTGAATCTTACATGTTCTCCAAACTATTTTACAAATTTTGTCCTACGTCGATCATCAACATTTGTTTTATTGTCTGTGGATAGAATATTCTTCTGCTTACTGCAATAAGTCATGATTTTTAATTTTACACCAACATGAAAAGATTAGTTAAAATACTAATAATTATGCTAAGATAATACTTAATTAAATCTTTAATTTTTTATAATTATTTAGAATATAAAAGTGTGCCTTGGATAGCTCATTCATGTTCATAAACTCATATATTCTTCCATCCATGGGTCGAACTGTTTGTTTGAATATGGACGGTGTTGGTTCATCATCATCCCATTCACGTTCAGTATTACGATCTACACGATTAAATCTTGTTTCGATATCGTCAAGATACATTGAGTAGAATATGAGATACTCTGTAGTTACATATGATTCCACTATGGATTCTTTAGGCTATGCCTTATTATGCACATATTTTTTTAAGGTACATAAGAATCTGCAAATAAAAAATAATTTAAAGAGTTGTAATATATTTATATCTTACAATTGATATATCAAAGAGATTATAATTTCTTTACCTTTCAATAGGATACATCTACCGATAATGTACTAGTCCAGCCAAAAGAGCTTCCTTTGGAAGATGAACAGCTAGGTGCACCATAACATCAAAAAATGATGGTGACAAGATTTTTTCTAACTTATAAAGAATGATCACAATATCCTTCTCAAACTTTTCAATTAAGATAATCTTCAACTTTCGGTAACACAATTCTTAAAAAAATACTTTCAACTCAATCAATGCAGCTTGAACATCACCACTCAAACAACCATGCATCACCACAGGAAGCAAGCACTGTATCATCACATGGAAGCCATGACTTTTCATGCCAGAGATGTTGCCATCATTATCATTAATAAATCGTAATACATTTGAAGCATAAACATCAAAAAACTTTATGATTTTGAACCATCCATGAAAACTCTTCTTCTCCTCGCTAAATAGTGAATAACATACAGGTGGCATAAAAAAATTTTCACCTCAACTAACTAAATGCAACTCCAAATGAATTTTCATTTCTTGCAAATCAAGGCGGGCTTTTGAATTATCTTTTATTTTTTCTGTGATGTTGAATATTATATCGATGATATTATCATAAATATTTTTCTCAATGTACATTACATCTAGATTATGATGAAGTAATAGTTGCTTCCAGTATAGTAGTTTGAAAAATAGGCTTTGCTTCATCCAATTCAGCTCGGCTTCAGTACGCTACCACTTGTGAGTATCCGATGTTTTTTCAAATTTAATATTTTCAATGGCTTCAAGTTGTTTTAAAACTTTTTCTCTACTTAACTCCATAGGTGGTGGATGTCGATCAGACTTACCATCAAAATATTGGTTATAACGGATCCTCCAAGAGTGATTAGCAGGTAGAAACTACTAATCACCCATAAAATAGATTTTTCTTTCATGCTTTAAATGTGAGGATATATCTCTGTTGTATATTGGACATGCCAGATATTCTTTGATACTCCATTCAAATAAGTTTCCATATGCAAGAAAATTATTTATAATCTATAAAATTGATGCATGCAACTTAAAATTTCTTTAACTGACAGAATTGTATGTCTATACTCCATTTTTTCATAGCTTCTTCAACTCATCGATTAAGGATCATAGATATACATCAATTTCATTATCTAATGCTTTCAGACCCAAAATCAATAATGACAAAAAAATAAATAGCACTTTCATACATTTCCAAGGTGACACATTATATACAACTAGCATCACAGGCCATATGCTGTAGGAAGTACTTAAATTACTAAAAAGGATTAAATCCATCTATCACTAGATCAAGCCGGATATTGCTCGAGTCACTCGCAAAAAGCGGTTGCTTTGCATCGATGTCTTTCCATACTACGGAGTCAGTCGGATGGCTAAGTATGTTCTCCTCCAAAACCCACTGTTCATGATGCTATCTCATTTTTTCAGCTATCTTTGTGGACATATATTACTTTTGAAGTCTTGGAATCAATGAAAAATATCTTAAAACCTTATAAGGTATCTTCTTTCTTTTTCTATTATCGATTTTGTACCTAGGCTCACCAAATTGTGGACATTCACTTGCTTGTTCGTTCTTCTTGTAAAATAATATACAATCATTTTTGTAGGCATGTATAGGAATATAGCCAAGTCTTAATTCCCGCATATAGAATTTTGCTTCAGTATATGATTTCGAAAGTGTTGATCCATCGGGAAGAGCTACTTTAATCAATACCAAATTTTGATCAAATGACTTCTGACTCCATCGATTCATAGTTTTAATATGAAGCAATTTGATCAAAAACTCTAAATTGAAGAACTTCGCATAATTTGGGTAGAGTGACTCTCGTACATCCCGAACAAGCTTTGCAAATTGTTCAGAAGTTTCTTCTACTTTATTAATATTGTATTCATGATCAGAACTACCTTGAGATGCACTAGTACTTATGGGTATATTTGAGATAACACCTTGATGTAAATCATCTAATAATGAACCTATACCATCATGTTCGATAGGTTCAGCAACATCAATATTATCTTTGATATCATCATCATCATCATATACAACTTCATTCGGATCACTCTCTCCATGCCACATCCAGCGAGTATACTTCTTGTTCATACCAAAACGTAGCAGATGCTCCTCAACAAGTGATATGTGATGATAGACCATATTGACATATTTTTTGCATGGACACTTTATCCGTCTGGCACTATCAACCTTACACCATGTAAATTCAATAAAATCTCAAACACCTTTTCGATATTCAGGCAAGAAAATATCCCTAACGTTCATCCAACTTTTGTCGATATCCATCGGATAACAAAGAATAATGATTCATGAATCCTAACTCCACCAACTCCTTCCTAATAGGTGTGGTCCTATTTCTTTTAAAAATGCTATACTTTTATTATTGCTACAGCTTTGTTCTTTGTTCCATATCCAAGAAAAATCCGATAGCATCTCTCTATAGTTCTCCAAGTATACGATATAGATGGATCATATTTTAACCACATCTAATATATACCCAGAGAACAAACGAGATAACTATGATGGAATTTTCTACAATAGAACAAAGAACATCATGATAATAATAAAATATTGATGCATTTATGAACTATCCAAATCGGGACATCCAAGAGCCATTCACAGAGTCCGTTTTAGAGATCCTGAGACCAACTCTTAAATAGGAGTCTAAGGTTACATCAACACATGCATTAAATCATTACCAAATCGAATCTTGGACCGAATTTAGATCTAGATCCCAATCGAGATCCGACCTAGATCATGACCTGAATCCCGAATTGGATTCTAGATATGATCCTGACTCAGATCCCTGATTAGAACCCAATCCAAATCTCGGACCGGATAGTTTATATGCATTAAAAATTAAAACCTAAGGTTAATGCAAATTAAAATATTAAATTATAATCATAATAAAATACAGGGACTAAACAAATAAAAAGATTAAACTATAATAAGTAAAAGCATAAAAATATAATTAAAAATCTAACTATTTTAATTATAAAAAATAACTTATTACTATTATTATTACTATTACTATTACTATTACTACTACTATTATTATTACTACTATTATTATAATTATTATTATTATAATTATTATTATTATTATTATTACATTTACTATTATTATTCTTCTTACTACTACTATTACTATTATTATATTACTATTATAATTATTACTATTATTATTATTATTGTTATTACTTTTACTATTATTGTTATCATTATCATTCTTACTACTACTATTACTATTACTATTATTATTATTATTAATATTATTACTACTATTATTATTATTACTATTATTATTATGATTATTATTATTATTATTCTTACTACTACTATTACTATTATTATTATTATTACTATAATTATTATTATTTTAAATTTTATTATTTATTAAAAATAACCCTATAGCCCCTCCGCCCCCTAGCCCCAGCAGCGTCCCTCCGCTGCCAACCACCAGTGCCCGCGGCCCCCCACCAAACACGTCACTGTCATCCCTCCATGCCCCACCCCCCACAAACCCCCACCCCTGTGATGCCACTCCTCCAAAATTCATCACGGCCCCCCACCCTTTGTGGTGCCCCTATGCCGCCCACCATCGATGCCCACAGCCCCCCATCCGACATGTCACCACCGCCCCTCCATGCCCCCACCCCCATGGACCCTACCCCCTATGGCGCCACTCCTGCGAAACCTGTCGAGGCCCCTTAGTACCCTATGTGGCGCCCCTCTGCTGCCCACCACCGGTGCCCACGGCCCCCCACCTAACATGTCACCACCAACCCTCCACGCCCCACCCCCCGCGAACCCCACATCCTACAGTGCCACTCCTCCAAAACTCGTCGCAAGCCCCACACCCTCTACAGCGCCTCTCCGCCGCCCACCACTAGTGCCCATGGCCCCCCACTTGACACATCACCACCGTCCCTCCACGCCCCACCCCCTGCAGACCGCCACCTCCTGGGGTGCCACTCCTCCGAAACCCGTCGTAGCCCCCCACCCTCTGCGACACCCCTCCGCCGTCCATTACCAATGCCCATGGTGGGCCCATCCATCCCATCACCACCACCTTGCGGCCCCCGACCCCACGCAGCCCCCAACCCTATAGCTAGCACCCACCCTCCACGCCCCGCCGCCCGCCACCGACCACTGTACGAAAACACCCGCATCCTCCCAGACAATCGAAAGATCGAGAACAAAAAAAATACTTACCATCGGTTCAAGGACTCGATAGTGGTAGCGGCAATGGCGGCGACAATAGCGATGGCAATGATGGTGGCAGTGCGAGATCTGATCGCCGATCGATGGAACCCAAGGAGGATGGGGAGAGAGAGGATGAGGGGGAGAGCTAGAGAGGATTTTAGGGTGTAGTGGTTTCGTGTGAACGTAGAGGAAGGAAATAATTAAAGGTATTTAGCAACATATTTTTAGCGATGAAAGATTCTCGCTAAAAGGGTTATTAGCGATGAAAAGAGCATTTTCATCGCTAATAATTCCCGCCAATTATTTTTTTAAAAAAATTCTCTCCAAAAAATATTAAAATATTTGATAAAATTATTTATGATGGAAACTCAATTTGCATCACAAATAATTATTATTTATGATAGAATATTTCCATCATAAATATTTTTTATAAATAAATTATTTAAAAAAATTTAAAAAAAGATGAGAATACTTGTGACAAAAATATTCTATCATTAATAATAATTATTTATAACACAAAATCATTTTTTATTATAAATAATTATTATTTATGATGGAATATTTCCATCATAAATAATCTTTCATAAATAATTGATTTAAAAAAATTTAAAAAAGATGAGAATATTTGTGATGAAAATATTCCATCATAAATAATAATTATTTATGATGGAAAATGATTTTGTATCATAAATAATTATTATTTATACTAAAATATTTCCATCATAAATATTTTCTCCTAAATAAATAATTTAAAAAATTAAAAAAATATGAGAATAATTAAAAAAGGTTGAATTATTTATGATATTTTTTTTTAAAAAAAGAACAAAAATATATTGTTCATGGCTAATGCGATGGGGTTGAGCAGTGCAAGCACGTCCACTATTAGCTATCCCATAAGCAAATTAATTTTTTTTAAAAAAAATTAATATTTTTTTAAAAAATTATTATTCTCTAAATATTATATAATTTTAAAATTTAAAGTTCATCTTCACCATTTATTATTTAAGTAATTATCATGGAAGCATCATCATAAAATTTTATCTCGATCTGATAGCTCTAGCTTTATAGATCGATAAAATTTGATTTTGATGATCACGAATGATCGTATGATGATATAATAGATAGAAACCATCGATAGTTCAAAAAACTTACAACAATGATCTCTATGATATTTATAGTGTACTATCAAAATTTTACTTCAATCGGATATAATGATCATGGTAATTTAGCATGAGATGATTTGAACCATTAAAGGTCAAACGACATCAAATTAAGATGATTTTTTAGATAAATAATCTTTGCTACTATTTTCATCATTTATACGGTGATGATCATAAAATTCAAATCATATGTACATGAATCATTCATATTAAGCAGATCTTGCAAAAATACAAGTATAATTACTTAAGAATCTTGAGAATAAGTATCAAGAGATATGTAGTTTTGGATTGTTTCTATGCATGTGGTTTAAATTTTATGATCACCATCATATAAATAATAAAAATAATAGCAAAAATTATTTATCTAAAAAATTATCTTAATCAGATGTCGTTTGATCTTTTGATCACTCATTTTTTATTTAACGATCTAAATCATTTCATACTAAATTGACTATGATAATTATATCCGATTGAAGTAAAATTTTGATAGTGTGCTATAAATATCACAAAAATCATCGTTGCAAAATTTTAGACTCATCGATAGTTTCTATCTATTAGATCATCATACGATCATTTGTAACCATCAAAATCAAATTTCATCGATCTGCATAGCTAGAGCTACCAGATCGAGATGATATTCTGTGATGATGCTCGCATGATAATTACTTAAATAATGAATAATGAAGATAAACTTTAAATTTTAAAATTATGTAATATTCAAAAAAAATAAAAAAAAATTTAAAAAAATATTAATTTTAAAAAAAATTAGAAAAAAATATTAATTTACTTGTGAACTAGCTAACAGTGGACGTGCTCGCACCCCTCAATACTGTCGCATTGATCATGCATGGCACATCTTTGCCCTTTTTTTTATTTTTAAAATAATCCATATTTGACTATTTTTTAAATTTAAAATTTTGGTCAGATTATTTATGATGAAAATTTAATTTTCAACATAAATAATCATGCCTTTTTAATTTTTTAAATAATTTATTTATGGTAGATTATTTATGATGAAAATATTTCATCATAAATAATTAATTATTTATGACATAAAACATATTTACATTATAAATAATTATTATTTATGATGTAAGATTTTCATCAAAAATAATCTGATCTTTGTAATTTTTTAAATAATTTATTTATGGTAGATTAGTTACGATGAAAATTTATATCATAAATAATAAATTATTTATGATAAAAATTTTTCATCATAAATAATAAATTATTTATGATAAAAATTTTTCATCATAAATAATAAATTATTTATATTATAAATAATTAATTATTTATGATGAAAGATTTTTGTTGCTAATAATCCAATCTATTTAATTTTTTAAATAATTTATTTATGTTAGATTATTTGAGATGAAAAATTTTTGATGTAAATAATCAATTATTTGCAATGTAAATATGTTTTACATTGTAAATAATTTCTTATTTGCGATGAAAAATTTTCATCACAAATAATCAAATCTTTTTAATTTTTTTAAATGATTTATTTATGGTGATTATTTATGATGGAATATTTTCATCGTAAAGAATTGATTATTTGCAGCTAAAATTTTTTCATCATAAATAATTAATTATTTATGATGAAAATTTTTTTCATCGTAAATAAAAATTATTAGTGATGAAAAAAAAAAATTTGTTGTAAATAATTATATTTACAATAAAAATTTTTTCGTTGTAAATAATTTTATCGTAAAAGATAGGATTTCTTATAGTGTGATATGCCCGTGCACTGAGATAGCTCAATCTCGGCACTGAGTTGGCTAACCTAAGATTGAGTCGACTCTATTTCAGACTAAACTGATCCAGTTGCGTACCATGCCTATAGTCCCAAATGTGCACCTTTCTATTTGGCCTGACCACTGAGACTTAGCCAACCTAGTATCTATCTAAGCCAGCTAACCTATAGAAGAAGCCCTTCTCTGCAGTCTTCATGCCTTGGCTTTGGTTCCTTACTCTACCTTGTATCCCAGGTATCTAAAGTACCAACCATGTCCCTCAAAGTCCTCAACACCTGAACCTCAAGTCCGTGGAGGGCTAAATACCACCTCCATCCTCAGATAATTTCTGTCCTAGCCCTAGGATCATACCTATCCTAGACTTTCGAAGTCAACACTCTGGCTCCTCCCATAGCCTCCCAAGGCTTGGGAGCACCATCAATCCTTACAATCTCCACCTTGGTGTCCTAAATCTTAACAAATTCCTTGGTAATGCCCTCCTACATGATCCCATTATCACTGCATACCCTAATAGTCTTTTGTGCAAATATCACCTCCGCCAATCCTCTTTAGCTGTTGTGCACTCTTTGAGGCCTTTGGGATGACCGCCTCCATCGCTGAAGACCTATGCTTGCTCCTTCGCACTATTCTAAAATTATAAGATATTTTCTGCTTAGTAGCTGCATCACTTTTCTTAGACTTTTCTGAAAAACCTACAGCATCCCTATACTAGCACATGTTGTATCACCTAACACGATCTCCTCAGAGTTATGCCTATCCATCTGCACATGCTACTCCACCTAGAGCTATGCTTCACCAATGTTGGTGCTAGGATATCGATCCTCCTGCACCCCTCCGCTCTGAACTTATGCTAAATTTTTTCTTCACTTATAAAGCCAACATCCGGAGCTCCACCTACACCCAAAGTCCATCTGATGCCATAGAAGCTGACTCTGTACCCAAGTTCTTCGTGGCCAACCATCCAACGCTACACTATTGGGCCTATCGCTGTACCTCGAATACCATCGTTGCCTCTTCGAATCCTTCGCACTCCGTGGATCTCTTTGAAGCAGTATCAGATACCTCCACAATCCACGAGCATCTCCAAAATCCAAGAGCTCATCCAACTTTTTTAAAATCAGCGATTGAATCTTAGAAAATTTTACCCTAGTCTTTTCCTCTTCTGCCCCTGCACCAACTATCGCTTTAGTTGTGCTCGGAGGAATTTCAACTTAAACCTTGTCCTGGGCTCAAACCTATCTATCACATTCCGAGGATTTTGAGACTCTCTAGCACTCCCTAAGATCTGCTCCTGATCTCCCTGAGATGCCTCTTGACACTCTTGCTGAGATACCTCCCTCGGTTGCTGCACCATCAAGCCTCTCTCAGCTCTGTGTCTCCAGGAAAGCACTACTGTAGCACTCCAATGCTCCCTATCTCATCTCGACACTACCTTCCATAGATATCCGGATCCTCTCTTGCTTCACATAAACCTTCCTTCATCTGAACTATAACTCTTCTTGGTACTCCTGCAAAAGAAACCTAATCTACTGCCCAATCCTGACCTGTTGAACCTCCATGGATCATTCATTTTCATCATCCCTAAGGCTCAACAAATTCATGCTCTGGTCGAACTGTTGAATACATCCCTGACTACTTTGCCGCCTTCCTTCCATCGAAGGACGTATAGCCACTTTTCAGCCTTTCTTCGATCATTTTTCCTTGGGAAATCTCTCTTCATCCATCAAATAGTCACATACTGTCCATCTTCCTAGATAATCTAGATGTTCTTTGCTGAGATACCTTCCTCGACTGCTACACCATTGAGCTTCTCTCAGTCCTGCATCTCCAAGGAAGCACTACTGTAGCACTCTAACGCTCCTTGCCTTGTCTACCGTCGTACACTTTGGTCTTTCCACCAAGACTGATTAGCAAATCATGTACCCAAACCTTCCATCCCTAAAAAAATCTCTTTCTGTTAATCCTCTCATCCTTCACCTTCAACTCACTGCTTTCGGTTGGCCAAACCATAGCTATAATCAAGGTAGATCTAAGACATACCGTGGAATACTCATGCAAATTTTTGATTTCACCTTGTATAACTTCTCCTTCACTTCCTCGCACTATCAGGCTCTAATACCAATTATTTGTATTCACTGCACCAATGAAAACCCTAATACAACCTATGTATTTATACATAGCCATTAGGCCTGACCAAAAACTCTCCTGGCTAACCAATACATGAAAGCACTCACCAAATCCATATATATCCATGTCTCCTATGCTCTCATCCTTTGGATCTAAATCCGATCCATACATGAGTTAGTCCCTTTAAAATCTCTCAAACCAGACCTTAAGATCCATAGGATAAGTTTCTATCCTAACCCCAAATAGATCCTCATGTAACTCTGTCCATACACTGAGCTGGCTTAGTCTCAGCACTAAGCTGGCTAACTTAAGATTGGGTCAACTCAATTTCAGACTGAGCCGACTCATTTGCATACCATGCCTACAGTCCTGAATGTGCACCTTTATGTTTGGTCTGACTAGTTTCAAACTAAGTTGATCTAGTTGTGTACCATGCCTACAGTCCTGAACGCGCATCTTTCTATTTAGCCTGACCACTGAGACAGCCGATCCAATATTTGACTGAGCCAGCTAACCTATAGAAGAAGCTCTTCTCTATAGTCTTCACGACTTAGCTTTGGTTCCTTGCTTCACCTTATGTCTCAGGTCTCCGAAGCACCAACCAAGTCGCTCAAGATCCTCAACACCTGAACCTTAAGTCCGTGGAGAGCTAAACACCGCCTTCAGCCTAGGAAAACTCCTATCTTAGCCCTAAGACCATACCTATCCTAATCTCCTAGAGTCAATACTCTGGCTCCTTCCATAGCATCCCAAGCCTTGGGAGCACCATCAATCCTTACAAAGAAAGCACTCAAAGAGTCTGAAAGGATCTTGGAGGAGGCCAAGAGAGAGTCAGCTGAAATAAAAAATGCCTGAAAATAGGCAAAAAGCGCTCTAGAGAAGGCAAAATTTGATCTAGTCTTGTAGTAGAAGAAGAAGAATGCTGTCAAGTCTAAGACCACCTAGGTTAGGAAGGAGGGAAAAAAAGTGGCTAAGGCTGACACTTGTAATACACTTCTAAGGGTAAAATTATAATTTTGACTATTATCAATAAAATGAATTATTTTCTATCATATATGTATATTTAGTGTCTGTGATACATCCTTTGAGTTAATGGTAATGATAATTCATATTTTCAAGAGTTGAAAATTTAAGACATGAATAATCATTATTAACTCATAAAATGCTTCCGACCATAGAATCATCACGACGATGATGATTGATCCAGAAGGTTGGTGTACAATCGCTTTTCTTTAGTAGATGAGTCTTAAGTCTACAGTATGGAGATACCGGAGCGAGAGTACAGATACTCATTAGAGAATGAGGGCACTGAGCGTGACCATCTTGAGTAGTCATTAGAAAGTCTACCTTCTCGTCAATGACTGACTCGATATTGCAATGGTGTGTCTGATTCTTTGATCTAAGATGCATCGGTAGTTCATCTTAAGGGTGTTATAGTTTGACTATACCATAACTCAGTCTTCTAGCCATATGGAATTCTGAGGTATATGTTGGCTATAGCATGTTCATTGTAGGAATTGGATTGCATCAAGATGGAATCTATTTACCTCGATGGTAGAGGAGCAGCCCTATGATGATCATGAGAATCAAGTCCAGAAGCCCATGGCCATGGCAAAGTGAAATAATAGAAAGAGTTTCTATTTAGATTTTCACATCGGACTTGAATCGAATGATTACATCATATGATAGAAACTAGGGTTTGACGAGTTTACCTTAACCCTAATCTGATCGGGGCTCAAGATAGAAGAACTTAATCACACAGGATAGCTACACCAAGAGGTTCGCATTTAGCTCTGATGGGTTGCCACCATATACTGCTAGGTGTCACTGATGGATTTTGGGAGCAATTAGAATGATTTAGATGATCGATCATTCTAGCTGTTCGAATCAGAAGAGTTCTGATCCATCGAAAGAAGTTTCGATGATGTCGATGATAGAGATCATGACATATCCCATTACCATATAGAACTAAATCTAACTGGGTCACATTAATAAGAATTTGAATTTGGTGATCATCAATTAAACTGATCCAGTTCAATTGATCTGAATGAGATTCAATTAGGTTCAAGAAAATCATGCTAGCACTCGATTGAACCTAACGTTCTTCTTTTACTATCATAAATAGTTATTCTGACTAAAACAAAGGAATTTATACTCGATCAGAGGCCTTCACTTGATCTGACTGAAGTCTGTTCAGATCAGAAAAGGGTTATCTTATTTTGTAAGACAATATCTACCACTTTTGGTCATCTGCCATTTCTCGTTCTTTGACTTTGGTCAAAAAGTTGACTTTGACTAGTCAAATATTAATCATTGACATTTTGACTTCTATCCACATGTCACGCACCTATTGGAGAGCTGGTGGGGGCTTGTCCCCCTATTAGAACCTGGCAAGGAGGAGGGCGCATGCCATCCATGGCGTGTGCCCAAGTTTGAGGTGCCCAGGAGTCCCTGTTGGATAGAAACTCCATCTTCTTTTTAAATTTTGATTAGACTTTTCCTAAGAACCAAGTTTGATTGGTCTTAGGCGCCATGTAAGGAGGAATTCAAGGAACTCAATTCCGCCAATTAGATTTAGATCTGATTTCATGCCCAACTTAAGGAGCATTTGAAAATTGAAAATTCTCACGCCCCAAGGCTGCCTCTCCTCTCCTCCTCCATGCCAAGTCCATCTTCTCCCTCTCCTCTCCATGCCCAAAGAAGTTTGGGATCTTAGTTGGTGTAATCCAGATGAGAGAAAGGCGACAGAAAGCTAGAAGGCTGCGCTGTTGCAAAGGATAACTGTTGATCTTCGAAAGATATTTTGAAGATCCTCTAGATCAAATCCAAATCTAATTTTTAGAGATGTGATAGAGAAGAAGAAGATCTCTAGATCCAGTCTGAGTGGATACCGATAGAGGCTAGGCACTTATGTAGCTAGATCCAGAACCTTCTACTGCTTACAGGATCATCAATGGGTTATATGATTACCCTATATCAAGGTAAATTAAATTAAATTTAATTTATTTAGATTTTATTTTATTATTAAAATAATAAGAATTAGATTTAAAATATCTCAGATCTGATTTAGATCAAAGAAAAAAAAATTTAAAATATATCTCTTGATCCGATCAAGATCTGAATGAACCTGATCCAAAAAATCAGAATTTTTCTTCAACTGGTATCAGAGCCAAGATTCTAAAATATTTAGATCTGATTTTAAATTTATTCTAATAAAAAAATGTATGATTTTAGATGTCACATGAGATGTAATCAGATCTGAAATCAGAAAAAATTAAAATTAAATGATTTGGATCTAAGATTAGAAAATATGCATGACAAGTTCTAAAATAGAATAGTTCTATAGAATAGTCTTGTATGTTTACAATTTAATTTGATTAAATCATATTTTAGATCTATTTATTTATTATTTTTTAATATTATAATTATTATAATAATATCTAAAAAATAGTAAATAAAAATTATTTAATTTTAAACATCATATGAGATATGATTGATGCATGTCTAGACTAGTTGTAGAATAGTTCTACATAGTTGTCTAGATTAGAGTTTATTTTGATAAGATCAATTTAAATCTAATTTTTTAGATTATTATGAGATAATTTAGATCTGAAAATATGCATGATTCGATACATGAGATGTATGCAAAATATGTCATGATTAGATCTAATTTGTATATGAGATATATGATATAGATCTAAAACTATTTTGTAGTATTGCATGTTCCTGATTAAGGACGTTCCTCTTGGCGTCCGATCATAAGAATGAAAAAGGGTTTAAAGGCCGCCTGTTTTTATGATGTGATAGGGTGCGCGCGTTCGTTCCTAATTCTAAAAATTAAAACTTACTTTCTGCAAATCCTAGATACGAAATCACTAAGATTATTGTGATATTTATGATATAACCTTACTTTTAAATTTAAAAAAATTTAGAGAATTATAAAATATTAATTAGGTCTAAAAAAAGAATTTTAGATCTAAAGACTAGTATTCACTAATATGGGTCTCGGGCTGGGTTAGCTCAATTAGTCTAAGGGTTGATCAAACCAAATCAACGAGTTGTAGATGGGATCAACAATGCTTAAAATGACCAACCTTAATAGGTTTTTTCTGCGGTCAAGATTCAAGTCACGATCAAGCAAGACCAATTAGGCTCAGAGGTTAGAGTCTGCCGATTTAGGCTAACCCAAATGGTGTTCTGCTCAACAATTTGGTTCTAAGTAGTCTTGCAACATACGACCGATTAGTGTTTTAATTGGAAGCTACTCGAGCCTAAATTGCTTCTTGTACGAATTAAGGCAATCACTTCACCGGTCTACTTACCGATCATATCTTTGACCCAGTTCTTAATCTGAGGTGGTCCAAAATCAGAGCTACCCATTCACTAGGTTAGTCATTAATCTGTTATGGACTATGATTTAAGTCTATTTTAATGAGACCTGAATCAATTCTCCTAAGAAAATTAAGCTGAGGCTCTTCCACCTTATAGATAAGTGCGGACCCTTTTCGCAGGTTGATTTTTTGGCTTGGATACAGTGCTCAGTTGCACCAAAAGATGCAACCATGTCTATTAGGCATTGGATGCTATGGCTGGAGGATGAGTTTGGCTCTCAATATTCTAAGATATGCGTGAGAGACTCAATTAAAAATTCGAGTTTGTTACAAATGGTAGTCGTGTACTTAACTAAGGAGTGAGAGCCAATATTTTGGATACTGTGAGATTCATGAATGTAGAGATCAAGTTGGTGTACATGATTAGAGAATCATTGAACAGAGTGTTCACTCATTGCATAATCCATCCACCAATAACTGTTAGTGAGGTGATGAGTCAGTGGTGAGACCGCACCACCCACCTAAAAATCATTTAATCATGGAGATTTTCGCATCTCTATAGAGAAAGTTAGGGATCTAAAAAATAGTGAAAGCTAATTTATTATAAGTAAAATTCCTAAATAAATTAATCAAGTCATAATTATAATATCTAACTAAAGCTTTGACCGTCTCTAGAAAAATGTCTGCGTCCAACCATTAGCCGACCTGGACACACATAGGACTGACGGACCCAATTATAAAGATTGGCTCAGAACTTACAAAATTATTTTGAATTTTGAAAATTAACCATGTATTAGATCAGGATCCTCCCACCTTACCAGTCCTCCATCACTGAACAGAGAGCGTTCTCTGAAAACCTCTGGGATTAGACGAAGTAATGAAGTTCAGATATTACATGTTGGACTCGATGTTGATGAGCTCCAGCACAAATATGAGATATCATGACTGCTCGCCAAATGTTGGCTCACCGTGCAAGAGATGTTTGGTGAACAGAGTCACGCAACCAAGTATCAGTCACGAAAACTTTTTAAGACTAAAATGCGGTATGGACAGTCGAGCCAAGAATCATGTACTTGATGATGATCAAGACATCGAAAGAGGTTTGAGAAGCTCGGTTGTCGAAGTTAGATTGGATCTATAGAATGATAATTTAATTATTTGCAATCTTGACTGATGCATATGGGCAATTCATCATGAATTTACCACATGCATAAACTTCGAAATTCTTGGCTGAATTAATAAACGTGAGGTCACTGCTGAAGCTTTCATGAAGCGTTCCCTAAAGCTCAGTTCTTGGCTATGGAATGGACTTTCTTCAAAAGAAAGTCTTATGAAAAGAAAAAAAAAGTCTCGAAAAAAGCAAAAAGTGGAAGATGGAAGAAGAAGGAGACAAACCAAGATGAAAGCCACTATCAAAGAAAAGTTTTTCATTGCAGCAGCGACTGCCACTAAAGCGGAAAACTGCCCTACTTACTTTGGCCACCCTGAAGAACAAGAAGGAAGTCCGTCTGAAGGTTGGCTCGTTATTGAGGGTCTAAACCTTACGATTTCATTCTACATCCAGTTGGGTGCTTGACTTCTGAATTCTAGTGCCATCTGTGCACTTCCATGTAGGGTATATGAGATAGGCAGGAGGCTGAGGCGATGGGAGACAATGAGTCCTACGCATCGGTAATGAGCAAGAATTGCTAGTAGTAGCGGTGGAAATATATCTCTTCGATACCATCTTGGTTTAGACTTAGTTTTGAAAGACTATTTATGACATGCTGCACTAGCAGAAATTTGATTTCTGTTCATGCTAGCACTAGAAGGCTATGTGATTACGTTTTATAGGACCTGATAAACATTCTTTATGAAAAATAAAATTATAAATAATTTTCTTATTACGATCATTTTCAGCTAATATTACTGAGTACCTATTCTAACTTATCGAGCAAAATATTGAAGGCCAACGACCTAGGGATCCCAAATGATAGATATCTATACACACCTGAGATTAGGTCAATATAGGCAGAAGATAGGATCACAAATTAGAGAAAAATGAGTACTTAGTTCATTGACTTTCGAGTCATATCACAAACTGTGAATCTTGTCTTTCAAGCCAAAAGACAAACTTCCTTTTATAGGACATGGGGAAAAGGGCCTAGATCTTCTCTGTCCTAGTACATATTGATGTGGGCAGCCATTTGATGACCGACTAGAAGATAATTTTGTTTACTTCAATTTAAAATCCTTTACCGATTGGAATTCTAAAATTTTATCCTTTTATGGTTATGGGGGGTATGTGTATCTTATGAGACATAAGTACTGAAGCTTTGAAAGTTCAAAGAATTCAAACATGAAGTAAGAAAAACAAACTAGAAAATCCATTAGGTTTCTTCGATCAGATCGGAGAGGTAAATACCCTTAGCGAGAATTCCTAGACCATATCTTAAGAAAAATGGCATAGTCTCTCAAGGACTCCACCAGAACATCCAACTCAATGGGATTTGAAAATGGAGAAATCAGACTCTATTTGGATATGGTCGAAATCCATGAGAGCTTTACAGACCTCCTGAATTTTTTGAAAGGACATTCATTGTTAACTTCAATTTATCTACTGAATAGAATATCTTAAGATCATTCCTACCACACCGTTATGAGATATGGCATGGTAAGAAATCAAGTCTGAGCATCTCGAATATTGGGTTATCCGGCTCATGTCAAAAGATAATAAGTATATAAATAAAGTTTAATCCTTCAAGGCTTGATTAGGAGTATCCTAAAGAAGTCATTAGGATACTATTTCTACATTTCAGAAGCACCATATGTGATTGTGAGTCGACATGCCATCTTCTTGAAACAATAAGTTTATTCAGAGAGTGGCATGGAAAGCAGATTAAGCTTGATGAGAAAGTCTCACAAGGACAATGAGCTAAGACCAATTAAAACCAAATGTAGGTTAAGCAATAAAACACTACCCCTCCACGCTCGTAGATCGAAAGAGTTTCCATTCCCCGAAAAGAAACTTGGTAATTATTTCAGAGAAGTAGAGAAATTGTTCCCGTAGGTAATGGGCTCATGGTGAGATCCAAAACCTACAACGAGGTGAAATCTCAGATATACGACTCCGAAAAATGGCTAGAGGCAATGCCAGTTAGAAATTGACTCGATGCAACTCAACAAAGTCTGGACCTGGTAGATCCCATCAGAAGGGATAGTACCTATTGGTTGTAAATAGATCTTCAAGAAAAGATTGGGCAGTGGAAATAATGGAACATTACAAGATAGATAGTGCAAGTTATAGTCAATGCGAAGGCATTGACTATCCAGGATACTTTTTTCTAGTGCTATGCTAAAATGCCATCCGACATGCTTAATCGTTACAGCCTATTTTGATATGTAAATATGAAATGGACATAAAATGCATAGCTCCTTAAATGGATACTATGAAAAGACTATCTATATGAATAAGGCCGCTAGGTTTCACATCCAAGTATACGATCCAAGATTGCAAGCTGCAAAGATCCATATATGGACTTAAGCAAGGCATCTTCGGAGCTGAACACTCATTCAATGATGTGATCAAATATTTAGTTCATCAAAAATAAAGAAGTAATCAAGTTTCAAAAAGGTCAAGTGAAGTTCTGTTTCTTTCTAGTATGTACTGGATGACATCCTCCTCTATTGGAGGCATATTGTCCCATATGACAACGTCAAAAATGCGTTGTCCAAGGAATTCTCTCATGAAAGACCTAGTGAGGCATCTTTTCTAGAATTAGAATCATACATGGATGGACCTGAATAAGATGTCTAGAACTTCACAGAAGATTACAATAGCAGGAATATAAAAGCGTTAGTATGGAAAATTCTAAGAGGGGATTAATCCTTCAGACCGGTATTCATTCAAGAAGATGTGTCCTACACACCTGAAAAATAGATGACATCCCGAGCAAGACATGATAATATAAGCTTTAAATCCATAAGAGAGAGCGCTTCAAATGGATAGCCATGACATATTACAATGACTGCTGGATATGTCGACCATTGCTGTGAGTGTCACAAAGCAAGATATAGTCAAATTCCAGGTGAAAACACTAGAACTTCTTTAAATGTATCCTTAAGTATTGAGAAGAACTAAAGGGTATGATGTTGTCTTGGTAAGGAGACTCCATGTCTAGGGAAGTTACACAGACTCGAATTTATGTTCTTGATAGAGATCGAAAGCTCGAATCTGGAGTCAATATTGTGCAATATGTCTGTCAGTTGAGAGTTTCAAGCATAAACATGATAGAGATTTTTCACCATGAAGCAGAGATATATCGCACATCAGAGGGTGTGAAGAAAGCATTAGTGTAGAGAAGTTTGCCACAGAAATTGAATAATACCATAGATGTCATTCTCTATACTGCGACAATAAGTTAGCCATGCCCTTGCTAAGGAGCGAGGTCTCATCGAAGTTCACAAGTGTGAACGAACGATACCACCTATGCGACTTACCTCAGAAGGAGGTAGTCAGGTTAAGAGAGTACTCGAGATCATACGGTAGAACCACTTACTAAGCATGGAACAACAAAATATCGAAAGCCCCATTGAGAAGATGGGCTAACTTGTAGCCAGCTTTAGTAAGTGGGAATTGATTAGATATATGTCCCTAGAACCATAATTGGCTACCTTTTATACACTTTTAAGCGCAAAATTTAAATTTGAATTATATCAATAAAATGGTATTTTCTATCATATATATGTATTTAGTGTCTGTGATACATCTTTGAGTTAATGGTAAATGAAATTCATATTTTCAAGATTGAAAATTTAAGACATAAATAATCATTATTAACTCATAAAATGCTGCCCGACCATAGATCAACACGAGAAGTATTGATATCGAAGGTGTTGGTGTACAATTCTTTTCTTTTAGTAGATGAGTTCTTGAGTCACCAGTTTGGAGACTCGGAGTGAGAGATAGGTACTCGTTAGAGAACGAGGGCACTGAGCATGACCACTCGAGTAGTCATTAGAAGTCTAATCTTCTCGTCAATAAACTGACTCGATTGCATGGATGTGTCTGATTCTTTGACCTGAGAGCTAAAGTGATCAGCTACTGTCTTCATGCTTAACGGTGGAATGTTTTATAGTTTGACTAGTACCATAACTCGTTCTAGCCATAGAATCTCGAGGATATGTTGCTATAGCATGTCATTGTAGAAATGATTGCACGCAAATAGGATCTATCTACCTTGTGTAGAGGAGCAGCCCTATGATGATCATAAGAATCAAGTCCAGAAGCCCATGGCCATGGCAGAGTAAATAATAGATAAAGAGTGTTCTATTTAGGTTTTCACATCGGACTTGAATCGAATGTTACATCATAATGATAGAAACTAGGGTTTGATGAGTTCACCTTAACCCTAATCTATCGGGGCTCAGATAAAAGAACTAACACTGATAGCAGCACCAAGAGAGTTCGCATCTTTAGCTCTGATGGAGTTGCCACCATATATCTAGATATCACTGGTGGATTTTGGGAGCAAATTAAATGACTTAGATGATCGATCATTCTAATGTTCGAATCAGAAGAGTCTGATCCATCGAAAGATATTCATGATGGTCGATGATAGAGATCATGACATATCCTATTATGATATAAAACGAATCTAACTGGTCACCATAATAAGGGTTGAAGTTTGAATGATCATCAATTAACTGATCTATGTTCAATTGATCTAATGAGATTCAATTAGTTCAAAAAACATCGTGTATACTCGATTGAACCTAACGTTCTTCTTTTACTATCATAAATAGTTTATCCTGACTGAGCAAGAAGAATTTGCTCGATCAGAGTCTTCACTGGGTCTGACTGGAGTCCTGTCCAGATCAGAAAAGGATTGCTTATTTTTATAAGACAATAACCGCCACTTTTGGTTATTCTGCCATTTCTACTTCATTTGACTTTAGTCAAAAAGTTGATCTTTGATAGTCAAATATTGACATTGACACTTTGACTTCTGTCCAAATGTCATGCACCTATGGAGATGCTAGTGGGAGCTGTCCCCCTCCAGAACCTGGCTAGGAGGAGGGTGCAGCCACCCTTGCGTGTGCCCAATTTGAGGCGCCAAGCCCTGTTGGATCAGAACTTCTATCTTCTTTTTGAATTTTGATTAGACTTCCTAAGTCAATTGACTGATCTTAGGCACTATTAAGAGGGATCCAAGATTCTATTCACCATTAATTTAATTGATTTCATAAAGGCTTGTATTGGTGACAAGAAGAGATTGATCACGCATAGTCTATAAAATACAGACCCTACGCAGCCCAACATAAGCGAGCAATCTGAAAATTGAAATTCTCAACCCCAAAGGCTCCTCCTCCTCATCCTCCTCCAGCCAAGTCCAACTTCTCCCTCCTCTCCACGCCCAAGGAAGTTTCGGATCTAGTTCGTGCAATCTAGAACGAGAAAGGCACAGAAAGCAGTTAAGAGACTGCAGCTGCTGTAAAGGAACAACTGCTGATCTTCGAAAGATATTTTAAAGATCCTCCAGATCAATTCCAAATCTAATTTTTGAGATGTGATAGAAGAAGAAGAGATCTCTCAGATCTGCCAAGTGGTATCGAGTAGAGGCCAGCACTTACGTGGCTAGATCTAGAACCTTACTGCTTACGGATCATCAAGGATATAGATTATCTACATCAAGGTAAATTAATTAATATAATTATTTAAATTTATATTTTATTATAGAATAATAAGAATCAGATCTGAAACATCTCAGATCTAATTTTGATCAAAGAAAAAAAAAATTTATTAAATATATCTCTTGATCCAATTAGATATTTGAACGAACCTGTCTAAAACATAGGATTTTCTTCATCAATCTAAGACTAACTAGGTTAGCGAAGGGAAAAAATAGCTGAGGCCAACACCTGGTGGTGAATATTCAAGCATCCAAAAGATTTACCACGATCAAGGTGCAATATTGCTAGGAGTTTTCGTGCCGAGCTTTGAGTCTTGTCGGTAGAAGATTGCAAGCCATCATTCGGACGTAAACCTGACTTATCTAGAGACAAACGGATGACTCTCCAACTCTGACCACACTGCCACTTACCAAGCCTTCTACTGAAGCTGGGAAGCGTCTTGCAAGGTATCTATCAGCTCTGAAGCTAAACACCCCAGTCAACCCTTCAAGCCGAACCAAGTCTCCTACTGTCCCCCAGTCTGAGTCACGGGCAGCCTTGCATTAGAACTTCTCTTCTTTCTATCTATGTCAATATCATTTTTGAGTAACTAAAATTTATTTTTCTCATACTTTCCTATGAGCTATAGTGGCTCTACATGGACGAGAATTGAATTCTGTAGATGTTGACCAAGAGCTCAAACTTGACTATGGCGGTTCTTTTTACTCACGCTATTCCTTTTTTAAGGTCGAATCAAAGCTCTTTGAGAAGAGATTCATTAAGTCAAATGTAAATATTAACGACTGAGAAAAAAGCTTGAAAAAATAGGAAGCATATACACAAGAAGTACAACTAATTAACCATCTATTTGAGCAGTTAGATAGGACTACAAAGAGCATTCGTTGAGAGATCCCAACTATCTGAACGAGATTGCAGAAGAAACTATCAAGCTTGCCTATGAAAGACTTAGTATACTGTATCGCGAAAGTGAGCTTCTCTCTGAACAGTGAAATTTAGAATACCCCTAAGCAAAGAAATCCACAACACACTATAGAAAACATACCACAGTCCAAGAAATATGAAAGAAAAGAAAGTTTCAACACTATGAAAACCTACTTCTCCATAGTTGAGATGAATAGCTTGGCTCAAACAGAACTGCAAGCAATGTCAAGTTGGTTCTCAAGAGATCAAACAGCTATCGACGATTAGAAACACTCTCATGAATCTATCTGAAACTCATACAAGGATAGGTCTGAGCTTCCTAGAACTTAAGATCCAGTGAAGGCATCAAGAGAAACCATAAAAATGCAATTAGCCAGTTGACCATGATTCAGAAGAACTTGAAGGAATTGGGAAAGCTAACTGGCAGAGCTCGGAACCTACTAAAAGAGAGTTTTAACACCAGAGTGGTATTGAGATAAAATAAAGGAAGTTTAAAGAAACTCATTGAGATAGCCGGACTAGTTTTTGAAAGATCAAAACTTCTGTACTTCACAAGGATTTTCCTCTTCTTTTTGGTAAACTGGTCTGTAATGGCTTATTTAATCATCCACTTCTAATAAAATGGTTTCTTTTCAATTCCGCCCATGTTCTAACAATGGTGTCTGATCTTGTTTGCAAATTTTTCAATTACTATTTTGTAGTTTCTTTAGCCTATCTTAT
>QRFJ01000659.1:783953-960039 GCA_006176705.1 Cocos nucifera
GCTTTTGTAATCATCACTTCTAATAAAATGGTCTTCTTTTCAATTCGCCATGTTCTAACTTATGTGTCTTGATCTGTGTTTGCCAAATTTTTCATTACTATCTTGTATTTTTAGCTAATCTTATTTAAGCCTTTCTCTCTTGTTTAAGAACAAAGATCTTCCAAACTTGCATAAAGATGAGCTTCACCCCTTGTTAAAAACTGAATGTCTTCAACCTCATTTAAGAACGGGGTTCACCTTCTGTTTAAGAACCAGAGGCCTTCAACCTTGTTTGAGAATGAGGTTCATCTTCTGTTTAAGAACCAGAGACTTTCAACCTCGTTTAAGAACGAGGTTCACCTCCTATTTAAAAATCAGAAGCCTTCAACCTCATTTTAGAACAAGATTCAGCTTAATGTCCCCATTTTTTTTCAATCTCATTTAAGAACAAGGTTCACCTTCTTTTAACAATTGGAGGCCTTCAACCTTATTTAAGAATGAGGTTCGGCTTAATGTCTCTCTTGTTTAAAAACAAGGATCTTCAACCTCGTTTAAGAATGAGGTTTATCTTCTATTTAAGAACCAAAAGCCTTCAATCTCTTTTGAGAACAAGGTTTGGCTTGAGCATTTCCTATAGCATTTCTAATGCACAAAAATCAAATTTATCAAATAAAATATTTTTTTATTAAAGTATAACTATTAATAATATATTCATAGATTTTTGAAATTTCATGATCTAGATAATGTAGTCCCTCTGATCTTCTTTAGGCTATAGGTTCCTGGTCTAACAATCTCCTCTACTTCATAAGGGCCTTCTCAATTTAGAAAGTGCTTATCTTGATTCCATGGCTGAGAAATCTCTGCTTGGCATAACACCAAGTCATCGACCCTAAAAATTTTGCTTTTGACTCAAAAATTATAATACCAAGCTAGCTACCTTCTGCTGATAGGATGTTATTCTAGTTCGAGCTTTTTTCAATTTTTCTTCCAACAAGTCAAGATTTATCTTGAGGTCCTGAGAATTACTTTGTTCATCAAAATTTTCTACCCAAGCTGAAGGGATTCCAATTTTGACTGGAATAATTACTTCATTTTCAAATATAAGGACGAATGGAGTTTCTCCCGTAGGTAATCTTTGAGTGGTTCTATAAGCCCATAGAATGTGATAGAGTTCATCCACCCAACTTCCCTTTACTCACTTGAGCCTGGCTTTTTTCCCCTCCCATATTGTTCTATTTGGTGCTTCGACTTCACCAATGGCCTGGGGATGGCCTACAAATGTTAAGTGGTGGAAAATATTTAAGTCATCATAAAATTTAGCAAACTTTCCTCCCCTAAATTATCATCTATCATTGGTGATCAATATTCGAGATAGACCAAATTTGTATATAATAGACTTTCAAACAAAATTCTTTATCTTGGCTTCAGTAAATTATGCTAAAGGTTCTACTTTCATCCACTTGGTGAAATAGCCAACTGCTACTAAAAGGAACTTCCGCTGTCTAGATGCCATGAAAAATAGCCTAAAAATATCAATCCCCCATTGTGCGAATGGCCAAGGGGAATTCAAAGGTGTTAGTAAAGTTGCCGATTGTCATTGGATATTAACATTTCTTTAACACCGATCACACTTTCTGATATAATCCATTGCATCTTAATGCATGATTGGCCAATAGTATTCTTATCATAATAACTTATAAGATAATGACCTGGTTCCAAGATAATTTTCATATATTCCTTCATGGACCTTCCTTAATGCATAGTTAGCCTCGAATGGGTGAAGGCATCTGAGAAAGGATAAAGAATAAGATCTCTTATATAATTTTTTTCATACAGAATGTAACAAGATGACTGGTTCTTCAACTTCCAAGCTTCTTTAGGATCTCTAAGGATAACTCTTTCTTTGAGATACATAACCAATGGATCAATCTAGCTATGCTCATGATCCTTTGCATCATTGTTAAGGGCTCCTCAATATTTGGTCGTTAAAGGACTTCAAAGAAAATTCTTTTAGGCAATTTATTTAGAGCTAAGGTAGCTAGTTTGGACTGAAAGTCAACTCAAGAGTTCTCCATTCTTGAAATTTATTTAATATCAAAACTAATAAAGGATGAGATTAAACTTTTTATCTTATTCAAATATTTCTTTATGTTTTCTTCTCAAACTTTATAATATCCCTAGATATGCCCTACTACTAGCTGAGAGTCACTATGAGCTTTTAAATAGTCTACCTCTAAATTTTTTGCTATTTTAAGTCCTGCAATTAGAGCCTTGTACTTAGCTTGATTATTTATCATTAAAAATTTGAAGCATAGAGCGTATTCAATAATGACTCCTTCTGGACTGATAAGGATCAAGTCTACACCTGCTCTAGAAGTATTGGAAGAGCCATGTACATATAGAATCCAACACCCTTCTAGCAGATCAATTTTTTCTTTAAGAGAGTTCGACTGAGGATTAGAAATATTTGCTTCCAGTAATTTAGGCTCGACAGAGTCTAGAATAGTGCACTCAACCATAAAGTCTGCTAGTATTTGGGGTTTGATGGATGATCGAGGTTGAAACTTTATGTCAAACTCAGTGAGTTTGGTTGCCCATTTTGCAATCCTTCCAGAGGTGTCAGGTCAGTGTAAAACTACCTTTATAGGCTAATTTGTGGAGTGGATCACTGTGTGCCCTTAGTAAGGTCGGAGCTTCTTGATTGCAATCAACATGGTAAAAGTTAGTTTCTTTAGCTTCGTATATCTTAATTTAGCATCCCTTAGGATTCCACTGATATAGTAGATTGGTTATTGAATTTTATTCTCCTCTCTGATTAAAACTACGCTGATAGCTATAGGCAAAATTTTTAAATATAAAAATAATTTTTCACCAGACTCAGGTTTGGTAAGGAGGGGAGAACTAAGATAACTCTTTAACTCTTTAAAGGCTTTCTGACATTCTAAAGTCTATTAAAAATTTTTGGGCTGCTTGAGTACCTAAAAGAAGGGCGAATAGCATTCTACCAATTTTGAGAAAAAATAATTCAATGCTGTAACTTTTCCATCAAGCATTGAACTTTTTTTATTGTTCTTGGTGCAATCATATCTTGGATTGCTTGGATCTTCTCTGAGTTTACTTCTATGCCCCGCTTTGACACCATGGACCTTAGGAGTTTTCGTGAGGTTATCCCGAAGGCACATTTTGTTAGATTTAGCTTCATTTTGTATCTTCGAAGAGTGTTGAAAGTTTCCTCCAGGTCTTCAATATGGTTCCTTGAGGATCTACTTTTGATGAGTATGTCGTCTATATAGATTTCTATATTATGGCTAATTTGCTCCTTAAATATTTTATTTACCAGGCACTGGTAGGTCACCACTATTTTCTTCAATCCGAAAGGCATAACCCTATAATAATAAAGGCCATGGTTGGTAATAAAGATAGTCTTCTCCTCATCTTCAGGTGCCATCTGAATTTGATTATAACCAAAAAAGCATCTATGAAGATGAGAAGCTCATGACCCAAGGTTGCATCCATCAGTTGGTTAATCCAAGATAGAGGATAGCTATCATTTGAGCAGGTTTTATTTAGATCAGTGAAGTCTATGTACATTCACCATTTTTCATTTACTTTTTCTGACAAGGACTATATTTGCAATCCAGTCTGGATAGGATACCTCTCGGATAAATTCTACTTTAAGCAATTTATCCACTTCTTCCATAATTGCTTCTTGGTGCTCTGGTGCATAACTTCATTTTTTCTACTTTTTAGGTTGGCATGTATGATCCACATTCAAATGATGAACCATCACATTATTGGAGATCTTGTACTAGAATATTATGGCAGGAAGAAAGAAGAAATATAAAGAATACAATCAAGTACGTGGATCAGTCCAAAGGCTTGCCTTTAAGGGGCATGCAAAGCTTCACTATGAAAAAGGAATAAATATAAGAGAAGATTATCCACTTTCAATACTCGTATATGATTCTCTCAACTAGAAGCTATACTTACAAAGCTCTTTTTTGAAGACCCTCCTGAAACGACTGTAGTCTACTACCTAGCTATCTGCCTGAAGCTCTTGCTCCTACTATCCACTGGTGCTCTCATTGCATTTCAAAAATATGTTGGCTGCCCACTACTCACCAGGACCTAATCTCGATCTCTACCATCTACCACATGCTCCATAGGGCCACAAGCCCTTTATAGGCATTTGATAGAGTTTAATCCATGTCCAAGATGAATTCTAATTCTGAGTACAACTTAAACATACCTTGCTGACCCATGGATGACTACCATAAGGATTTTTGACCTCTGGATCGCACGTTTTGGCATGATGCACCGCATGTGGACCAACCGCATCGCAAACTCGAGCCAGTCTCCGCGTGCCATGCACACCACCCAAGCTTTTTTCGCACATACACCACGTAAAATGGTTGTAAACCTCTTAAGGATCCACGATGGACCACGTGTGACACTGGTCCACCATGGACCACATCAAACTGGTGCATGCCATGTGCATGTGTCCGTGACCTCCCCGAGAGCCTGTGCTAGGCCATGTGTGGCATGCCCGCACTGGACCATGCTTATGGCAGGCTTGCTTGGGCCTAGGCCATGCCCGTGCACTGGGCAGCACCATCATGGATGGCCTGCATTTCGTGCTAGGCCCTGGCAACCCACCAGCCTACGCTAGCTCGTGGGTCCCCTTCGATAGCCCTGCATGCTTTCTCATGCATATCTTCTTCGTCTGGTCTCTGTTTGGACTGTTCTTGGGCTCATTGGACTCCATTCATCATCTTGGACCTCATCGTGGGCTTATTATGCAACAATTCAAGATATTTTTATCAACAATCTCTAGCTCAATTCGATATTCTATCTCCATCTATCTGAGAGCTCATCTCGCACCCTCATGCCCTGGGATAATCACCTGCTGTTCATGAATGGACAAATATGGAAGTCAAGCCAGACCGCTCAATTCTACCTCCATCAACTACTATGATCCTCCTAACCTGAGACCTGCTCAGAAAAGTTTTCTACGATAATAAGAACTTTAATCTGCGACACACCGTTGTCCTTCTGAGTCTTCCATCTCATACATGATTCACCTCCACCTGGAGCTCTACCTCGCACTGGGCTCCTCGCCATGAGATAGTATCATCCATACTTTTTTTCTCTAATCATCATCCTACTATCATGCATGATCTTCAAAATTTTTTTATCAACTTTTCATCTAAAGCCAGTCGAATTCAGTCTGCTTAGTGAGATTATATTCTTTTTAAAGCTGGGTATGTATTGAATCTCATCCAACTTCTTCATTGTTCTATCATGAAGCTTCATGCTGACTATCTTGTTGCCCTTGATCTCACAACTCGATCCATTCGATAGAAATATAGTGCCCTCACTAGTCTCAAAGGAGTCAAATAGCTTCTCTCTATAATATACATGATGAAAATAAGTAGAATCTATAATCTACCGAAAGAAAAAAGTATATACCTCATCAGTTATCAAAAGAATATTATTACCAGAAGAACATTGTCACCGCTTTCGTTATCGCTACTGGCCATCGCCACAGTACCGTGCGTTCGATCTTTGAGTTATAGATAATCTCTAATATGATGCTCTAACTCATCGCATCGATAGCACCTAATCTAGCTTTGGTCCCTCATCCTGAATCTGGACCATCCACCTTATGATCTCCTACCGCTTCATCTATTGCCACTTGCTCCTCTAGAAATTGCTAAAGCTGAGCCACCATCTAAGCTCGAAGATGGATTCTTCCTTCTAAAAATCTCGTTCTAAAGAATCACCATAGTAACCTCTTTCTTCTGGATAATGATCTTTCCTATTAAAAGAGCAGTCACCAAAGACTCTTACGAGCGAGAAGTGATGCTAGAAAAACCAATGTCATGATCTTCTCCTCAACTTTTTCATCAATGCTGAGAAGATCGATGAGAATCTTCTAAAAATTGGATAGATACTCCTACACGCTCTGATCTTCATCCATCTATAGCTGATATAACTACTTTCAAAGTAATAGCATGTTAGTAAGCGACTTTGCCATGTATAGCTCCTCGAGCTTCGACCACATCATCATTGAAAATGTCTCATCAAGTACATGGATCACTACATTATTTGCTAGGTACAAGCGGATCATGCTCACCGCCTATATTTGGAGCCACTTTCAATCTTGCACCTTCATGGTAGCTAGCATCTTCTCATACATGAGAGCTTCGATCAAACCTTGTTGGACAAAGAAAAGTTATCTTTCTCATTGAACCTATTGATCTCCATCTTGATTGCACTTATTTTTTTAATCTTCAATATTTATTACCACTGCCATAATCTATGCTCCGATGTAGCCTAGCTTTGATACCAATTATTGAGGATCTCATACTAAAATATTATGGCAAGAAGAAAGAAGAAAAAAAGAATATAATCAAGTATGTAGATCAGTCTAAAGGCTTGCCTCCATGGAGCATGCAAAGCTTCACTATAAAAAAAATAAATATAAGAGAAGAATACCCACTCTTAATACTCATATACAATCCTCTTAACTAGAAGCTATACTTATAAAGCTCTCTCTTGGTGACTCCCTGAAATGACTGTAGTCTGCTATATAGTTATCTATCCAAAGCTCCTGCTCTTACTACCTACTGATGCTCTTATTGCATTTCAGGAATATATCAGCTACCCACTGCTTACCAGGACCTGCTCTTGATCTCTACTATCTATTGCTTGCTTTATGGGGCCACAGGCCCTTTTATAGGTATTTTATAGAGTTTAATCCATGTTCAAGATGAATTTTGATCCTAAGCACAACTCAAATATACCCTGATAATCCTTGGATGACTACCGTAAGGGTTTCTGACAGCTAGATCGCTTGTTTTGGCACTTATGTACCACCCATTGACCAATCGCATCATGAACCCGAGCTAGTCTCCATGCGCCATGCATGCCATCCAAGCCTGTTCCATGCATACGCTATGTAAAATGATTGTAAACCACATAAGGGTCCACGGTGGACTATGTGTGATGCTGGTCCATTATGGACCACATCAAATTGGCGTGCACTACATGCGCATGTCTGTGGCCTACCTGAGCACCCATGTTAGTTGGGCTGCACATGGCGCACCCACACTGGGTTGCACTAGTGCTTGGGCTACACCAGCACACACACCTGCTATTGAAAAATATATCCCAAAGTCAATCGTTAGCCTATTGACGGTTAAGCTATATTATAATTATAATTAATTTATTAATTAATAAAATATATTTTTGATATTTTTTCATCATAAGTTTTTCATCTTCTAACGAACTCTATTATTGTGATGAAGTTCTTAGGACTATTTAGACTCGTTAAAAAAAGATTTATCGATTAGTCCTTAAAACTGTTCATGACTAAATGATAGACTATTAATTAGGACGATGGCATCTATCGGATATAGATCGCTGTATGCCATATAGATTGGTTATTATCTTAATTAAGAAGTGTAGAAATACTAGTATGACATAGAAATAAGATATAGGGGTACATCATTACTAAATGTGATCAATTCCAGAGTATTTTGCTATTGAGAATGTCTCTAATGGGATATAGGTATAAGTATTCCTTAGATCCGAGATCAACTAAATGACTTGCAAGCAACTCACTGTGCTTTAGTACCGAACTAACTAAATTTCTAATTCAGTAATGAAAGCCTTCTAGACACAGTCAAGTACTTATGAAGTCAGTATATAATCAAAATGAAATTGACCATTCTAAGAGTTGGAGAAGAATGCATCACTATATTTCAATATAGCAAAACCTTGGCCAGGATAATCCATGAGATGGATTTGGTATGTTGAAATATAATATGGATAGCCTGATCAAAGTTGATAGTTTAACTCTAAGATGTCCTACGAGCATTCTGATCAAAGTGATGAATTATATAAAAACTATATCCACATGGATTCTAAGGATGTTGTTCTATACATTCGATCTATCTGGCCATCAGGTACCATTACTAGATGGTCACTTTGACTAGTATAGAAATTTATTTCTATGCTACCAGCTTAGGTTCGAACCAATGGGATCACACATATTAGAGTTCGTGATCTGATTGAATGATTGATCAATGATTAAGAATCATTCTAAGGTTAAACAATTAATACGATTGATGTTTAACCTAGTACAAATATTGCAAAAGGATCAATTAGCAATTCGATTGCTAATTGGCTTAATTTGATTAAGCTAGAGAATTAAGATTAAGTCTAATTAAATATAATTTAATTAAATTTAATTTAAACTTAATTGGATCAAGTCTAATTGGTTTATTGGATAAGTCAAGTGTAAGGAAGAACTAGTCCTAGTTCAACTAGGACTTAGATTAACCCAATTTTCTAAGTTGATTAAAAAATTAAATTAAAATTAAATCTAATTTAATTAAATTTTTAATTAGATTAAGGTCTAATTTAATTAGATTAAATTAATTCTGGTTTGATTTAATTTGAGAAACTATGTTTGACCAAGTCAAACATGGAATCCTAGTAAGACTAGGATCCATCTTACACCATCTATATCCCACACCCCCCATGCCCTTTTCTCTCTTTATTTTTGGTGACAAATCTCCTCTCCCTAGTCTTCATGCATGCCCACTCCTCTCCTCTCTTTCTCATATGGCAATTAGTTGTGAACCAGGTCAAAAGCAGGAAGTTTGAATTTGATTTGAATTACCTTTGAATAGAGTTTTAGGAAACTAAAACTCTTCCCATGCATGCTGCCCTCCTCTCCCTATTTTCTCTCTATTTTATTCAATGGAAAAGAAGGAGTTTTGTGCGACAAATGCAGGTGGTCCATGCCTAAAACAAAGGAGGGGGCACCCAAATGTTAGGCACCCAACAACTTACCATATTGGTTCTTTCCTAGTCTAAGAATTTGACTCAACAAGGACTCCTCTGTATTTTATTATATAGGATAAATTTTGGATTGATTTTTGGATATATTCTAGACCTTGGAGAGGGCTTTTGGGTGTGTGAATACTAGGATAAGAGATCTCTTGGGCATTGGGTTTTCATAGATACTAATCTTGGTGCCTAGGTGAGAGAACATAGAAGAAGAAGAGGGTCTTCTTCTAGGGTTGCTTTGTTCTTCTCTTCTCCTCCTCCTTTTTGAGATTATTTGAGAATATCTCAGATCTAAAATCTCTCCTCTTTCTTTTATTCTTTGGAGGAGTCCAAATCCAAAAGAAGGGAGCACCAAATCGACTGTCGAAGAAGAATCAGCACAGTACTAGCAAACTATGCTGATTTCCTATATAGGACTTTTGATCGAGATTCATGGGCTCGTGTGGATATTTCTTAGAGGTCGGATGTATGTATGGCTCGAAGCATCATCCTCAAGCCTGGATTAGCAAACTAGAACATCTAACTTGCACAGGTAATATAGATTTGATCTATTATTATATACCTGCATTAGATATAGTATAGATGCATGTTGATATGATTAACATGTTCTTCTTCCCTTATATTTTTAATTTTTGATTTAAATATCATGCTATAATATAGATGCATGTTGATATGATCAACATGTTCTTCTTCCCTTATGTTTTAAATTTTTGATGTAGTATAAATGCATGTTGATATGATCAACATGTTCTTCTTCCCTTATGTTTTTAATTTCTGATTTAAATCTCATGCTATAATCATATAATAGGATCTTAGATCTAGGGGTTCTTTGCTTTTTATAAATAAATTTTGATTTATTTTAGTCTTCCACTGCCTAATCTTAAAAAAATTTTAAGATGTAGCCCTGAAACCCTAGATCTGGTTTCTTCACCTATCTCAGCCAGCTCGCAGATTGGGCCATGCCCTTGTGGTTGGCCCGCACTGCATGCTGGGCCCTGGCGGCCTGTCGGCTTGCACCAACCTATGGGCACCCTTTGGTAGTCTTGCATATTCCCCCACACATATCTTCTTCCCTCGCGACTGGCCTGCACTACGTGCTGGGCCCTGGCAGCCTGCCGGCCTACACCAGCCCGTGGACACCCTCCGACAATCCCACATATTCTCTCACACATCTTCTTCATCTGATCTCCATTTGGACTGTTTTTAGGCTTGTTGAACTTCATTCGTTGTCCTGGACCTCGTTGTGGGCTTATTATAAAAGAATTCGAGACATTTTCCTCAATACATGTCGGCATCAATTTCTAGCATGTTTGCAGGAGCCCAAGCAAAAATATCTACATTTTTTTACAAGAAAGTGGTAAGTTGCTTTTTTGGCTGCATCATCCAAATTCAAATCGATATGGACAATATGATTTTTATTTTCAGCTTCTAAGAAAATTATGATAAAATCATCAATGGGTTCCCCACTCTCCTCCATTAATTCATCTCTAGCATCCAATCCTTCCACAGGATATACCTCAAACTATCTAGCCCCTTGTAGAGCAATTGTGTAGCAATGGTATGTAGGGCCTGATCACCTCAGATCTCTCTAACTCAATATTCTGTTGAAAATTTAACTTTCAAATGATAAGTGGACACCATAGCTCGGAGTGCATTTAATCTGGATCATCCAAGAATGACGTTATAAGCTGAGGAAGCTTTAACCACCAAAAAATCGATCTAAGCTCAGGACTGCTTAGGAAACCAATATATTGCTATAAGTAAAGTTATTATTCTTTCAACTGGTATCGCATCAACAGTGAAGCCTACTAATGAAAAATTTAATAGCCCCAATCGGCTTTCAAAAATAGATATTTTATATAAGGCATTATAAGATAAGACATTAGCAAAACTTTCTTCATCAATCAGGATATGGCATACATCATAGTTTGCAATATTTAAAGAGACTATAACCACGTCATCATGCCAGAACTAGACCTCCTATGCATCTTCCTCAATAAAAATGATGGGTTCCTCAATTCTTCATCTTTTTGCTGGTTCTGTTGATCCTCTATCTCCCTCCTATCGATGTCCCCTGATTATCCTATTAATAATCCCTAGTGAGGGTCGGTCTTCCTCTAGTTCTTCTCTTTAAGGTTGCTCCGATTATGGAAGTGCTCTTGGCCGATCTTCACACCTCTCAGGTCAACACTGAATGAATTGGTTCAATCATTTCCATCGAATCAGCTCCTCAATCTCATCCTCATTCTTTAGTATCATGATTATGGTCACGATGATACAGACATAACTTATTTGGATTGGTTGGCTAGGGTAAGACCGCATCCTCTTTGGCCTTGGTAGTTGCTCACTAATCTACATCAGAACTTAAGCTTTTGGAGAATTTAGGGGAGCATTATTGAATCTTCTTGAAAGGAAACTTTACCGCATTCTCTTATCGGAGCTTGGCCGATGAACCCGAGGTGACGTTCGAGTTGGTCTGTGCCTAGGTGGTGTCCTATAGTGCTGCTGACTTTCTCTCAGCCTTGCAGGAGTGGGAGAGGACTTGCTAGATTCTCTTACCAGTCGTTCCTTTGCGGCATCAGCATCCCATAACTTGAATACTTCTTCAACTCGAGTGTACTCTTTATCTCGAGCCAACATATCGATGAAGTTTCGAGGATATTTCTTCTCTAGAGAGAAAAAAATATCATTTTTTTAAAGGCCATCCTTCAGAGCAGCCATTGCAACAAACTGGTCTAAATTTTGAACTTCTAGAGCGGTAGCATTAAATTGACTGATGTAAGCTCGGATTGATTCTTCTTCCTGCTGCTTGATGTTAATAAAAGAATCCAACCCACGCTGCTAACACTGATTGCTAATGAAGTGAGCTGCAAACTCCTAGCTCAATTAGTCAAAAGAGTAAATGATACTCGATTTTAGGCTCGAGTACCAATGCTGCACCATGGCTTTTAGACTTGATGAAAAAGCTTGACACAAAATGGTGTTTGGTGCTCCATGAAGGAGTATCATCATCCAAAAGGAGTCTAGATGATCGATTGAATTCGAGATCTCATTGTAGTTTTCAAATTGAGAAAACTTGAAGTTCAGCAAAATGGATTCCTGCATAGTTCAGAAAGTGAATGGAGGTCAGTGCAGAAATCATCCTTTCGAGCTAGGGTTGAATTATAGAGTTTTCCGATCTGTCTATTCATTTCTCATAATTTTTTTATCAAGATCATCATCTCGATCATGGATCACAAGGCATGAAGGTTTCACAAGGGATAGAGATTTCTCCGAAGTTGAATCATGTTCGGAGCAAGGACTTATTGATCTCAGTTTTCCCTTTTTGGGGCTTTCCAGATGGCTTCCCCTAACTGGTCTTCCCAGCTCTAGATTTTGACTTTTTGGCGATGGCTTCACTGGGGGCACTGGTGTTAGAACTTCCTATATTGCCTGTACGGCTTCCATGAGGCTTGTTACTTATTGTACCAGCAAGTTAAATTGACTAGCATCTACTATTGCCATCGATTGGGGAGGTGGGGGTGTAGGCACCTATGTCAGAAGAGGATGATTAGCTGATGCTGGATCTAGCCAAGAGGTAGTGGTGACAGACCACCAGGATGATACTCTCTTGGATGGCATCACTACTCAACCGGATACTCCTTTAAGATTAAGGGTTCAGAGGAGCCCTTTCTTCTAGTGCCAATCTTGTTGGTAAAAAAATCGGACCGTCATTAGAACTACTAGAGTGAGTGCCTGAGATCTTACTGGTAAGACTTGCAAAATAAAGTCCTAGCTGAAGGTACGTAGCTCCGACTTAGTCCCTCCAATGATTAAGTCAAAAATCGATTAACAAGAATGGAATACTCAGGAGTTAGATGAGATTAGAGAAGAAAACGTATCTAGAGGATCCTATTTATAGATGAAGCTGTAATAGATTGACAGTGACTGTTGTAACTGACTGCTAATGGGCCATTCGAACGGTTCCAATTCAGTTATGAAGGATAAATGGTTGATCATAACTGCTCGATCGTGGCTAGCTATAATCTGGTTGTGGCATGGATGAAGAATATCTACTCTTATTGTTGTTGCTTGAAGGTCGAAAACTATGGAGCTTGATAGCCAACTTTATGGACTATAGTTATTTTATGGAATCTAAGATCGGACAAACCGAGTTTGGAGGTCAATATCCTAATGGAAACTTGCACTTTAGATTCTAAGGTCGGACGAACTCGAGAGTCGAATGAGCACCGAGCTTCCTAGCTGGGACTATATTAAGATTATTTAAGCCGATTTCAAAAAAGGTTAGCTGGAGGTTCCACTTCATTCAAGGTCGGATTCTGATAGGAACTATTTCATAGCTATTATCATCAAAGCTTGAGCTAAAAGTTGAAGTCCAGAAGCTCAACGGACATCCAGGGTTGAATATCAGTAAGAGATCAATGCTATTTTAGGATAAACTGACTTAGACTGAAGGTCGAAATTCGCAAAACTTAAAGTTGAACTTTTAGGTGTCAATCAGAGCTTGGTAACCGGCCTAGTTACATCTTGGATTGGATGGTGTTAATGGCTGAATGGTGCCTTTTAAGGATCGACGATAGTCGGCTTGCAAGGACTTTAGTGGTAAATAATTTTTTTTCCCAACATGACCCATTCATCATCAAGGCAGTCTAGATCGAGTATCTCAACTGTAGGGTCCTCATGGATGCCTTCATTGCTCAAGTGAGATGTCTAAAACCGTTAAAGTAGATCATAACTCTGAGAAGAAATACAGGAGGAGAGGAGAAGAGTTTTGAGAAGAAGCAAGGTGTCGGTGACTAGTGGCCCCTCACTAACTCTCCCTGCCACCGCCATGCCTACTATGCTGCTTGTCATAGTGGTAGCCAGCAATTGCTACACTCTAGCTTCCTCCCATTCTATTTTTTTTGTTTTTCCTATTTTTAAGATTTTTTTGAAAATAAAAATATAATTATGATATTTTGCTAACACCTCTAATCAAACCACCTAGTCGGACCGATCAACTCCAAAATCGGAGAGCTTGCCGGTTTGCTGGCCCTTGGAAGATGCCAGATATATGAGTCAACGGGCTCCATTTCTATAGGATTTTTAATCCAAACCTATAGGAATATAACTTATTCTTGATAGAATTTTAATCTTTCTGTGGTATTTAAAAATAGGATCAAAGACCCAACATTTTTCTAAAAAATTAAATAGCAATTACATAACATCGAAATATCAGCACATCCATATGACTTTAGCATCTTAGCCTGAGATCAACTATCACATCCAAGAAAAATAAAATATATGAAAAATACATAGCTAAGAATTGAAAATTTACGAACCAAAATAAGTTTATTGATTAGTACCTACGCTCGATTCGACTCTCACAAAACATCACATAAAGTTTCATAAGAATTTTGATCCAAATTTATAATCAACTCACTCAGTTTTTGATAAGAAGTTGCATAACAAGTGTCCATTATTTTAAGGAGTAAAAGAGAGAGAAAACATAATCTTACTCGGATTGACACGAGAGGGTGCAAAAAAATAAATCAAGTAAATAATGAATTTATAATAATTTTTTTTATAAATAGAAACTGAAATATATAATAAATATATAAATTATATAGGGGGAGATAATTAGTTTTCTAATAGCATGTAAACAATCCTAAGTAGCTTGAGGTAAATGTGCATGCAAACCAAGATAAATAACTAGTAATTTATTTTATTTCATATATTCACGAACAGGACGCTACTTCATATCAAAAGAAGTGCATTATTAGAAAGTAAAATTTTATTATCAAATTATATAAATTAAATATAATAAAAATAATTTATATAACATGTATTAAATAAGATATATATATATATATATATATATATATATATATATATATATATATATATATATATATATATTAAAATAAAAATATTAGCCTGCAACAGTCATGTATATGCTTTTTCTCGTGCACCGTTCGCTATGTGTTTATTTTTCCAAATCTGAATTGTGTGAATCAATCATGTCCTTAGAAAAAAAATGGAAAGGAGCTACGAGTTATACGTTAAAATGGAGGCACGTGCAGCGGCAGTACCTCCATTTGACAGATGGAGGAGTTTCGGGAAAAGCAAAGGAAGCCGCACGTGAGCACGTTAATTTTACGAAAAGCAAAGTTACTCTCACCCTGGGCTAAAGAAAATCATCAGTCATGGGATCCATGTCTACTGTCAAGCCCTCCATTGCTTCTTCACCTAACCATGATGTTGCCCATGCCTTCTAGCTCTACATTATTATAAAAAAATAATTATAAATTTAGAATTAATGATTTAAGAAAGAGAAGAAATGAGAGGAGGAGAAGAAGATGAGGCCAAAGCATTTAGCAGTAATGGACTTGCCATCAAGCAGAAGGCTGCAAATGACCTCAATGGAGAAAGTAAATACGAGTGGCAGTTATCCAGAGGTGAAATAGCAGGCAATGAGTTGAGAGGTGATGAGGTAATTGATACAGTAGCTATCGAAGATGCGGAAGGTATCGATCTAGTCAGAGACTTATATGGTGCCTAGCACGACAGTGAAGGCGTAGTCGATGCACACCTTGAGGCCCTTGGTGTGAAGTGGGACGACGGTCTTAACAATGGAGATATCACTGATGATGAGGTCCTCGATGATAGAGGACAAGGCTATGGAGGCAAAATCTCTATAAAGCGAAGCAGTCGATGACGTGATCAAAGAGGTTACATTGTCAAGATCATCGATAGCAGTGAGATCAGAAAGAAAAGCACTTGAGAAAGATTGGAGGAGAAAGATCAATGCCAGCAACAATGGAAAGGAAGGTGATGGTGCTTAAGATGGATAAAGGCTCGGAAAGATTTAAAGTAATATATATATATATATATATAAAGAGAAAAAGAGGTAGATTGAGCTCTAGTCGATTGGAGCCTAGATCTGATTGGATCTTCAATCATTCGATCAGCACGCATCTTCGAGTGCATGCCTTAAAAGACATGCGAGCTGAAAAACATAGGCGCGTGCCTGAAAAAAAAATAAAAAAAATAAAAAAAAAATCTAAATATGAAAAAATTGAAAAAAATTCAAACAAAAATCTGAACTTGAAAAAAAACTAAAAAAATTCAAAAAAAAGTCTAAAAAAGTTTAGAAAAAAAATCTTTAAATTTTTTAATATTTTTTTATTTATTTTAGTCCAGAGGGTGTCTTTCGTACCGAAAAAATTGAAGGGTTGAAAAAAAAATTTTAAAAAAAAATTTCAGGCAAGCCTAAAAATTTAAAAAAATTTACAAAAAACTTGAAAAAAAAAGACAAGCATTCTTTCTTTTTTATTTATTTTTTAAATTAATTATTTTTAGAAAAAAAGAAGGTGCGAAAACTTTTCTTTTTTTTAATTTTTTTTCTAATTATTTTAAATTTTTTTAGTTTTTTGTAGATTTAGATTTTTTTAAATTTTTTTCAATTTTTTTGGATTCAAATTTTTTTTAAATTTTTTTTTACCTATTTATTTTTTAAATGCTTGCCACTTTTTTTTTTATATATTTTTTTAGACACTTTCGAAGATGCGTGCTAATTGAATGATCGACGATTTGATCGAATATAAGAAAGATCAAAGTCCAACCTATCTATCTTTATATATATATATATATATATATATATATATATATATATATATATATATATATTATTAAATTATATAAATTATTATTTATTTATTTCTCAAGCTGCTACGCCATCAGCACCACCAAGGCCCGCCCACTAAGCTCTTTATATATATATATATATATATATATATATATTAATATTATTAAATTATATAAATTATTATTTATTTATTTCCATCAAGCTGCTACGCCATCAGCACCACCACCATCCAAGGCCCGCCCACTAAGCTCTCTCAAAGAATCTAATTTCACCGAAGGAAAAGCATCTCCCGACAGGTAAAAAACACCCCTTGGAGCCTCTCTCAAAGGCTTCTCCCTGGCTGTTTCTCTCCTCAGTTATCTCAGCACTCAAGAATGGCTTCCTCTTTTCTCCTCTCCAGCTCCCCATCTCCCTTCATCCTCTCCAGCCGCTGTCGCGGCCGCCATGGCCCAAACCCCTACGCCCGGGCTTCCCCTTTCCTCGCCTCCCCAAAACCCCTGCAAAGCCCCGACGTTTGGATGACTTCGCTGACTCCTAACCCCTCGAACTTTCTTCGATTTGTTGGTAGAGCTCGCGCCAGATGCACGTCGATTGGAGAGTCGGAAGCCAAGGATGCGGCCTCTGACGAAGCTCCAATCGGCGAGGATTCTGCAGTGTTCGAATTGGGGAAGCAAAAGATATCTTCTTGGGTCTACTTCACAGGGATTCTGGGAGTTGTGCTCTTCGCGCTGAATGTCTTGTGGATCGATCCTTCCACCGGGTTTGGCACGGGTTTTGTTAATGCCGTTTCGGAGCTTACGGACAGCCACGAGGTTAGTCCTTTCCTAAAAATTATAATTTGATGTTCTTTGCTAGTTTCTCCATATTTTTGGAAGATTTGATCTAGTTTTGGGTGTTTTCTTGTGCTTCTTAAGGTATGGGAATTGGGTTGCTTGAAATTGATTGGATATATTTGGTGGATTGATTGTTTGGTAATTGATGCTTGTTGTGAACTTCTTTTCCTCTTGTATTTGAATGTAAAAGAGCCAACTTTATCCTACTTGAGATTTGGTTTTTGGCTTTTGTTGCTTGGTTCTTTGGGAAATTTGAGCGTCCTAACTGGGTTTCTGTTTAGATGAATTGGGTGGCCTACCATGTGGTTATGCACCAGACCTATCGGATTATCTATTAACAGGGATGCTTTTTTCAAAATTTACGAATTTCTTTTTTACATGTGTGTAGTTGCATCACTCTTTAAGTTTCTTCTTCTTTGAAGTGTTTTATATATATATATATATATATAATTTTTATTTGAATCTAGTATATGATTGCATGTCCATATATCTGTATCTTTCTAATAAGTTGCTTCATATCTATTTTTTCTATATAAAAAACATTTATCTACCATCTCTTTCATCAACAGCTTAAGAGATTTGATGTGTTAGATTTGGGGTCCCTGTCTGTTGTCCTTAATGCACTACTCTTGTTGCTTTATGGTGATCCACCAAACAGAAACTGTTAATTCACAACCTGTTTATCTGTAGCGGTAGCTTTCCTGGAGATAGATAACAAGTTAGGATATTGCATGACATGCAAGGAGTTGCTAAGTGGAAGCTTGGATGGAACATGGTGTGCACCAGAACTCCTAACTAGATGGGAATATTAATTTATAAATTTTTGAGAAAGAGGCTTATTAAAATATTAGGTTCGGCGTCAAAGATGATACTTTTATGCATACACTTACATCTCTATTTTTATATAAGATCCTAAATAGATGAGATAGGGCTTCTAGCTTGAGATTGAGGTGTGTAGGCTTAAAGATAGATTGTAACAAGATGTAAGATTCTTATATTGATATAGTACATGTTTTAGTTCGGGACTTTGTTGATATGCAAAACCTATCTCTAGGGTGAGGTTGAGTTTGTCAATTTGATCCTAATGCAATTCCATGATATCTACATGACAAAAAGTTCTTGCTGAACTACTTCTGGTAGAGTTTACTCAATTTGGTGTTAAATGGAAGCTTAAAGTTAGACATTCATCATTATTAGAATCTTATGATTCACAATCCGGATTGAATGATCCGAATAAAAATAGCCCTTTACAATTTGGGTCTGATCCCTAGATCAGGATCAGTATGGGTTGTAAGATCCAGATATGGTTTTTAGGATCCAGATTGTAGGTGGTATGATCCTTCAGATCATAAGATCTATATCAGGACTTACTTTTACATATTAAGATTTATCTGATAATACATAAACTAAGATGGACCTAGACCTAGACCATCATGGCTATCAAAAGGAACAGGAATAGCGTAGATATTGATTTAGCTTTAGATGTCTCCATGTTCATTTTGCTGGAATCTTGAATTAATAGGCAAGGAGACCCTATGCTACATTACCGCTACTTTCTGGTGCGATAGAGAGTTAAACTTGGATGCATGTTTCTGTATAAGATATATAGTTCTCTTTATGTAATTGGCTGGGTGGGATGGACAAGATGCATGATGCCTGGACTCTTAATGTTGCTGAAACATTTAGTTGTTTTCATTCTCTGTTTGAATATAGCAAGAAGCTTAATGTTTTCAGAGCTTTTTGTGGAAATCGGAGCCATCTGGCTGTAACATGTTTCACTCTTGATGACAAACTCCATATGACCTGCCGGGCCTTTGGATTTCCATGTTGTGCAAGATGAATATGACCTACTTGAAGAAATTATTTTTGGCAAGGATGATAGAGTCTAAAACTCATGATAGTTCTTACTTCTTAGGTTTATCATGATTTGGCTATTCAAATGAGGGCTATAAATATGTTTACCACTAATAATATTTCAAGGTTTTGATTGAAGTATATTGTCTAAGTTCCTCCATGCTCTGCACTATAGCTTGCAAATCAAATTAACCCCCTTTGAAGAAAAATGATAATGATGCTTCAGTCAGCAAAAGCTAAAGAAACCCAGCCATCAATGCTCAAGACATGGGTGAAGAGACTTTTGGATACTCTTCAACAGCTTAGCTTTTCTGTTTTGTGCTTTCTTTGAAGGGGACCATTGAATACTCTTCATTCATCAGGTGGCAATGTTGTTGGCTAATCTGATAGCCTAAAGGAAGGTAGTGCTGTTAGCCCTTTCAGGCTTGGCACGTATTTACCATTCCTTTAAAGAATTTGATGCAACTGTTCCACCTGGGAATGCAAAGATTTTATCTCTTCATTACTTTGCTGTGGGGTCAAGCATGCATTCTGTGGATGATATATAAGTATAGTTCCTTCAGGAATGCAATACAGGTTGTACTTATACATCATGTTGCTGATGACATTTCAGACATGGTTAAGTCCACCGAAGTTGAGTTGATCTTCCCAGAGGAGAAGGAAATTCATCTTTAATTGGATAATAAATTGTAGAAATAATTACAGATATATTCTATTATAGCAATAGGATCAAATATGATAGCAGGTGGAAAGTAGTGAATTGGTTTTTGTTTCAGCATATATTTATCGTGAACATATTGTAGAAGCAGTAGTTCTCTTATGATATAACCTTATAACCCAAATCTGGTTGCTTGCCAGTTGGTTTGAAGAAAAATCCCTCTCTTGATATTAGAAAATATTTTGTTAAAGAAATCTATGATACATAGATTTGATGATGGGATAGTTAATTTAGAGCCAACATTGTCTGACTTTATTATTCGTGCTTCTACTTCTGAAAAATGGTCCAGTAAGCATTACACTAGTTGCATATCTCAATCCTAAAGGAATATTGGCTAGTTGGCCTCAACAAAATTCTGAAGACTATATTCATGCGAAGAATTGTGGAAGGTGGATCTTGCAAATGCCACATTAAGTGAGCCTGACAATGACAATGATTTACAGCCTTACAGATGTTGATGCAAGATCTTCTAGTCAACCTAAGATAAGAAGAGGGATAATTTAGATAAAAAGGACTCACCTTCACCTGTTACCTGGCCAGCCATTGATACAGATACTATGTTAACCTCACCTGAGCAATTCATTTCTTTAGGTATAAGGCTAATAGGAGTGTGAGACTAAATAAGAGAGCAAGTCTTGTCCCTTTTTTACCTGAACTTCATTAGATAACAACTCTTTTTTTTGGGGGGGGGGTTTAGGGGGGGGGGGGGGGTCCACGGTCAATATGGTAAGAGTCTAACTTTAAGATGATTGCTCTAGGATGTGAATTGCATTGGTATCACAATTTGGAAAAGGCCAAAACCAAAGAAATCATTGCCAAGTGAGATGCTCAGCAAACCTTGAGTGTTGAGTGTAGAGTATGATTCCATTAAGGTAGTTATGACTACATTTTGGGCATGAATTGAAGAATCCATTCAGTATCTCGCTTGGTGAAAAATTCATTTCTTGTTCAGCCATGTGGCGAAAGCTTTTTCTCTGCTGCAGAGTGGACCATGTGATGGCCAAGATATTACATTAAGGAACTAAAAGAATGATGTTGTATGAACCATAATTTTATGCTAATAAGCTTAAAATACAAGTCTGATGAAAATTTTACGATTGGATAGCTTTTCCTCTCATCTAACTGTCACATCTTCATATGTTTGCCTTATTTTTTTCGCTTCAGAATGTCAATAACCAGACTCAACTAGAGACAAGCATATATAAATGCAAAATACTTTATTAATGAATCAAAGTTTTGTGAATAGACTCAAACAGATTTATCTAAAGACAACTAAATGTAAAGAGGGGATGAAAAGAAATTTTGATATTTCAACTTCCGTTGATTCCTATTGCAAGTAATATGACTATATGAGCTTAAGCACATGAATAAGGGATTTTCAAGACACCTTTACATGGTTGCATTTTCTCGCACTAATTCCTTCCTTGTAGACAAAGCTTCTTTGCACTAAGTTTCTTTAATTAAATTTGTGTCCCCTCTTTTAACGAATCCTTTTTAGTTCTCCTTTAGAAAACATAATATGGTTGAAGCCTTGAAGGAACCTTTTCTACTTGGTTCAAAAATGTGATCCTCAGGCTTATAACTTGGACTTAAGGCCCATACAATTCAAGTCACAAATGAAAATACTTTATTCTTTCAAAAAAAAATGCTTGGCCATTTTATATATACATGTCATGCAGATTTTACTGCCAATTCACAAAAGGTTCCAAGTTTTTAAGGAGGGGGCTGGGGGCAACTCCATATTGGATAAGACTCCATCCTAGCCATCATGTTAAGGACCTTTTGACTTGTTACAAACCTCAGAGGAGCTGCAATATTTGGCTCTGCAGAAAATTTAAGAGAGGTAGTGAACTGTGAATGATGGATTCTCTTTTGTCATTTGCTTATCTGAAGGCTCATAATCAGGGAAGAGTGCATCAAGTAACAAAAATAATTGGCACTTCATCAGCATCACCAGCAGTTATATAGTCTTAGATTCAGTTATAGATTCTCAGGTTGTAGGTAGAAAATACCTAACATTGCTTATGTCATCTGTATCTATTAGGGATATTACATGGATGGATATAGTTATCAGTTTTAATATTTTACTAACCGAACACTGACATGTCAATGCAAAATTGCCAACATGCAAAAAGTATGGCATTTCTTCACCTGTTAATCCATCCAATATAAGTGGGTTTGGTTCTGACATCTTTGAAGCATAACTTGCAACACTCATTAAACCTGATTATTTTGTTATCATTATTGAGCTGGAAAGGGTTGATTTATTTATTTACCTGAGCCTTTTTTGTTGTCCTAATGTTTGTTTTCATAAGCTTTTTTTAATTATATGACTAATTGATGTCTTCTTTGAAATTTTGCTAAGGTTTATGTGCATGTTATTATGGTTGAGCAACTCAAATGTTGACTTTTCTGAATTTACTTGCACAGGTCATAATGTTGATCCTTATTGTTATTTTTGCTACTGTTCATAGTGGTATGGCAAGCCTTCGTGATGCTGGTGAGAAACTCATGGGTGAGAGAGCTTACCGTGTTTTGTTTGCAGGGATCTCACTCCCTTTAGCAGTCAGTACTATTGTGAGTTGCCTCCTTGCTCTTATTTTTATTTTCTTCATCATGTGGTATACTGTAATTGCTGTTTTTTTTCCAAAAAGAAATACCACTACCACCCTCAGTCTCTCTCAAGAGCATAAATTTATTGACCATTGTTGTTTGTGATTTAGTAACTAATGAAGGCTAGTTTTTTTAGGTTTACTTCATCAATCACCGATATGATGGTATTCAACTGTGGCAAGTCAAGAGTGTCCCTGGAATCCATGAACTTGTGTGGGTTTCATCCTTCATCTCCTTCTTCTTTCTCTACCCATCCACCTTTAATCTATTAGAAGTTGCAGCTGTTGATAAGCCAAAAATGCATCTATGGGAAACAGGGATCATGAGAATCACCAGACATCCACAGGTTGTAGTCTGTTTAAAAGATTTTCCATATAAACATGATATAGAAAACCGTTCATTAGAATTGACTTAAATTAGACGATACTAGCCATGTTGGTGTCTTTCTAATGATATGTGTATTTTCCACTTAGAAACGCTAATGTGGGCCTTGTTCCTTCAGATGGTTGGGCAGGTAATCTGGTGCTTAGCTCACACACTCTGGATTGGTAACTCAGTAGCAGTGGCTGCCTCAGTTGGCTTGATCGCTCACCATTTGTTCGGTGTTTGGAATGGCGATAGAAGGCTGGCATCACGATATGGTCGAGCTTTTGAAGTTTTAAAGAGCAGAACAAGCGTGATACCTTTTGCAGCAATCCTTGATGGACGTCAAAAGCTGCCCAAAGATTTTTACAAGGAATTTATTCAATTGCCCTATTTAACAATCACAGCCTTGACACTTGGTGCATACTTTGCACACCCGTTAATGCAATCATCCAGCTTTCAGCTTCACTGGTAGTATGTCTTTTACTGATATTGTATATGCACTACATTTCTCTATTCAATAAATATGTGATATTAAAGTCACTTGGGCCTGTTTGTTGGTATAGTAGAAATGAGCAGTGGCGTGTTCAATGAAATACATAAATTGGATCAAGATCTCTATTATAAAGAATTTTGCAGGAGGATGTTCTTATCACACTTCTAAGCTGCTTAAATTGTTGTAAGATAAAAGAGAAGAAACAGCAAAATATACAAATCCAGATGCAACAGATGAGCTGTTGGATACCTTTGTTTTGATCTAGACAATGCTGCTGATGGAGTCAGAGCATGATCTTGTGGTGGTAGCGGAGCTGGAGATGGTGTCTGTTCAAAGCCATTCACATTCTCGTAATATGGGGAATCATGGTGTCTGAGCCATACATCTGAAGCTGCATTCATTATCAGGTAAGCATCCACAGAAATATAGAAGAAAAGGTAAGGAAGCTCTTCTTGTTAGTAATTGACTCAATACTCACCTTGTTTGGATACTGTATAATTTGAGTCATCAAAACTGATTGGCCAGAGGAAATAGCCCAGCAACCTTTTCTGCAGGGCAAACTCTATCTTCACCTCCACCACTTCTAGACTGTCAAAACTGACCCACAGACCTCCAGAATGGAAATATGCAGATACAGTCTGGTTGTCATTTAGAAGGACGACATTGGGATCCTTCAAGATCTCTTTGATCTCAGAGTAAGCAATCAGACCGGTTTGGTTGCTCATCTTTTGCCTAGGTCCTGTGGCCACGACTGGTGCACCTGGTTCATTCTTCATTTTGTTCCTGAGGAACCAAGATCTTCCATATAAAGGGACACCCATTACCAGCTTGCATTCAGGGATTCCTGCAGCCACCCATGAAGCAATGCTGTAACTCGTAGAGAAGTGGGAGGCCTTATCATACAGTGGAGCATCAAAGGCAGTGACATCGCTGTTCTTGTGGTAACCAAAACAGAGAGCATTGGCCCAATCAAGGTTGTCTGAGATGGCTTCTATCGGGTAGTCGAGGTTGTCAGCAGGTGCATCAAACAGGTGGTTTGAGAAGTATACCGTGGCCGTCAGCAGGAGAGGGGAAGATGAATTCTGTGCTTCCTCGTTTATGCGGGCTCTCCATTCTGCAAGCAGGATCCCGAGGCTGGCCATGTCAGAAGATGAGGAAGGAAATTGCCAAGCCAAGTCTAACCCATCAAATGCATTGGTCCTGGCTAGTTCTATGGTGGAATTGATGAATGCCGCTCGAAGAGTTTGATTTGCTGCCATGGTAGAGAAGGCAGCATTGGAGACGTTGGCTTGGCAGTCATCTGTGGCAATGGACAAGAGCGTCTTAAGGGATGGGTTTTTGTCTTTAACAGCCGTCGAGAAAGTGGCTAAAAGGGGAAGTTGGTCATCGGGTGGGAGTGCAACATGAAAATCGGTATCATCAAGATAAAGGGAGTAGTAGTAGAGGTGAGAGTAGAGGGAGGTGTTGATGTTGGAAACTGGCAAGTAGCGGGTGGAATGAGAGAACCAGTAGCCAGCTCTGACCTGATGAGGAACTTTCTTGAGGCTTGTGCATTCTTGCTGTGCTGTTGTATGCTGGATGGTCGAAAGCATTAGGAGGTGGGAGATGAGGAGCAAGGAGACAGGTACTTGGCCCATTTTGGGGAAATATGGGGATACTGATGAGTGAGGATGGTGGGCATTCTGTGAGTTGAATGATTAGGAAATGCAAAGGAGAGAATCTTAAATTTTTGAGAAAGATGACTATAAAGATGGCTGTGACTTTGAACACTGGAGGCCAGGAAGAAAGGGGATGGTGTTTGGTTGTGGTGTGCTAGTGGTTTCCTTTTGAAAGGTAATTATAAATGAATTCACCTTCATGGAAGACCTTCCCATTAACTGGCCCTGCAGGTCACTGGATCTGGAATTATTATAAGACAGCCTTGTTTAGGTATTCTGATACTGAGATTTCCTTTTGACTATTTCTAAATTAATTCCTGGTTGTGGACAAACTGAGATAGGTGCATGTGCTGACTTTCTACAGGTATGTTTAAATACCATTATGAAATTTCTGTGGCAGGTGGGTGAGTGGTTTGTGTAGGACAGGGGTTTTATCTTTCGTGCGAAAGAAGGATTCACCTTCCTTCTTGCAAATCCATCATTGGATCATGCAAATACTGCTATGAGATCTGTACAAGCAGATGAATGGAGTTAGGAGTGCTTTGAGATCTATATGGGGCATGATTCAATGGCCGACTTCGTGAAAGAAGATCGATCATTGGCACAAAGCAGGCAACTTGTTATCATTAGATTTGAAAGCTATTTCTTGGTGGTGGTATCGGCTTTGAGCAGGCAACTTGTTGACGTCAAGTGATTGTCTCTGAGTGGGTGGCGACTTGGTCAGTGCCATTTATAATTCAATACCAATTGCTGCATCTTAGAAATGGTTTCTTTTGACAGCAACTGACCCACATCCCATGTGCTAGTAGTTATTGCCTGAAGGCATAAAGCAATGGGTGGGTGTCTTTTGTCAAGTGTACGATGGACCCCTAAAGGTTTAGTGAAAGATGCACGGCTTTTGACATCTTTTATGGCCTTTTTCCTATGATCAGATTCTTGGTTTCTTCAGCAGGAAGGATAGGCTTCCATTGCTGGATTTGGAGAAGTTTAGAATTTTTTGGGACTATGAAAGTTGCTTGGTGGCAGGATTGGAGGAAAGAGGAGTGTTGGGATGTCACTAGTGAATCAAGATGTTAGTTAGTCCAATGAATAAGTTAACATAGATTAGGTAACTGCTCATTATAAAATTAGCAGTCCATTGACACCCTATCAGTCCACGTAGGTGCTCCACATCTCATGTTCAAAAAAAAAAAAAAAAAAAAAAAAAATCAATTTAGTTTTTGATCAACAAAGGAGAAAAATATGAACTAGTCGGTGACCTACTAGTCACACCCCTTCTCTTCTTAGCGTTGGTTTTGGGCTTGAGGTGTGCATTCAAATTCTCAGAATATGTGGACATGGATAATTTATCTTGGATGAATCTTTCCTTACTCTCTCTCTCACGAGGAAAAAAGATAAACAAATAAATTATTTAGAAAATCTAGGAAATCTATGTATGTCGAGTAATGTGAGTTTTGATTTTTTTTTTTTTTAATCTTATAAATAGCAAATAATATAATTGTGAAGATAATAGTTTATTCCACTGGGAGTATATGCTTATAATGAAAAGAATTATATGGTACTGTGATTATTCTTGGCTTTAATTATTTTCTTGAGATGCTAGAAAATAAAAGGTGGCTTTCAGTAAATCAGAGAACTCTCTTCACTTTTTTTTTCTTTTTCTTTTTTTTTTTTTGTGGTTTAGTGGAAGAAACCAGAGACTTCTGTTTGCATGCTCCACCACCACTGAGTTAGCTAGAGTAGGCTAACCTTTTCCCAAGCTCAGCCTGCTTCCAAGCACATTTTTTCAGGACGAGTGCAAGTGATGAAAATTTTACCTGCAGTTAATATGTGGTTTTGATCTTGCTTCCACTCCTAACACAGCTCATCATGTCTTGTATAATTATATAGTGTTCTCTTGACATATATTTAGCATCATTAAAGAAAAATAATGCATAACCTTATAATGTAAGAAATGAAGGATTTTGAGTGGTGTGATCTCAATGGAAACTATCCCTATGAATTTGTAATCATGCATATATTGGCGTGACACCAAACACAATGACATGCTAAGCTTAGACCTGTTCCTTAATGGACCAAACAATGCGTTTGTTTTGTGCCTCATAGAAAACGGGCTGGGACTGGAGTTCATGCAAGTTTGAAGGCTCATATGCACGGTACCAAAGTAGCACTGGTTGGTCCAATTGTCACACTTTGGCAAGAGTTTTTCTCATAGAAATTAGGCTTCATTCCGAAAATTAGTCTCCAGAGTATTATAAGAATTAACTGGTCGAAGACCCATTGCATGAAAAAAATAATTATGGTCTATAATTATTAAATTATTTAGTAATAAATATTCATAATAAATATTCTATAACTTTTTTTAATATTTTATTTTATTTATTTATTATATATTTATTATATTTTTTATTATTTTATAAAATAATATTTTTTTTTATTCTCGTACCTTTTTCGTATCCGCCGGTGCCATCCCACCATGGCTCTCTTTCTTTCTTAGCAAACACCGATTCCGATCGCACCCCTGCCCCCTCTTCTTTTCATATCTTTTCCACGCCCAACAGTGTCACCCTATCCCCCGCCGCCTCACCATCGCTCTCCTTCTCTCTCGGTAAACGCCGATCCTAATCACATCCTTCGGTGCTCCTATCGGTACCATCGTTCTGACACCATCACTGAAGGAAGAGAGAAAAATTCTCATCTTTTCTTCCTTTTTTCTTATAAAATAATATTTTATTTTACTTTTTCTTCTTATTTTTTGTTCTCATACCTTCTCTGCGCTTGTCGGTGCTGCCCCATCCCTTGCTAGCCCACTATGATTTTCGTTCTCTCTCGATAAATGCCGATCTCGATCGCACCCCTACCCCCTCTCTTCTTCTCATATTTTCTTCGCGCCCATCGGTGCCACTCCAACCCTCACCGCCCCACCACCTATCCCTTATCTCTAAGCAAATATCGATCCCGATCACACCCCCCAGTGCTTCTGCTGGTACCGCTATCCCCAGTACCACTACTAAAGAAAGAGAGAAAAACTTTCTCTCTTTTTTTCTTTTCTTTTCTTTCTTTTTTTCTCTTCTTTTTCTTTTTTTTTCTTTTTTCTTCATTTCTTCCCATGGGTCTTAGACCAAAATAGGAGACCCTTTGGGTCTCCACTTGATCCTCCAGATCAGAGGCACAACCGCATGATATTGGTCAGTAATAGCTGAGGCTGCCTCGGGACAGCCCAAAAAATTCAGACCAGCGATCAAAGGTGACCACTGGAAGAACCGTAGAGGGAGATGCTAGAGACAAGCTAAGGGACGCCACTGGAAGGCGCTCATCGATAAAGAGCTTCTAGAGCCCCTTGAATCGGTTGACGACATTCTCTAGTAGCTGATTGGCAGGCCTAGATGCCTTGATCTTTATAGTGCGGCTGGTGGTGCACTCGAGCTTGCTCCACCGCTGGCACACTAGGGACACTGCATCGCAATCCGATTTGTCCTTGAGTCACCGGAAGACATCCATAATCAGCTCATCAAAGAGCCTGAAGTTGATCAGATCGCTACCCCTAATGGCTGTGGGGCAATTTGGAGATCGATATTGCAGAGAAAAGAAAGGAGAATTGGGGAAAGGTGTGTTAGATATGTATGCTGTAGAAGCCAAAATTGGCTGACACTTGTAATATACTTCTAGGGGCAAAATTATAATTTTGACTATAAATAATAAAATGACTTACTTTCTATCACAAATGTATATTTAGTATCTGTGATACATCCCTTGAGTTAATGGTAATGATAATTCTTATTTTCAAAAGTTGAAAATTTAAGACAAAAATTTTCATTATTAACTCACAAAATGCTCCTGACCATAGGATCATCATGAGGATGGTGATTGATCCGAAAAATTGGTGTACAATCGCTTTTTTATAGTAGATGAGTCTTAAGTCTATGGTGTAGAGACACCGAAGTGAGAGTACAGATACTCGTTAGAGAACGAGGATACTGAGTGTGACCACCTCGAGCAGTCATAAGAAAGTCTACCTTCTCATCGATGACTAACTCAAAGCTGCAGTAGTGTGTCTGATTCTTTGACCTGAGGTGCATCGACAGTTTACCTTGAGGGTGTTATAGTTTGACTACACCATGACTCGGCCTCCTAGCCATTCGAAATCCTGAGGTGTATGTTGGCTATAGCATGTTCATTGTAGGAATTGGATTGCACCAAGAGAAAATCTATCTACCTCGGTGGATGAGGAGCAGCCCTATGATGATCATGAGAATCAAGTCCATAAGCCCATGGCCATGGCAGAGTGAAATAATAGAAAGAGTTTCTATTTAAGATTTTTCACATTGGACTTGAATCGAATGATTAAATCATATGATAGAAATTAGGGTTTGACGAGTTCACCTTAACCCTAATCTGATCGGGGCTCAAGATAGAAGAACTTAATCACACAAGTAGCTGCACCAAGAGGTTCGCATTTTTAGCTTTGATGGGTTGCCACCATATACTGCTAGGTGTCACTGGATGGATTTTGGGAGCAATTAGAATGATTTAGATGATCGATCATTCTAGTTGTCTGAATCAAAAGAGTTCTGATCCATCGAAAGGAGTTTCGATGATGTCGATGATAGAGATTGCAACAATATTCCATTACCATATAGAACTTGAACCTAACTGGGATCACACAAACAAAGGTTTGAATCTGGATGATCATCAATTAGACTAACCCAGTTCAATTGATTTGAATTAGATTCAATTAGGTTCAAGAAAATCGTGCTAGCACACGATTGAAGCCTAACGTTTTTCTTCTACTATCATTAAAAGTTATCTCGACTGAGCCAAATATGTTTGTGCTCACTCAGGTACCTTTACTTGATCTGACTGAAGCTTTTCCAAGTTAGAAAAGGATTGTTTTAATTTATGAGATAAATTTGAGACAACACCTGCCATTTTCCATCACCTGCTAATTCTTGTCTTTGACTTTGGTCAAATGTTGACCTTTGACACTTAGATATCTGCCCATATGTCATGCACCTATAAGAGAGTAGATAGGGGCTTGTCCCCTTGCTAGAAATTAGAAAGGAGGGGGCGCATGCCTAGGGAGATGTGCGCCCATGGATAGGAACGTCTAGAGTCCTATACAGATGGGACTCTAGGTTGCTTCAAGGTTTCTACTTAGGTGGTGCAAACCTATAGACTTTGATCAGTCTTAGGCTCCATCTAAGAATGAATTAAGGGGACTCTTATCTGATTGGATCAGGTGATGTCATCCCATCAATCAGATTTAGATCTGATTGCACGAAGCAACGTGATTGGCCGGGATGATGTGGCACTGCATGGCACAGCAGGGTCTATATAAACCCTATCTATGCCCAACTTTTATAGAGTTCTCTCTTAGCCCACGCCCCAAGGCTGCCCCTCTCCCTCCTTCACACCATCTTCTGGTTCCCTCTCTCCTCTCCATGTCCAAAAGGAAGTTTTGGGCTCTTAGTTTGGTGCGATCCAGAGCAAGAAGAAAGGCGATCGAGAAAGGAAGAAGGCTAGCACTGCTGCAAGAGGATGACTGCAGATCTTCAAAAGAAGTTTTGAAGATCCTCCTAAGATTCAGATTCAGATCTGATTTTTGGAGAGATGATAGAGAAGAAGGAGAAGATCTCCAGATCCAAGTCCGAGTGGATATCGGATAGAGGCCAGGCGCTTGCATGGCTAGATCCAGAACCTTCCAGCTGCAATCAGCAGGATCATCAACAGGGTAATAGGATTACCCAACATCAAGATATAAATTAAATTTAGATTTAATTTATCTTTTATTTTTATTTATTAGATCTATAAAATTAAATTTAAAATATCTTAGATCTGATCTAGATACATGAAAAAAAAATTTTAAATATCTCTCTTGATCCGATCAAATCTGAACGAACCTAACCTAAATAATCAGAATTTTTCCTTCAACTGGTATCAGAACTAGGTTCTCTAAATTATTTAGATCTAATTTTAAATTTATTTTTAATCTAGAATAATTAGATTAATTTTAGATGTCACATGAGATGTGATTAGATCTAAAATCAAAAAAATTAAAATTAAATAATTTAGATCTAAGTTTTACAAGATGCATGACTAGTTGTAAAATAGAATAGTTTTATACATAGTCTTGCTTGTTCATAATTTAATTTGATTAAGTTATAATTTTATATCTATTTATTTACTATTTTTTGATATTATAAATATTATAATAACATCTTAAAAATAATAAATAAAATTATTTAATTTTTGAATATCATATGAGATATGATTGAATGCATGATCTAGACTAGTTGTAGAATAGTTCTACATAATTATCTAGATTAGAATTTATTTTGATGTAGATCAATTTAAATCTAATTTTTTAGATTAATTATGAGATAATTTAGATCTAAAAATATGCATGATTATGATACATGAGATGTATGCAAAATATGCCATGAGTTAGATCAATTTTATATATGAGATATATGATATAGATCTAACTAGTTTTGTAGTATTTATATTTCTGATTAAGGCGTTCTCTCTTGGCCGTCCGTTCATAAGAATAAAGAAGGGAATTTAAAGGCCCTCTCCTTCTCATTCGATGGGGATGTTCTTATGATGTGTAGGGGTGCTGCGTGTTCGTCCTTAATCAGAAATCCAAAACTTACTTTCTGCAAAACCCTAGATCCTGAAACCCTAGGATTTATTGTGCATATTTTGTTTATGAACCCTACTTAATTAAGAATTAAGTTTATGGAAATATTAATTAGGTCTAAAATTGAGAATTTCAGATCTAAGACATATTCATAATACTGGGTTCGGGCTTGGGTAGCTCAATTAGGTCTAAGCGGTTGATCAAACCGAATCAAGAGTTGGTTAGATGGGATCAACAATGCTTAAATTGACCAGCCTAATAGGATTAAGTCTGGGTCAAGATCGAGTCACATGAGTGATCGATCAAGCAAGACCTAATTAGGCTCAGAGGTTAGAGTCTGGATTGTAGGCTAACCCAATTGGTTCTGGACTCAACAATTTGGTGTCTAAGGTAAGTTTGGCACAGATACGACCGACTGGTTTTTAATTGGAAGCTACTCGACCTGAATGCATTCTTGTACGAGTTAATGGCATATTCCTTCCACCGGTCTCACTTACCTGGCCATATCTGTTGACACAGTTCTGATCTGAGGTGGTCAATAATCCGAGCTAACCCATGCCACTAGGTTAGTCATAATTGTTATGACTAAGCCAAGTCTAGTTTAATGAGACCTGAATCAATTCTCCCTAAGAAAAGATTAAGTCTGAGGTCTTCCACCATTGTAGATGTGCGGGCCCTTCCCGGGGTTGATTGTTCTCGGCTGGATACAGTGGCTCAGTTGCACCGAGAAGATGCAACCATATCTATTAGGCATTGGATGCTATGGGCTGGAGGATGAATTGGGCTTAATATTTTGGATACGGTGAGAGACTCAATTAGGAATCCAATTTGTGCAAATGGTGGGTCTGACTTAACTAAAGAGTGGATCAATATTTTAGGCATGGTGAGATTCATGAATTAGAGACCAAGTTTGGGTGCACCATGATTAGAGAATCATTGAACAAGAGTTGTTCACTCATTGGCTAACCCATCACCAATAACTGTTAGGTGAGGTGATGAGTCAGTTGGTGGGACCGCACCATCCACTAGAAATCATTAATCATGAAGATTTTCATATCTCTACAGAAGGAGTGTAGGAATTCGAGAAAATAGTGAAAGCTAATTTATTTAAAAATTTAAATTTTAAATAAATTGGTTAAGTCTTAATTATAATATCTAACTAGAAACTTTGACTCTCTACGAAAAAATATCTGCGTCCAACCCACTAGCACGAATCCTGGACACCCATAGACTGACCGAACTCAATTATAAGGATTGATTCCGAAACTTCAAAATTATTTTGGGTTCTGAGAAGTTAACTCATGTATTGGACTAGAACCCTTCCACCTTACCAGCTCGTCCATCCGCTGAACAAAGAACATCTCTTGAAAAGTGGACGGACGAAGATAACAAGATTAGATATTACATGTTAGACTTGATGTCTGATGAGCTTCAGTAGCAACATGAAGCTATCAGGACTATCCACCAAATGTTGGCTCACCTGCAAGAGATGTTTGGTGAATAGAGTTGCGCAGCCAAATATCAAGTCACTAAATAATTTTTCAAGGCTAAAATGCGCAATGGACAGTCAGTCTAAGATCATTATCTGATGATGATCAAGAACTTGGAGAAGCTCGAAGTGAGGTTGGACTTGGATCTACAGAATGATATAATTCTGCAATTCTTGACTAATGCATATAGGCAGTTCATCATGAACTACCATATGCATAAACTTCAAAATTTTCTAGCCGAACTTATAAATATGCTGGTTACCACTGAGCTTTCTATGAAAGATTCTAAAGGCTCAATGTTTGCTATGGAACGGACTTCTTCTAAGAAAAAGTCTTTTGAAAAGAAGAGGTCTATGAAAAAATAGAAGATGGAAGAAAGAAAGAAGAAAAAGACAGAGCTGAAGAAGAAAGTCGTTGATAAAGAAAAGTATTTTCATTGCAATAATGACGGCCATTGAAAGCGGAACTGCCCTACTTACCTGGCCACCCTGAAGAATAAGAAGGAGGCAGGTCCTTCTGGAGGTATGCTCGTTATTGAGTCTAACCTTATGGTTTCTTCTGCATCCAGTTGGATGCTTGACTATGGTTCTAGTGCTCATTTGTGCACTTTCATGCAGGGATCTTGAGGATAGCAGGAGGCTGAGGGATGGAGACATGATCCTGTGCATCAAAAATGGAGCAAGAGTTGCTGCCAGTAGCTGTGGGAACATATCCTCTTCGATTACCATCTGGTTTAGACTTAGTTTTAAAAGACTGTTATTATGTGCCTGCAAGCTAGCAGGAATTTGATTTCTGTTTCATGCTTAGCACTAGAAGGCTATGTGATTAGTTTTCTTAAGGACCATTGTAACATTCTTTATGAAAGAAATAAAATTGCAAAGTGGTTTTCTTATTAACGATCTTTATCAGCTACATATTGATGTATCTATTTTTAACTATCGAGCAAAATACGTGAATACCATGAAATGACCTAGGGATAGTCCAAATGATAGATATCTATGGCACCTGAGATTAGGTCATATAGCAGAAGATAGGATTAACAAATTGGAGAAAAATGGGCTATTGAGTCCATTGACTTTCGAGTCATATCCAACTTGTGAATCTTGTCTTCAAGGCAAAATGACTAAACTCCCTTTTGTTAGGACATGGGGAAAGGGCCACAGATCTCCTTGCCCTAGTACATACTGATGTGTGCGGCCCATTTGATGTGCCGGCTAGAGGCAATTTTGTCTACTTCATTATCTTTATCGATGATCTGTCTAGGTATGGGTATGTGTATCTTATGAGACACAAGTCTAAAGCTTTTGAAAAGTTCAAGGAATTCAAACATGAAGTAGAAAAGCAAACTGAAAAATCCATCAAGGTTCTTCGATCAGATCGAGGAGGTGAATACCTTAGTCAAAAATTTTTGAACTATCTCAAGAAAAATGGCATAGTCTCTCAATAGACTCTACTTGAAACATCTCAACTCAACGAGGTTTCAAAATGGAGAAATCAAACTCTATTAGATATGGTCCGATCCATGATGAGCTTCACAGACCTCTCTGATTTTCTTTGGAGATACTGTTTGTTAATTGTAATATGCTTACTGAATAGGGTTCTTTTTAAAATCATTCCTACCACACCATATGAGATATGGCATGGTAAGAAACCAAGTCTGAGTCATCTTAGAATTTGAAGTTGTTCGGCTCATGTCAAAAGACAACAAGCGAATAAGTTAGACTTTAGGTCCTTTAGAGCTCAATTTATAAGATATCCTAAAGAGTCATTAGGATATTATTTCTACATTCCAGAAGATCACAATGTGATTATGAGTCGACATGCCATCTTTCTTAAAAAATAGTTTATTCAAGATTGCGGCATTGGAAAGCAGATTAAGCTCGATGAGAAAGTCTCAAAGAGCAACGAGCTAAGGACCAAATGGAACCAAATTAAGTTGAGCCAATCCATTCACTACCTCCTCCACCTCATAGATCGAAAAGAGTTTTCCATCTTCCTGAGAGGTACTTAGCTACTATTTTAGAGAAAGTAGAGAAAATGTTCCTCATAAGTAATAGGGTTCATGATGATGATACCAAAACCTATAACGAGGCGATATCGAATATCGACTCCAAAAAATGGTTAGAGGCAATGAAGTCAAAAATTGACTCAATGCACTCAAATTAAGTCTGGACCTTAGTAGATCCATCAGAAGGTATAGTACCTATTGGGTGTAAGTGGATCTACAAGAGAAAGATTGGTGCAAATGAAAATATAGAGACATTCAAAGCTAGATTAGTGGCAAAAGGTTATAGTCAGTGCGAAGGTATTGATTATCAGGATATTTTTTCGTCAGTAGTTATGCTAAAATCCATTCACACATTGCTTGCTGTTGCAGCCTATTTCGATTATGAAATATGACAAATAGACGTAAAAACAGCATTCTTAAATGGATATCTTGAGGAAGATATCTATATGGAACAACCGCTAGGTTTCACATCCAGTGATGATGATCATAAGGTATGCAAGCTGTAAATGTTCATATATGGACTTAAGCAAGCATCTCGGAGTTGGAACACTTGCTTTAATGATGTGACCAAATTATTTGATTTTATCAAAAATGGGGAGGAGCCATGTGTCTTCAAAAAGATCAGTGGAAGAGCTGTTGTCTTCCTCATATTGTACATGGATGACATCCTCCTTATTGGGAATGATATTCCCATATTGACCATAGTTAAAATATGGTTATCTAAAGAATTCTCCATGAAAGACCTAGGAGAAGCATCCTTTATTCTAAGAATTAAGGTCTATAGAGATAGACCGAATAGGATGCTAGGACTTTCATAGAAGATGTACATAGAGGAAGTGCTAAAGAGGTTTAGCATGAAAAACTCTAAGAGGGGTTTGGTACCCTTCAGACATGGCATTCATCTTTCCAAGAAGATGTGCCCTAGCACACCTGAGGAAATAGAACGCATGAGCAAGATCCCTTATGCTTCAGCAATAGGGAGCCTCATGTATGCCATGTTATGTACACGACCTGATATAGCCCATGCTGTGAGTGTCACGAGTAGATATCAGTCAAATCCAAGTGAAGAACACTGAACTTCTGTGAAATGTATCCTTAAGTACTTGAGAAGAACTAAAGATATATTGTTGATTTTTATTAATGGAGAACTCCAAGTCCAAGGGTATACAAACTCGAATTTTATGTCTAATGTAGATGATCGACAGTCGACATCTGGGAGTCTGTTTGTGTGCAATGGTAGAGCTATCAGTTGAAAAAGTTTCAAGCAGACAGTGATAGCAGATTCCACTATAGAAGCAGAATACATCGCTGCGTCAGAAGCTGCAAAAGAGGCATTCTAGTATAAGAAGTTTGCCGCAGAGATTGGAGTAATGCTATCAGATGCCATTTCTCTGTACTACGATAATAATGGCACCATAGCCCTTGCTAAGGAGTCGAGGTCTCATCAAAAATTCTGCACATCGAGCAGCGATACCACCTCATCCGCAATTACCTCGAAAAAGATTACGTCGAGGTCAAGATAGTCGACTCCATAAATAATGCGGTGGATCCGCTTACAAAGCCATTAGGCTAGCAGAAGATCGTAGCCCATCTTGAGAAGATAGGACTTAGATTTATAGCCAATTGGCTTTAGGTCAAATGGAAGTTTGTTAGATATGTATGCCCTAGAAGTCAGAATTGGCTGACACTTATAATACACTTCTAGGAATAAAATTATAATTTTAACTATAAATAATAAAATAGATTATTTTCTATCATAAATATGTATTTAGTGTCAGTGATACATTCCTTGAGTTAATAGTAATGATAATTCTTATTTTCAAGAGTTGAAAATTTAAGACAAGAATTTTCATTATTAACTCATAAAATGCTTCTAACCATAGGATCATCATAAGAATGGTGATTGATTCGAAAGATTGGTATACAATTGCTTTTTTATAGTAGATGAGTCTTGAGTCTATGGTGTAGAAACACCAGAGCGAGAGTATAGATACTCGTTAGAGAACGAGGGCACTGAGCGTGACCACCTCGAGCAGTCATAAGAAAGTCTATCTTCTCATCGATGACTGACTCGAAGCTACAGTAGTGTGTCTGATTCTTTGATCTGAGGTGCATCGATAGTTCATCTTGAGGGTGTTATAGTTTGACTGGTGTATGTTGGCTATAGCATGTTCATTGTAGGAATTGGATTACATCAAGAGGAAATCTATATACCTTGGTGGATGAGGAGCAGCCCTATGATGATCATGAGAATCAAGTCCATAAGCCCATGGCCATGGCAGAGTGAAATAATAGAAAGAGTTTCTATTAAAGTTTTCACATTGGACTTGAATTGAATGATTAAATCGTATGATAAAAATTAGGATTTGACGAGTTCACCTTAACCCTAATCTAATCGAGGCTCAAGATAGAAGAACTTAATGATATGAGTAGCTGCACCGAGAGATTCATTTTTAGTTTTGATGGATTGCCGCCATATACTGCTAGGTGTTACTGGTGGATTTTGGGAGCAATTAGAATGATTTAGATGATCAATCATTCTAGTTATCTGAATTAGAAGAGTTTTGATCCATCGAAAGATGTTTTGATGATGTCGATGATAGAGATCGCGATATATTCTATTATCATATAAAACTAAATCTAACTAGGTCATACAAATATGGATTTAGATCTGGATATCATCAATTAGACTAATCCAGTTCAATTGATTTGAATTAGATTCAATTAGGTTCAAGAAAATCATGCTAGCACATAATTGAGCCTAACATTCTCCTTCTACTATCATTAAAAGTTGACTCGACTGAGCCAAATATGTTTGTGCTCACTCAGGTACCTTTACTTGGTCTGACTAAAGCTTGTCCAGGTCAGAAAAGAATTATCTGAATTTATGAGATAAATTTGAGACAACACCTACCATTTTCGTCACCTGCTAATTTTTGTCTTTGACTTTGGTCAAACGTTGACCTTTGACACTTAGACATCTGCCCATGTGTCATGCACCTGTAGGAGAGTAGATAGGGGCTTATCCCCTTGCTAGAAATTGAAAAGGAGGGGGTGCATGCCTAGGGAGGCATGCGTCCATGGATAGGGATGCCTGGAGTCCCATATGGATAGGACTCTAGGTTGCTTCAAGATTTCTACTTAGGTGGCACAAACCTATAGACTTTGACCAGTCTTAGGCACCATCTAAAGATGAATTAAGGGGGCTCTCATCTGATTAGATCATGTGATGTCACTCCATCAATCAGATTTAGATCTGATTGCACGAAGCAACGTGATTGACTAGGATGATGTGGCACTGCATGGCGTAGCAGGGTCTATATAAATCCTATCTACGCCTAACTTTTATAGAGTTCTCTCTTAGTCCATGCCCCAAGGCTGCTTCTCTCCCTCCTCCATGCCATCTTCTGATCCTCTCTTTTCTTTCCACGCTCAAGGAAAGTTGGACCCCAGTTTGGTGCGATCCAAGCAAGAAAAAGCTGACGAGAAAGGAAGAAGACAGCACTACTGCAAAGACAACTGTAGATCTTCGAAAGAAATTTTGAAGATCCTCTAAATCAGATCCAGATCTGATATTTGGAGAGATGATAAAGAAGAAGAAGATTTTCAGATCCAGTTTGAGTGGATACCGATAGAGATCAGGCGCTTGCGTGGCTAGATCTAGAATTTCAGGCAATCAGTAGGATCATCAAAGGATAATCTGATTATCTAACATCAAGGTATAAATTTAATTTAATTTAATTTATTTTTATTTTTATTTATTAGATCTATAAAATTAGATCTGAAATATCTCAGATCTGATCTGGATATATGAGAAAAATTTTTAAAATATCTCTCTTGATCCGATCAAATCTAAATAAATCTGATCCAAAAAATTAAGATATCTCCTTCAAGATGGAGAGCCCTAGAGAGCGGTGGAAGTGCCGAAAGAAGAAGCCATTCGAAATGACATTGTGGAAGATGAAAGACTTAATATGGCTGAATTAGTCGGTTCCACGTGGCATAACTAAAGTTATCTAAAATGCTGAGATGGCAACACCATAATACTTCTCCATAGAGTATTATTATTATTATTATTATATATATAATAATAATGCATTTTTATACTTCTCATGACCAAAATATTTGCCCTTTAATAAATTACAATTTGATATATGTTGATGTATTACTATGTGTTGGGATAATCAGATCTGCTCGTCCCAATTCGAGATCGGCTCCTTACTACACGTTTATATAAGAATAGCCAAGATATCCCAAGAGGAGAGGCTTTGGAAAAAAAAGAATTTTCATAATTCAGCTCTCGTAAGTCATCCCGATCAAATTAGAACTATTCATAACCGACTGTCATTCATTGGTCGACTACTATTCATGGTCGACTGTCATTCATCATCGACTGACTGTCACTTATGGCCGACTATCATTCATCGATCGATGACTATTCATGATCGACTGTCATTCATCGGTCGACTACTATTCATAGCTGATGGACTGTCATTTATGGTCAACTGTCATTCATGGTTGATTGTCATTCATCGATCGATGACTATTCATGATCAACTGTTATTCATCACCGACTGACTGTCCTCTATGGTCGACTGTCATTTATGGTCAACTGTCATTCATAGTCGACTATCATTCATCGATTGATGACTATTTATCGTCGACTGTTATTCATCGATCGACTACTGTTCATGGTCAACTATCATTCATCGTCGACTAATTATCATTCATGGTCGACTGTCGTTCATCGACCAATGACTGTTCATGATCGACTGTCATTCATTGCCGACTATCATTCATTGACCGATGACTGTTCATAGCCGACTGTCATTTATCAATCGATCATTATTCATGACCGACTGTCATTCATCAATCGATAACTGTTCATGATCGATGACTATTCATGGCCAACTGTCCTTCATCGGTCGACCATGATTCATGGCCGACTATCATTCATCGATCGACCACTATTCATGGCTGACTATCATTCATCAGCCGAGACTGTTCATGGCCAACAACTGTTCATAGCCAACTATCATTCATCGATCGACTGGCCGACTATCATTCATCGATTGACTATTGTTCATGACCGACTATCATTCATGTCGACTGTATGTTATTCATCGCCGACTGTCTATCATTCATCGGCAACCGTTATTCATCGACCAACTATCATTCATCGATCAATCACTATTCATGGCTGACTGTCATTCATCAATCGATGACTATTCATCATCGACTATCATTCATCGGCCAACCACTATTCATAGCTTGTTGCTTCACAATCAATCAACAGTAGCGACAACTCTCCATGATCATTAGTGGGCATAACTGCCTACTAACTCCATAATGATGGCCTGATAATGGGGATTAACTATCTTTTAGTGCCATAACAAGCAAAACCCACGATGTCTAACTGTTACAAATAGTTACCAATCATTCACCTATAAAAGGGAGGTAAATGAACAGTATTAGTAAGATACTTTTAGCCTAGACTCTATCATATTTTCTACTTACCTATTCAAACCACTCTTCATTAACTTAAGCATTGGAGAGTCCCCACCGAAAATACTTTCAATCAATGAGGACTTTTTTTGCAGGTGTTCTTCTCTAGCGATGGGCACAGCAGGGGATTGGCCGTAACAGATTGGCGGCCAGGTAAAGAGAGAAGAAATCCAATCATGGTGAAAACAAGGGCCTTGAGCAACTCCACTAGCTCCGCCATTCAATCTTCCCATCGGAAAGATCTTTCGCCTCCATCTCCATCAGCAAAGTCTAGTTCTTCATGTCCAATCATTATAATGAATGCCCAACTGTTTGCTACTACAGCAGCAGCAAAATTGATGGAGTAGTAGGTGCCGTGTACAGTACCATCCAGGCACAATCATCGATGAAATGATGATCGACTCAGCATTTCCATCATATTGAGCCACCATCATCTCGGTACTTTAACTATGCTGCCCGCTAATAGCAATGGTCTCCTTCTTCTTCTCCTTCTCCTTCTCCTTCTCCTTCTCACCGCCATAATATTAAGAAGGGGAAGAGGCTGCATTCGCTTTCAAGTTTTTCATCCTCAAGTTCTTTGGAGGACTCTACCCCTGAATTCTCACGATAACGACAGCTCGACAATCATGAGCACAAGCTTAAAGACATTGACCATCGACTCATCCAGCTCCAAGTAGATGGCCGAGGATCTTCCAACGACTTTGGCATCTACACCACTACGAGTGGAAGCTCCGAGAGCTAGATCACCAAATTGAAAAGCTATAGATGAATGGAGAAGGAGACTGGGGGGCAAGTTTCAATGATCCATCAGTTAATCTACACACCGACTTCGATCAGACAAAAAAAATATCGAGTCGACTATAGACGAGTGAAATAATATGCCAACTCAACTCCGATTGGACGAAAAAAATATGCCAACTCGATTTTGATCGGATGAAAAGAATGCCGACTCGACTGCAATCGAGCAGAACAATATGCTGACTCAACTCCGATCGGATAGAAAAATATGCCAACTCGACTCTAGTCGAGCGAAAAAATGCCAACTCGATTATAGTCGAGCAGAATAATATGCCAACTCGACTCCAATCGATCAATAAAAATATGTCAACTCGACTCTGGTCAAGTAAAAAAAATGCCAACTCGACTACAGTCAAGCAAAATAATATGCCAACTCAACTTTGATCGAGCAAAAAAAATATGCCAACTTGACTCTAGTCGGGCAAAATAAATGCTGACTCGACTACGATCGAGTAGAATAATATGCCGACTTGACTATGATTAGATGGAAGATATACTGACTCGACTATGATTGGTCAAAAGATAGCTGACTTAATTATAGTCAACCAAAAAATATTCTAACTTGACTTCGATTAGTCGAATGGTATTTGGCTAATCCCCCTCTATCAAATACTTAGATAATTTATGCCAAAGTTTAGTCGACCGATACCCAATTAATAGTCAAATTCTACGACCACAACCACTGACTCACAGCCGGCTAAATTGATAACAGTTATCTGCAAAAAAAAGAAAAGCCCAAGAAAGAAACAACAAAATGGTTGAAGATTCTATTTTTGAGAGAATCATTAATATTTGCAACTAAAATTATCATAGAATCAGGCTCGAAGATATGGCAAAAAATGCACTGACTCTTATCGTCCAACGTGTCAAGCCACCTTGGACTTGGGAGTCAGGGGCAATGTTGGGATAATCGAATATGCTCGTCTCGATTCGAGATTGGCTTCGTGCTACACATCTATATAAGAAGAGCCAAGAGATCCCAAGAGGAAAGGCTTTGGAATGGAAAAAATTTTCACGATTTAGCTCTCGTGAGTCATCCTAGTCAAATTAGAATTGTTCATGGCTGATTGTCATTTATCGATCGACTATTATTCATGATCGACTGTCATTCATCGGTCGACTATTGTTCATGACCAACTATCATTAATCGATCGATTATCATTTATCGCCGACTGACTGTCATGGCCGACTATCATTCATTAGCTAATGACTGTTTATGGCCGACTATCATTCATCGGTTGATGACTATTCATGGCTGAATATTATTCATCACTGACTGACTGTCATTCATGACCGACTGTCATTCATCGATCGATCACTATTCATGGTCAACTTTCATTCATCGATCGACCACTATTCATGATCGACTATCATTCATCGACTGACAACTATTCATGGCTGACTATCATTCATCGATTGACGACTATTTATGGCCTACGACTGTTCATGACTGACTTCATTCATCGATCGACTATTGTTCATAGCCGATAACTATTCATGATCTACTATCATTCATCAGTCGACTACTATTCATGATCGACTGTCATTCATCAGCTGACTGTCACTCACCGGCCAACTACTATTCATGATCGACTGTCATTCATCGTCGACTGTCTATCATTCATCACCAACTGTCTGTCATTCATCAATAATCATTATTCATCAGCCAACTGTCATTCATCGGTCGGCCACTGTTTATGGTCAACTATCATTCATCAGTCGATCATTATTCATGACCGACTATCATTCATTGGCCTACGACTATTCATTATTGACTGTCATTCATCAACCGACCACTATTCATGATTGACTGTCATTTATCAACCGACCACTATTCATAGCTGCTTGCTCTATAATCAATCAACAATAACGACAAATCTCTACGATCATTAGTAGGCATAACTGCCTACTAACTCCATAATGATGGCTTGATAATGAGGATTAACTATCCTTTAGTGCCATAAAAAGCAGGATCCATAATGTCTATCCATTACAAATGATTACCAATCATTCACGTATAAAAGGAAGGTAAATGAACAGTATTGATAAGATACTTTTAGGCTAAACTTTGCCATATTTTTTACTTATCTATTCAACCACTTTTCACTAACTTAAGCATTGGAGAGTCCCCATCGAAAATATTTTCGGTCAGTGAAAATTGGCCGTAACACTACATTATTTGATTTACAAGACATGGCAAAATTAATATTCTATAAATTACTAAGTCCAAGTCCGATAAGCATTTTTTTTATTTTTTTTCTTTTGTTTATTTTTACATGTCATAGCAGAATTGATATCTAAATGTTTCTTTTTCTTTTCTATTTCCAGGAACTACTTTGGAGTCCCAGTCCAACCCTATGAGATTGTGGTAGAAACAACCATCCTTTTCCTTCCAGATTAAGTTGCGTTCTCCTTTCGAAGACAAAGCTGCAAAACAAAGGTGGCAGCTTGCTTTTTGTCCTTTTCCTTTCAGATTACATGAAGGCATCATCCATCCATGACCACCTCCCTCGAAGATGCCCCAAAGCTCTCCTTCTCTCCCTCTACCCTCCATAACCTTGCCACAAAGCTCCCCATCTCCCCCTTTCTCCTCTCCCCAGGACCCTTCTCCTCTAAAACCCTCAACTTCGATTTTCCTCTCTCCCCTCGCTTGTGCTCTTCTTCTTCTTCTTCTCCCCTTTTTTCCTACTTCGCCACATGCACCAACACCAGCACTGATAATGGAGCCATGGCGGAGCTCCGATGCCATGATTACGTTGGTAGATTAGGAATTAAGAATGTTTTATACTAAAGTACTATAGATGGTTGTTTGCAACTTTTCTCTGAGAGTTAAAGAGTTGGAATGCATGCAATAACTAGAGATTCTATTTGCGAACATATTTCTTAAGCTAGAGAGCAGTGAAAGTGCCAAAAGAAGAAGCTATCTGAAATAGTATTGCAGAAAATAAAAAAACTTAGTATGGTCGAAATAATCGATTCTATATGAGATGTTGAGATGGTAACACCACAATACTCTTTCATAAAGTATTATTTCATATATATACTAGTCGAAGATCCATACGTTGCATAGGTAGATAATTATGGCTATAATTATTAAATTTTTTTAATAATAAATATTTTATTTTTAACTTTTTTAATATTTTATTTTATTTATTTATTATATATATTATATTTTTTATTATTTAATAAAATAATATTTTAATATTTTTTCTTTCTTTTTACTCTCATATCTTTTTCAAACATGTCGATGCCATTCTACCATAGCTTCCTTTCTCTCTCGGCAAACGCCAATCCAGGTCACACCCCTACCCCCCTTTTTTCTTCTTATATCTTCTCCATGCTAGCCAGTGCTGTGCCACCACCGGCTTCCTTCTTTCTCATCAAACACCAATCCTAATCATAATAAAAAAATTATTAATATTTATTATAAATAATATTAAAAAATAATTTTATTATTTAAAAATATTAATTTAAAATATTTTTCTATTTTAAAAATATTTTTATTATTAATTTAAAAAACTATTTATATAATAATTAATATTTTTAAAAAAATATTTTTCAAAAAAAATTAACATTTAAAAATAATATTTTATTATTAATTTTTTAAAATAATTTTTAAAAATAATATGTTATTATATAAATAGTATTTTAAAATTATTAATAAAAATATGATTTTTAAAAATATTTAAAAAAATTTGAATTTCTTGGTAAGTAAAGTTATAATCTTATCATAATACTAATCAAATAATAATATTTTATTAATATTCAAAAAATCTAAATATTTTTTCTTTCCTTTTTCTAAATAATAAAATAATATTTTATTATTAATCAAATAATAATATTTTACTATTAATCAATAATAATATTTTATTATTAATAAAATAATAATATTTTATTTTTTGAATTATTAATAATAATAAATAATATTTTTGATAAAAAATAAAATATTATTTTAATAAAAAAAAAATTTCTTTCTTTTCTTTCCTCCCTCCCACAGCACCCTCAACCCATGCCTTCCCATCCCCCCATGCCCCCGATAATTCACAGCGGTCTCATGAGGCCCAAGCTACAACCCCATCCTACCCCACCATCATTCATGCCGCACCAGCCGTCCCTGCTACACCTAGCTCTGTGCGACCATCAAACCTCCTTCCATTTTCTTTCCATCCTTGGCGAATCTCGCATCCCCTATGACTCCGCCCGACCACCGCCCCCTTCCTTCCGACCCTGACGAACCTGCAACCTGTCCCTCCTAGCTTCGCATGACCACCACCCTTCTCCTTCCAGGCCTCGGGAAACTCGCACCCCGCACCCCCCATGGCTTCGCACAACCACCACCACTCCACCCCCTCCCCCCACCCCCAAGCCCCGCTGAACCCGCACCCCACGGTCTCTCTCCACCCCTCATCCACATTGTTCCATCCTTCGTCGATGCCCCCTCCATCCGTGCCTCTCAGTATGGAATGAAATTTTTAAAAAAAATTAAAAAAATTGCATGTGGCTACATATGGTGTGATATATGGTATAATAAAATTTATCTAAGAAACTGAGTTGGCAACACCACAATACTCCTCCATGGAGTATTATTATCATTATATATATATATAGACTGGGCTTCGATTGACCGAACCTTAATGCATATCTGGGGATTCAGTGCATATCTGATCGAATCCCCTATCGTTGGATCAACTCGCATCTCCAAGAAGTCCTTAATAACAAACGAAGGGCTTCTGAGGCTGTTAGCTAACCTAGCATAGTTTAATAATAGAATTTAAATGGCTCGATGTCGTCGTCTTCTTCCCATCGCTTCTCCAGAAAGCCATGATGATGCTTTAATGGGGATGGGATTGGAGGGAGAGAACTTCTCGTTTGAAATGAAACTCTTTTCTCTCAGTAAAATCTCATTCTTTTATGCTCTCTCTCTCTATTTCTAACCGAAAGGAAATTCTTCCTTCCCTCCCCTGTCACCTGCAAAACCTCATTTTTTTTCTTTCTCTCTCTCTCCCTCTATTTCGAGCTCTCTCTTCATCACAGTCTCTCTTCGGTGCAACTACGTCTCAGTTTTCTCCATTGCAAGTATATCATCGACGATCTCATACATCGCCGGCTCTTTCTCTTTGCCAGTGTGACGTTAGTTTTGCGACTCTATCTAGTGAGAATCCCTAGCCCACATTACTTCTCTCCCTCACTTTATTTCTTTCTTTATATCTTTTTACTATTACATTAAAAAAATTATGATATAAAAAAATAGAGACTATACTTACTACAACCCAGACGATTATATTTTTGTTAGACAACAATTATTATGAAAATATTAATAACATTATTCATGCATTGTTTGAATTAAAAAAAATGTTATCAATCAAGTTGAACTTACTTATTAAAAAATATAAATAATGAATGATAAATAATTAACATTTAGCATGATATATCTCTAAAATTATTTCTAAAGCACTTTTGAATAGCATCAATTTGAAGTTGATATTTAACACATAAAATTAAGCTATGCATTCAAATGTCACTTATATTAATTATATTTTATTATCAGTAATCGAATTACACATATCATGGATGTGGAAAGTATGTACGATGACAACATGACAGCTATCTTTAGCATACCAACTATGTTTGTAAGTGGAGGAAGCAATGTGCATGATTATATTTCACTTGATGACAATAATGATCATATAGAAAGGGTTTCTGAGGGAGAAGATTATATTGACCAGAGTCCAAAAAATGTTGAAGATTTAGTATTGCATGAAGGCATGATCTTTAATACTCAAGAACAAGTAATGAAAGCCTATAATCAATATGCATATAAGAAAGATTTTGTATTCGGAAGGGATTATGTTATCGATCCTCCAAAAATAAAAAGATCAGACAAGAATTTACATGTTATAAAGAAGGATTATATAAGCCTAAGATCAATATCGCAGTTGAGCAAGATCATGCAGTAGCTATAACGCCACATAAGAAAGGACAAAGCGTTCGCACTGGATGTAAAGCAAAAATGTGCATCAGAAAGACTAAAGTAGGTAAGTGAGAAGTTACAATGCTTCATGATATTCATAATCATGAGCTCATTCATAGTCCTTCAATAACTCATTTTCTTCGATTACATAGAAAGATCAACTCAGAAGATAAAGAGTTTATAGAGACTTTACATGATCAGAATATTTCAACTCAATAAATCATGGGTGCCATTTCACAATTATATGGAGGTATACAAAATGTAAGTTTCACTAGAAAAAATTTAAGCAACCTTAGAAGCAACCTTCGAAAATAATTATTCAATATTGATTTGCAAACAATAGTTAATCATTTTCGAGCTAGGCAAGTCGAGAATTCAGTTTTCTTTTATGTCATCCAATTAGATGTCGAGAATAGTATCTAGAATATTTTTTGGATTAATCGAAGGTCAAGATTATCTTACCAATATTTTGATGATGTGGTGACATTCGATAGTATATACATGACAAACAAACATAGCATGCATTTTGCACCATTTGTTGGCATCAACCTTCATATGCAATCAATTTTATTTGATTGTGTATTAGTCCAAGATGAGTGCACTAAATCATTTATTTGAATCTTCTAGTCTTTTTTGGAGGCACATTATGGCAAGCATCCAAGGTGCATATTAACTGATCAAGATCCAACCATGAAAAAGGCAATTTAGCATATTTTTTCTAATACTATCCATCGATTTTGTAAGTGGCATATGTTGAAGAATATTAGAGAACGTCTATCCATTCTTTTTAATACAAAAGATGGACTGAAAGAAGATCTCTATCATTGCATCAATACTTTCATCTCTCCATGATAGTTTGAGCATCATTGGGATGAATTTATCAAGAAATACTTCTTAGAGTTCAATGCCTATCTTGATCATCTATTCAGTATATGAGATCAATAGGTGTCTGCATATTTTAGATATATATTCTTTGCTTCTATGTCTACAATACAATACAGTAAAAGTATACACTCATTATTTAAGGGTTATGTGGATAATCATATGAATGCTTTCAGATTTGTTATTCAGTTTGAGACAATCTTGGAGAGTAGATATGATCGAGAGGATGAAGAAAACTTTTGGACATACCATGTTCAACCAAGCTTATGGTCAAAATATCCAATCGAGAAACATGCTCTTTAAGTGTATACAAGAACTATTTTTAAACTTTTTAGGAAGCAACTCAAAATGACAACCATGTATGATATGGAGGAGGTAGAGAAGTATAAATTATATGATATAATTGAGATTGAGGTCTATAATAGAAATGCACAACAAAAAATAGCAAATTGTATAACATGTATTATGTCTGAGGAAAAATTTTCATGCTCTTATCTAATGTTTGAATTCAGTGGCATTCCGTATACTCATGTGTTAAAGGTTCTTATTACTTTAAGAATTCATCATATTCCTATATATTACATATTAAAATGTTGGACAAAATTTGCTAAGAAAGAAGATACTGATACGGCACATGGTGTATGTGAAGTTCAGGATATGACATCAAGAACTATAAAATTTAATAGACTGTGTAAAAAACTTTTGAAATTAGCATATGATAGCTATGTACTCTGAGAAACATATGATCTTATCATAAATGATATGGAGTCTATCATTGAAAAACTTTATTCATTGAAGAAGAATCTATCGGTAGAACAAAGTATAATAGATGAGAGGATAGTTATGACACAATATAGCCAAGTAGAAAAGGATAATTCTGCAACACTTAAAGATCTTCCAATTTTTAATTATAAAGATCGTAAAAAGCTCAGTAGGTTCAAGCATCCAATGGAAGTTGTAGTGAAGAAGCAGCGAAGATGCAAGAAATATCATCAAAAGGATCATAATATTCAAATATGCAAGACAAACATTAGTAAAAACATAATTATGTTTATTTTATTTTAAATTTTTTTTTATGATTTACTGGTGGTCATACTTTGTACAGGTAGATGAAGCCTGCATCAGCAGCGATTCATCCGAGGATGAACGATTCAGCAACCGTATAGGCTCACCAATATTTTAGAATCCATGATTAATTTTTTAGATGTATTATAATGTCTTTTGTATTTTGTGTTGGATAGATGTTATTGTATAATTTATACATGTATGGTTGTACATATTTTTAAATGAATGTATAACTCTGCAGAAGAATATTTTTCAATAAATATAATATTTGTATTCTATCAAACCATATGGATATACAAGTTTATTCTCGATGATTATTTATTCTCTATGATTGTTGCAATGGATATGATGATATTTGAATTTATTATAAATTTATTTATAGATTTTTTTTCTATAAAAATATAAATTATAGCAGCATAAATATAAACTCAAAATAATAAACACAAATAGCCCATAAATACAAACTACCCAGGTTGCTCCATATGGTAGGATAAACACACAAATGATTCTAGAATATACAAATTTGATAAAATAAATAAAAACTCTAAATAATAAATACAAATAATGGTTCTGTATCCTGGAATCCTTCGTAATAAATACTAAGTCCTACAGGATAAAGTATCAGATAAACATAAACTTAAAATAATAAATAATCTAGAATAAACATAAATTGAAAACATAATTGGCAATTATTAAAATAACTTGAAAATATTCATAATAAATACAAACTCATATAATAAACACTTTGAATAATAAACAAAAATAAACACAAACTCGTGAAAGAAATAGGAAGTTATTCCCAGAATAGATATTATCAACACTTATCTACAAACTTAAAAAATCATCGAAAAGATGGTTGGATTTTAGGCATCGTTTAGGAGGATCGAAGGCAAGGGTAGGTGATGAGATGGCGATAACAACTAGTGTAGAGTACTTCCTCTCTTAAAACAACGGCAAGCAGTGGAGCCTCCAAGCGGTTGGGGGTTTTTATTCGGAGTTTTTATGTGAAGGTGCAGGAGTACTACTTCCTCTTGAAACAGGAGAAGTCAGCAGAGCCTCCAAGCGGTCTAGGGTTTTTATCCTGGATGTAAAGGCGCCTTCGTGAAGCTGCATCCCTCCAAATTGTGAATCCAAAGATGGGCTGCTTGCACCCCCCCCCCCCCCCCCCCCCCCCTCCTCCTTGAAGTGCACCACCTAAAGGTGCCTTCATGAAAGCTGAAGGCACCTTCACTAAGGATGAAGTCGCCTTCATCCTCCATTAAGGTGCCTTCAGGGGCAATTCAATATGATTTCGGTAAGGTATGCTATGCTACAGGAACTAGGACCCGCCAAGCTATAGGAACCAACAGACCTAGGATCCACCATGCGGACCCACGCTATTGAATAGGACCTGCTATAGTGATCTCCTACCTGAAGTTGCCTCCATAAGGAGGAAGGAACCTTCATTCTTGGTGAAGGCACCTTCAGCTTCATGAAGCCATCATTAGGTTAACCCAGGTTATATATGGAACACATGTGATGCTGCACGTGATTCTACAGAACCATTGCACACTGAACCATGAAAAAGTTGAACCGGATTAACCCACTGTAGAAGTCGCCTTGGACCGACATTCTTAAAGGCACCTTTTCTTTTTGTGAAGGCGCCTACATGAAGGATGAAGGCACCTTCAGCTTCAGGAAGGCAGTTTAGTTTCAAGACGGTTCATGGATGGTTTATAGTGGGTTACCAACCAAATGCACTGACACTCCTAAAAGCTAAACTTTCACCTTCTTTCTCATTTCGTCGCTCCCAAAATCCCTAGCTCCCATCTCAAACTCATCTCGCCACTCTACTCAAATCTTAATTCTCAAATCCAAAACTTCCTCTCCATTTCCTTCTCATCTACTTCGGGAAAAGGATGGCTCCAAAGATGCATCTTCCCAAACGTCAAAGAGCAAGTAGAGAAACTAGAAGAAAAATAGAAGAGAGAGGAGCAAGCTTGGCTACATCACCTCTTTCAAGAAGTTCAGCTACATCACCTCCTCTAAGAACTCTAGTAAGTGCCAAAAATATTCTCTCTAGTCGTATCGTGGATATAGAATATTTAGATTCTAAAGATTTTCAAATTGCAAATTTGATTAGGGGTATGGGATGGAAATTTATATGCATAGCTGAAGCCCCTATTTTTGTGGAATTAGTTGAAGAATTTTATTAAAATATTTTATTTGGAGAAGATGATATGTATCATCTTTAGTAAGAAAAAAAAGAAAATTTTGATGCTAATATACTTGGAGAAATTTTAAAACTTCCATGTGAAGGTAATCTATTGGACAGTGCAGAGGATAAAAGTTCAAGAATCAAAAATATTCTTAAGGTAGAAGATCATGGTCAATTTTATAAAATATATGCACGAAGCTTAAATGTTGAAATGAGACTTCTTTATGTTATTATTTGTTGGATCATACAACCTAGAGCAGGAGAATTTGACATCATAACAGATAAAGATTTAACTATTATGTATCATATAGTCCATTGCATTCCATTTAATCTTTCAAAAATGATTATCAAAGCTATGCAAGAGGCTGCGGGTAGAGCAGAATCATCTTTACCTTATGCTATGATTTTGACTCATATTTTTAAATATTTTGAGGTAAGATTTTAGAAAGAATAATCAACAAAATTAGGAAAAGGTAGTAAAATCAATAAAATAGCTTTGAACAGAATGCAATGGTTTAAAACTGATAGTCAGTGGATTAGAAAAAGTAAAAGAGATGCTCAAGAAAATATTTCAGTAGAGGAAGAGAGATCTTTTAGTAGGGGTGTAGGACCTTCCAGATCATAGAAAAATTTTGATAATCAAGTAAGGATGACTCCAGATCTGGTTAGTACTATCGCTAGGAAGTTGCATCCATTCTTCAATCCTCTCATTCATCAGGAGAAAGTTCTATATGGATGGATCAGATTGGCGCACAAAGTTCTTCATTTGATGAAAAATTGGACAATCTAATTTCTATAGTTCAGGACATAAAACAAGATATTCATAATTTAACTTTTCGTATCGAGGAATTAAAAAGAAATTCACCTTACACAAACATGCAACATCAACTCTACTTATCACTTCATCGTCCTTACCATGATGATGACGGTAAGGATGATGGACTGATTTTTTGGGGGCTTTCTTTTGAGATCCAGAGTACTTGAAGATAGGAGGATGAAAGGACTACATAGAAGATGGGAGCTTCGAACTGTCTGCTACGTAACCCATCTTTTGGCATGCTATGAATTGGGATGCTCTACTGTCGAGCTATCCGCAATCACAAACTCAATAGGCAACACATCTGCCGTCGCCTCATAACTACTCCTCCCCATCTCATGACTACTCCCTTCCATATCCTTCCTCCCTTTCTTGCTCTCTAATGCAACCTACAGCTCAGAAATTAACTTATCCTTTTTCGCGATGATCCTCTAGAGTTCCATTTTTTTAGGATCATCTCGAGCCCTCTTCCTCTTGACCTCCATATAAATACACCAATATTTATGCATGAGCTACATCTAGGAATAAATATATAATAACTAAATATAATAATAATAAATTAAAAAAAAAATATTATAACGAGGCCAATACCATGATAATGCTACGTGCGTTGTTAGGTGTAGTCCATTTCCTACCCATCTTATTTATTCCACCTTCAACTCTATCTATATGATAGGTGGAAGGTCCTGCTTCAAGCAACACCTCATCTGCTGATGATGCTTGTAATGGATCTCGAATCTAAAAATAAAAATAAAGATAAAATAGTTAGATCCTTAATCTTATCAAATAAAAAAATTAATATTAAGCATCAAAATAATAATACATCTCCTTCTTTTAGGCCCTTTAAGATCTCTCCTAGGTGCGCCCATTTTCTGAACTAGAGTTTCTCCTAGTTTAGAATTCGAGGACGCCGACCAAAAATAGATGGTTTGATAATCCCTGTTCTTTCAAAAAAACTAAATCTAAAAGAAATATAATCATAAATAATTAACATAATCATGTATAATAGTTTAAATAGAATATATCTATGAAATAAATAAATAAAAAAATTAATTAATATATCTTTCTTACCATCAAAATAGTAATAGAACCATTAAGATATCCAGTGTTAGAATTTGATGCCTCGAATTCGATCCGCAGCAGAAGAGAATCAATTTTTAGCACAGCAATCGAGCTGGCTCTGATACGCGGTCAAGTCAGCTCAGATTGAAATCGAGCCAGCTCAAACCATAGCCGAGCCAGCTATCTCAGACAGACAGAAATAGGAGTTTGGGTGAGATGCAGCCGAGCCAACTCGACCCTTGAACGAGCCGGCTTGATGGAGATGAACAGAATATGATGCGATTTTTTTATTTGAACTCGAATTATAATTAATCTAAGGGGTCTACGGGAGTTATGCATGGACTACAGGATCCAACGACCATGGAGGGTTGTGGTCATAATTTGAAGGTCGAAAAATATTTCAAGACTCGATCAAAGACATGTTCAACTCATATTAGGAGAATGAGTCCTATTAGGACTCCTGTAAAGTATTGAGAAGAGGATTCTCATCCTATTTAAAAGGCTGAGATACTGTGGAGCAGAAGAGGTGGTGCGTGTGGTATGAGAGGCACGTAGAGAGGCTCAGACAACCATCGAGAGGAGCTTGGTAGAGCGTCGAGTACGTACAGCCCATGAGAGAGAGAAGCAATAGGTGCATAGCATCCGATAAGAAGACTGTGAGGGCAAAACATCTTATAGCTTCTAAGGATCTCCTTGGAATTCTGAGAGAGCTTTTATGAGGATAGCTTCTAGTTAAAAAAATTTTATGTACGATAAGTTGAGAGTGGGTGTTCTCCTCTTGTACTTATTTTTTTATCATAGTGAAACTTTGAATGCCTCATAGAGACCAGCCATTAAGCTAATTCATGTACTTAATTATTTTTTATTTTATTTTTTTTTTCTATCGTAATAATTTGGTACTAGATTCTTGACAAGCAGTATCATAGTAGCTGATCTTCTAATAAATTGGTATCAGAGCAAGTTAATCTCTCAATAATTGATATCAGAGCTAAATAGTATCGAAGCGTAGATTGCAGCAATAGATAGAGATTGAAAAATATGGAGAAGATAAGCACAATCAAGATGGAGATCAACAGATTCGATGAAAAAGATAATTTCTTCTTGTGGCAAGCAAGGGTAAAGAATGTCCTCATCTAACATAGGTTGATCGATGCTCTCTTGTATGAGAAGATACCAACTACCATAAAGATGAAGGATTAGAAGTGGATCTAGATGCAAGCAGTGAGTATGATCCGTTTGTACCTAGCAGATGATGTGGTGATCCATATACTTGACGAGATTTTTTCGATGGTGCTGTGATCGAAGCTCGAGAAGTTGTATATGGCAAAGTCGCTCACCAATATACTATTTTTTTGGAGACAGTTCTACCAGCGGCGGATGGATGAAGATCAAAGCAGAAGATCCTCACCGATCTTCTCAATGTTGGTGAAAAAGTTGAGAAAAAAATTAGGGCATTGGTCTTGCTAGCATCGCTCTCTCCTTCGTATGAGTCCTTGGTGACTGCTTTTCTAGTGAAAAAAAGCACCATCAAGATGGACGAGATCACTGCAACGATACTCCAGAACGAGATTCTCAAGAGAAAAAATCTAGCTTCGAGCTCAGATGGCAGCAGCTCAGCTTTGGCAGCTTCTGAAGGCACAGGAGGTAGTAGACAGAGTAGCAGAGGATCGCAAGAAGAACGATCCAAGTCTAAGACAAGGAACCAAAGTAAGATCAAATACTATAGGTACTATAAGTTGGGGCATTGAGTTAAGGATTGTCCATAACTCAAGGATCAGATGAGGGCTACTATAGCGACGGTCAGTAGTAAGTCAGAGGATGATGTCCTGAAGATATTTAATGAGATATCTATTTTTTTTAGTAGTAGATTTTAGATTCTACATACACATATCATATTTATTGCAGAAAGAAGCAGTTTGACTCCTTGGAGAGCAATGATGGTACTGTTTATCTGTCAGATAGATCGAACTATGTAATCAGAGGCATCAAAATGGTCAGCTGAAAGATACATAATGGTGCAGTGAAAAAATTGAAAGAGGTTCGATACATATCCAATTTCAGATGAAATCTTATCTCACTGAATAGACTGGATTCAAACAGCTACAGATGGATAACTGATGATGAAATCCTAAAGATCATGCATGACGATAGGATGATATTAGAGGAGAAGAAAAAGATAAGAGGATATTACTATCTGACAGAAAATCTAGTACGAGATGAAGCTTCAGGAGCCAGAGGGAGTCTAGTGCAAGGTGGACCTCCAACTGAAGATGGATCCGACATGAGATGAAAGACTCGGGAGAATGAGAGATGATGTCGTAGAGTCTATTACCATATGAGAATTATCCAAGTAGATCTTTGGTCAGAGTGGACACAGCTCATGATGGAGGTGGGATCAAATAGCCTAGCTCGACTCTTATGTTTGTCCATCCATGATCAGTAGGCATGCCCTAGGATATGGGAGCGAGATGGATCATAAGCTCTCAAAGTCAGGTGGAGGTCGAATATCGAATCGACGTGGAGATTGTTAGAATTTGATGCCTCAAATTTGATCCACAATAGAAGAGAATCAATTTTCAGCACAGTAGTCGGACCAGCTCTGATACGCGATTGAGCTAGCTCGAATTGAGATCAAGCTAGCTATCTCAGGTAGACGAAAATAGAAGTTTGGACGAGATGCAGTCGAGCCAGCTCAATCCTTAAATGAGTCGACTCGATGGAGGCAAACAGAATATAATGGAATTTTTTCTATTTGAACTCAGATTGTGATTAATCAAAGGGGTCTACGAAAGTTGTGCATGGACCATAAGATCCAGTGGTCATGAAGGATTGCGATCATGGTTTGAAGGTCGAAAAATATTTCAAGTCTCCATCAAGGACATGTTTGACTCATATTAGGAGAATGAGTCCTGTTAGAACTCCTATAAACTACTGAGAAGTGGATTCTCATTTTATTTAAAAGGCTGAGGTACTACGGAGTAGAGAAGATGGTGCATGTAGCATGAGAGATACATAGAGAGGCTCAGGCAGCCATCGAAAGGAGCTTGGTAAAGCACTGAGTATGTACAGTCTATGAGAGAGAGAAGCAATAGGTGCATAGCATCCGGTAAAGAGGCTATGAGGGCAGAGCATCTTGTAGCTTTTGAGGGTCTTCTTAGATTTTGAGAGAGCTTTTATAAGAGCAGCTTCTAGTTGAGAGAGATTTATGTACAGTGAGTTGAGAGCGGATGTTCTCCTCTTGTACCTATTTTTTTCTTTCATAGTGAAGCTTTATATGTCCCATAGAGATGAGACATTAGACTGATCTACGTACTTAATTATTTTTTTATTTTATTTTTTTTCTTTCTATCGTAATAATTTGGTATCAGATCCTTAACAAAAGATAATAGAGTAGCTGATATCCCAATAGATTGATATCAGAGCGAGTTAATATCTCAACATCCAGTGCTCTACTTCACACCTTCCTCTCTTCTTTTTACTTTTTCTACAATCGTCAAAATAAAATGCATCAACTACTCATGGACTGCTCTAGCTCATGCAAAGCAGCTAATCTCCTTTAAGAGATCGATAGTAGAGAAGATCCACGGTGCAATGCTAAGATTTGATAAAGAAAACAAAAATATACCTAGAAGGTATGCAACAAGCTACTACACCATGGATCAGATGGCATTAACAGATGAATCAAATAATAATATCTTAATTCTATCTTCCAATACATCCCTCCTAAACCTCTCTGCAAAATGTTTGATCCTAACCATACTTTGTGGAGCCTTCTTCATATCAATGGCTATCCCATTCAGGGGTAGCCCCAAAAGGATGATATCCTCAGCATGGAAGATCAATGTCTGCCCTCCCAAATAGAATTCTCTGCTGCTTTGGTCCCGACAATAGAAGAGTTGGTCTACAACCACCCGCTCTTGTGTGATAACTAGAATGTCGAGCATATAGTAGAAGGACGTCTGTTGTATCAATATAATATGGTCATCCATCAATCATTCTCGGATTTTCTTGATGAAGTCTATATATCTTCTAAGATAGCACCTCCAGTTGATCAATCGAGGAAGAGTTCTTTTTTGCTTCCTCGAAATTCTAGAGCTCTCCTAGTTCTTAAAAGATTTTGGAGGAGTCATCTGCAAGAAATAATAAAGATGAATTATAATTTATTTACATTTAATAAAATATAAATAATATATTAATAAATTAACCCATCATTATTAACATTTACACTTACTAAACCAAGCCTTTAACTCGATTAAGTTAAACGAAAGATATTTAGACTAGCATGAGTGAAGAAAATCTATTTTTAAACACAGTCAACTATATGTTTAAGAGAGAGAAATAGGTTAGTATCAGAGAACTAGACTAGATATTTGAGAATAAGCATCTCATCTCTTGCATAATAATTATCATTCTTATCATGCAAAGGTGTATGCCAATATATTGCAAGCTGCTTTGTTAAATCATTCTACCACTGCTACCAAAATAACATATTAGACAGTCGAAACAAAGAAAGAAAAATAATTTTAACATATTGCAAACAAACTCTGTACCAAAAAAAAAACACTCACGTTCATTGTATAAATATAATATATAGCCATATATTATGTTATATTATTTCTAGCTAAACAATAACAATAGGATTTTTGTCTGATGAAAGTGCAATCTGATAAGAAGGGATAATATATGATAGCAAGATAGAAAAAAAAAGTATCAAAACATATACATTATATATGTGGATACACATCATAAATAATTTATGGATGAACTTAAACTTTAAAAAAAAAAATTATCTTCCATTAAAAAAAATTTGATACGAAGCTCGGGATCCCAGTCTATATCCGATTGTAGGTTGTAGGGATAAACATAGAAGGCAAAAATGTTCAATTATAGGTGCCTTCTTCTTATATTATAGGCCTTCCTATATAGACCCAAAAAAAGGTTTATTATAGATGCCTTAGAGGACCTTAGAGGGTTAAAGGCACCTTCCTTCATGGAGGTGCCTTCATTTATGTTTGATTTATGTTAGTGGAGGTGCCTTCATGAGGGTTAAAGTCACCTTCATGGAGGAGGATGGAGGGTTTAAGAAAGGTTTGCTCAATTGATCCCAAAGTTTTTTTAGCAACATCCAGAAAAGTGGAAAGAAAGTGAAAAATGGAATGAATATAAAGAAGATAGACCTCTGACTATACGTGGATGGCGGCGGATGGTGGTGGCACCGATTGGGTGTGGCAGCGATGCTGGTCAATAGCGACATTGGTGGCAGCGATGATTTAGAGTACGGCCTGGTGACTGCATTAATTGGGGGCGGCCTGGTGCCAAGTAGGAACGGAATGTGAGAGTTAGATTTTTGATTACTAAGAGTTGGGAGAGAGGAGAAGAAATTTCTTGGTTAGGATTTTGAACAGAGAAAGGAGAAGAGGGTTTGGAGAGAGATAGGAGCAGAATGGGGGAGAAGGAGATTTGGAACAGGAGTGGGGGAGAGAGATTCAAAGAGATGAGATGCGCGTGTGGGTGGCATCACATCATAATAAATGCTTTTCTTTATCGCATGTATATTTTTAATACACCGACTCAGCTAACAAAAGGAAAATGCTCCATTTGCTATTAGGAACTTTTTAAAGATGCGCGTCGATTCAACGATGAAAAATTCGAACGGATATAAACTAGAATCCGATTAACCATGTATATATATATGTATGTATGTATGTATGTATGTATGTATGTATGTATGTATGATAAGTTAGTCTGAGCTTTGGGTGTCATCATAACAACACTAACGTATGGGATATTCTATCCCCCTCTCATCATAGCAAAAGGATGGATCGTTCTAGTGAGAGAAGCTCCGAAAACCTTAGTGAGAGAAATCTCGATGTCTTCTTCTACCATGGAAAGTTCTTCCCAACACCACACACCACAACCCTTCCTACCCCCCAGCCTTCCCCATTAAGCCATGGGATCAATGCCTCCCTTCACTTGCCCCGACCCTACCCCATCAAAAATACACTAGTATGCGGTTCTACTCCACATGTAACTAGCCAGCCAATCAAAAAGTATTCTGGTTACATCTCTATTCCTCCCTTTTCTAGTCCTGCTTTTCCCTCGGCATGCCAGAGACCCCCTCTCATAGGTGCAAAAGCCATCCCCTTGGGTCTTCGAACCCACTTAGTAGTGGGTATCCTCGGAAAAGCTCCAAGAGCCCCATCTATCCTACCCTCACTCTCATTTCCAAAACCTACTAAGTTTCTTTGGATCCCTCATCCAGCCCCGGACAAAAGTTAGCTAGTGGCCAGACCTCGTAAAAGGTGTCGCCATTTGGCTCATGCCTGTGCGACCTCCACTATCAAGCTAAAATGTTGGTTTTCATCCATCCCCTCATGCTATCCGCGAGCCGCTGCCATGCTGCTCATAGCGTAAAATCTGCCCGACCTATCCACTGCCTGCCCTTTCACCGCCATGAGGCCACCTTCTAGCGGAGCGGCGATGCGGCTGACCCATTCCACTCTGTCAAAATGGTGCTGACGTCAAACAAAACCCCTGGACGTAACTCGTCTCCTCACTCCCATCATCATCTAACTCACATCTACCCTATCTTTCTTTGGCCTTTAAGAAGGGAGTCTGTTTCCGCTGTGGGGATTTAGACCATCTTAAAGTTAAGTGCAGAAATCCCTTAAGATGCTTCTGGTGTAAGAAGTTCGGGCACCCTCTTAAACATTATAGGGAGAACACACATCCCATTTCTCAACCCTCCTCTCACCAAGCTCCTCCCCAAAGTAACAGTACAGCTCCAAACCCTACCATGGAGAGCCAACCGAGAGGCCACACCGCTAAAGCTTTCCTAGCTTTTACTTCTGAAATGGCTGATGCCTCCTCCTATTTAAACCGAGCCACTTATGTAAAAGCTTACGAAAGGAGTATCAAGGTTGACAATGTTTTCTTCGCCCTCTCCTAAAAAGCAAGAGTAGTTGGTTCATGGTCAACCAAAAAGCTTCTTAGTGAGAATGCATTCTTCATGGCCTGCCCTTCCTATGAGGTCGTCCATTACTTCATTTTCTTAGGGCATATTTGGGGCGACAGTTTCACCCTAGTGGTTAATCATTGGGATCAGACCATCAAGGGCACACAAAATAAGCTCTGATTTAAGGTTTGTGCTAGCCTCTTTAACTTTCCACTAATTTGCTGGAACATAAATGTCGTCGCTAGCATTATAGCCAATTTTAGAGTCCCACTTAAGGCCAGCCATTCCAGCATTAACATGGAAGATCTCACTAGTTTCAATCTACACTTCCTCTGTGAAAACCTTGAATCCATTACCGAGTTCATCGAAGTCACTATCGGAGCATTCTGCTACCGTGTTAGATCGGTGGTTAACTTTTTCCTCCCCTTACAACCCATTCCTTGATCTCTCTTCCTCCCAAAGTGAAGAACATAGCAACTTGGGAGATTCGGATTTAGAATTCTAGTTCGGCTCATCCTATCGCTATCAACCATTTGACCCTCATTGCCGCCACGACAGTGCCTCCGACGGAAGCTCACCGAAAAGGCATAATTTTCACCCTACCCCTCCTTCAAGGGAGTCACAACTCCCTCCCTCTCAACGTCTCCCCTCCGCCCAGGTATTTCGCCGACTCAAATCCCTAGTACTCCATCACCCTTACGCAACTCCCTCGCTTTACTTCTCATCCGAGCTATTAAAATTAGCTAGGCTCTTCATCCAAATCCTGCCCAGCTACACTGGTTTAAATTTGAATTCAAATCTCCATCACAATGGTTCGCTTCTCCTAGTTCCCGTAGCTCCTCCTAACAACTTTAGCTCCTACCATTCCATAATGCCTACCCTTTGCCTAAGCCAATCCTATCCCCCCCACTATAAAAAACCCTCACTCCAAATACCCAGCCCCTCATCCCTATCATCCAAGTCTTCAACTCCATCCTACAAGGTCTCGCACATACCTCCACTGCCTCCCCTAGCATAGTCTCCATCAAATGAAGCACCAGAATCTGGTCTAAGAAACTGAACACTCTGGGTATCACTAATCCTATCCTGAAGGAGGACATTCTCTTCATCAATTCTTTTACCACCTGGAGACATTTCCAGATTGACCAAAAGATGCGGACTAATCCTACCTGCGAAAGATGATGCTGCTCCTATCCAATACATGAAGGAACTAGAAAAGCAATGCTGCTCCCTCAAAGCCATGGCTGGAGGACCTGAAGCAATAGCCTAAATTTGCACCACTCCCTCCTAGTTCAAAGGATGCATGTTTTTACCCATCGACCAAGATGATATCTACTTCATCTAGATCTTTTAAGCTTTAGTTTTGTATCTCTCTACCTTTTAGTCTCGCGTTGGTGCATACCTCTTATTGTAAACCAGTCGCGATAGTCAAACACTTTTCCCTACTATTATTTTGTATGCAGTTTGCCTCGCCTTCTTTCCTATCCTACTTTTTTTCTATTTCCAATCAGGCATCGACAGGCACCCTACCACTGCATTGCCAACTTCAAGGTGCATCCATTATGTCATGTTATGCTCAAGAAATCCCATGCAGATCCTGTTCTGGAACGTACGAGGAATAGGCCTACCATATAAGAAGCGGCTAGTAAAGACGACAATCAATGAAGCCAATTGTCTGATTGTTTGCCTCCAAGAAACCAAATTAAACCACTTCTCTCCCTAGCTTCTGAAGTCAATATGTGGTTAAACATTGGTGGTTTTCTAGTCTAGGAAGCGTCAAGTTTAGTGAGTGGTTTATTAATGGCCTGGAAACAAAGTAAGGTCAACAGAAGACTATTTCATATCGGAAGGTACTCGTTGAGCACTAAATTCTCCTTGAAGAACACAGACGACAAGTTCATTATCACAAACATTTATGGCCCCTACAATCGTCCTTTCCACCTTTCCTTCTTGCAAGAACTCAAGAAATTAAGCTCTTCAATCCATCTCCCATGGACACTCATTGGTGATTTCAATGCTTCTAGATTTAAAATCGAGAGGTCAGGTGCTTCCGAAAGTTCTTGTTCCTCACAAGAGCTCAATAATTTCATCAACACCTTAGCACTTATCGAGATCAACCCAACATCTCATAGATTCACTTGGTCAAATCTCTGAGGCCAACCTAGCCTGGCCAAACTCGATAGGTATTTTGTTACAATGGACTGGCACACAGCCTTCCCATCCTCATCGCTTTCCCCACTTCCTCGAGTTACATCTGACCACATTCCTCTCCTCCTTTCAGTGAAAACAGTGGCTAACATCACTGGCACTTAGAGAAAATAGTTCCGCTTTGAAAACCTATTGGTATTCATATGATGGCTTCGATGATCTGATCAGAAAATGGTGGTCCAAATCTTCATCGTTAGAAGATAGTACTGCTACCAACATAGTCCTCAAGCTCAGGTATATTAGAGCCAACCTTTGAAAATGGAGCAAAACAATAGTGGATAATATCACTCTCAGAAAATATAGCTTAACTGGTCAAATAAGCAAACTGGATGAATAGAGGAGCAAAAAAATTTAAGCACACTAGAGAGAACGATGAGAGATGACTTGAAACAACAGCTAGACCTTCTATTGCAACAAGAAGAGATTATGTGGCGTTAAAGATTTTGCATCACTTGGCTTCGAGAAGGAGACCAGAATACAAAGTTCTTCCACATTTTGGCTTCAAACAAGATGAGAAAAAACCATATACTAGAGATACACTAGAACAACAAAGTGCTAAAAACTCAAACCGAAGTTAAATCTGCCTTCTTTTCTTTCTACTCCTCTTTTCTTGGATCCCAAGAAATTAAACATGCAAACATAGACTGAAACAAGCTCTACCCTGGCCCTCCTCCAAATTTATCCTCTCTAGAAGCTCCCTTCTCTACTGACGAGAACAAAAATGCTATATTTACCCTGGCAAAAAATAAATCTCCAGGCCCGAACGGCTTTTCAGATATCTTTTTATCAAAAATATTGGGATATCATTGGGAGTGATTTACTTAAACTATTCTCAGCCTTCTACCATGGTGCATGTGATCTCTTCAGGCTCAACTACACCTACATTTCTCTGATCCCAAAAAAAATAGATCAACCAACAGTAAAGGATTTTAGACCAATAAGCATCGAAAATGGGCTTATCAAGATAATATCCAAGGTGTTATCACTCAGACTTCAAGGTAAAATGGAAGAGCTCATTTTTGAATGCCAATCTGCCTTCATTAAAGGTAGGTTAATTTTTGAGAGTTACATTTCGGCTACCAAGCTTATCTCATTTAACAAACACACCAACCAACCAGTCGTCCTTTGCAAAATAGATTTTGAGAAAGCCTTCAATAGTGTAACATGGCATTTTCTATTTGACCTACTCCCCCATAGAGGTTTTCAGAGTAAATGGATTGCCTGGATAGAGGCACTTCTCCAAACTTTACACTTCGCCTTGGTCATCAAAACTTGGTAGGAAAATGGTTCAGAAACAAGAGGGGTTTGAAGCAAGAAAACCCCCTCTCATCCTTACTTTTCATTCTAGTTACAGATGTTCTCGCCCAAATTCTTAAGATTGCCAACTCTGAAGGATTGATTCATGACATTGGCCCTCCTAGCTCTAACTAGTCCTCAAATTGTTTGCAGTTTACCGATGACACCTTGATCATTTGTAAAGCTAGCATATCCGACATCAACTATCTTAAGCTAATCCTGTACAGCTTTGAAACGGCAACCAGACTAAGCATCAACTTCCTCAAAACTCAGCTTATTGGTCTGGGTATCAGCGAGGACCTAGCCTGTAACCTCACTACATTGTTAGGTTGTATGGTTTCTCACCTTCCCACCTGCTATCTGGGTCTCCCACTGCACCACTCCAGGTTGAACAAAGGCGATTGGACCTTCCTTACAGATAAAATTTCAAAGATATTAAGTGGATGGAAGCGAAAAACTCTAACACTCACTGGTCGAATCACTCTCACAAATTCAGTTTTAAATGCCATCCCAATTTATTGGATGTCAGTCTTGAAGCTTCCCATAGAGGTCATAAGAGAAATAGAATGAATCTCTAGACAATTCATCTGAGATAGCCAACAACCAAAAGGGAATGTCAAGCACTTGCTAAGTTGGAACCATGTATGTAGACCACGACAATATGGTGGCCTAGAAGTAAAGAATCTTACAACTCTCAATCAGGCTCTCCTTCTAAAATGGTGGTGGATATTCACTTGTTACCCACACAAGCCATGGTGCCTCCTTCTGAAAAATATATACTACTCAAAAAGACCCATTTCGGCACCCTCTAGGAGACTACTCAGGGTAGCTTCTCCCATTTGGGACAATATACTAAAGCTTCTAGGCCTGTTCAAGCAATGTTTCCATCCAAAGATAGGCAATGATCGTCAGATATCATTTTGGCATGATAACTGAATTGGAAACAAGGAACTCAAACTCCTATTTCCCAACCTATATGCCTTTGCTAGAAAATAGAGCAACTCTGTTGGCGACTTCTTCTGTCAATCAAGCTTTCACTCATCCTTCAAATACCCAATGACCTCACAAGCATCTGGCGAGCTTCGAAACTTATCTTGTCTTCTCTGGACTGTATCCCTCTCTTTCGATCCGGACACATGGCTCTAGAACTGGAGCACTAACGGCCTCTATAAAGTAAGTAACGCCTATAATTTCTTATCCCATGGTGGAGTAATCTCTCGCATTGTTAAAGCCTTCTGGAAACTCTGCATTCCTGAGAAGGCCAAACTCTTCTTCTGGCTCTGTTACCATGATAGAATATTGATGAAGAAGAATCTAATTAAAAGATGTGTTAACATCACCGGAGGGTGCCCCCTCTGTGATGAACAAGGCGAATTCCTGAACCATCTCATGCTACAATGTGAGTTCTCTAAAGTATTCTGATTCATTGTTCTTTCCAACTTTAACGCTACAGAACTTCCACGATCTTTTCCTGAAGTTTGGGACTCTTGGAGGTTCTCACAATCTATCAAAGCTTGATTTCTTGCTCTAGAATGTTTGTTCATTACTGCAGCATGGTGCCTCTGGAAGGAACACAACAGTCGGGTCTTCCGATTCAAAGCTACTATGCCATCATGTACGGCAATGAAAGCAATCTCAACCTTTTGAAGTTGGACCTCCTCTGTTCCTCATCGAAACATTCATTCCTTACTCTCCCAACTGATATGGCGATAGCGGAAGTCATAGTGGCATGGTAATGCCACTATGAAGTTTTGCTTCAGAGCATAGGACCGCCATACTGTTGGGGATAAATCACATTCCTACCGAAGTCCAGTTTAATGCTCAGCCTAATACAATCGGTAGTCACGAAAGAGCCTTGGTGACCGAGCTCCTTCGGACTCTCCACAACTGGGCCTGAGCCGAACTCCTTTCGAGCTCCCCCTTCGGCCAAACTCCTCAGCGATTGCGCCCTGACCGAGCTCCTCAGCGGTCGAGCTCCAGTCGGACTCCCATATGTTACTTGAGTAAACTTGTTTAAGACATGAATTATAAGTGTATAACCTATTGATGGATGATTGGAAACCTTAAAACTTGAAAATGTATATAGATTTTCCCAGTAATAGACTCAATGGTTCATTTCGAGCTATCTGGTCGAAGTGTTATGTACCACGTGCGGACCATCCTATCTGGTTGTCTTAAGAACGTAGAAGAGCTTGTCTTGGATCTCATAAAAATTTGTCAGATACTAATATTTCATTGGATCGGATTGACTCATAAGCAAGTCCAGCAATTTACCCTTTTTCGTTAGAAGGGGACCAAAATTCTGGTCACGAAGTATACAAATCAGGAGCACTAAAGATGCATGAATGCTTCTCTAGATTTAGTCGCTCACAGTTCTAGTTTCATCATCATTTGCTTTTCTACCAAAATTTTCAAGCATTTTTTTGATTAGAAACATTACATAGATATTTGGTTGGAAGGAGTTGGGATTTGGAATCGAAATAAAAATGGACGACTCCTATTCCAACCAATTGGTTGAGAGAAGTTCCATTTTAATTTTGATTTTAGAGTGGAATGGAAATGCCCTAATCTATCTAAAACTCAATCCCTACTCTCTTATAAGAATTCAAATTTTTATTTTAATTTCAATTTCAGTCACGAACCAAATGCTTCGAAAGATTTAGCCATTTCGATTCTGATTCCAACCAATTCTAATTTTTATTTCAATTTTAATTATGGTTGCGAACCGAGGAACTGCACCTAGAAACCTCTTGTTAACAACCAACATTAAAAAAAAAAAAAAAAAAAAAAAAAAAAAGCTTGTGCATACGCGTGGGACGGACCTCTCATGAAATGTACACATGTTCGTGTAGGTACTCCTTGGATAAGCAAACTAGCACAAAAAACGAGATCCAAAATGTTGCATCAGCTGAAGGCATCTGTGCAATTTAGATCAGAGCAATCAGTGTCCAAAAGGTTGGTGAAAGAATTGTGGTCCTAAAATTTTGATGCATAGGACCACTCAGAGATGTTGTATTGGTGAGGTGTGCAACAGGAGTATAAAGAAAATTTATGCAAAAATAATACGAGATTTTACGGATTTTTTTCCCCATTATTTGCTTCTGATGGAACATTGTGAACAAGCTTGCTACCAGTGCAAACAGTTTCAAAGCAATGAAAATCTTGCAAGCAAATTCCTAGTTAACATCATCTGGTGCATAAGCTCAACCTCCTCAATTCTGATGAGCACCTTTATCTAATTTCGAATTGTCTGGCCTAGAATCAGTTCAGCTTATGAAGTATGTTGCTATTTTAGACTTGGGTCACCAGACATGAAAGCCTGCATTTATAGCTGTTATGAACCCTTCCATCAAAAGTTGTACTTCTAACAAGATCCTTATCTTCCGTATGTAACTAGAAATGGTGTGGTTCTAACTTCATCAGGGAACCTTTAAGATGGTTTAGAGATAAAGAGATCGAGGAGTATCGTAACTAATGACCATATAGGTCGCATGAAAGAAATATTCTAACAACTAGATCATTTTCTGATTTCGTACTTGAAACTAGTGAAATATTCACGACATGTCACAAGGTTTGTCTTATAATTTATTAAGGGCGGTCATGAGAAGGAGAGTAGCACCAGTAGCTTCAATTGGTTTTGGAATTCCATTTTAAGGATTTAACACCTGTCGGGACTATGGAAGGGGTGCTTATGGCACCAAAGGATTCCTTCCAGAGAAGATTCCATATGGAAACTGTCGGGCAAGGAATATCTTTTATCATGATTCCTTCCCTCAACTCTTCTTTGTTTTGTGCGTGTGGGGGTGTGTGCGTGAAGGGAGAGAGGAGGGAAATTCTCCTCCTTCTTTATTTTATTTTATTTTATTTGTTGATGTTAGAGTGAGGAGGGAGATTCGTCTGTACTAGACTACCTAGGTTCGGATTTAGGGATGCGAATCGAACCAAAAACATCTAGTTGCAAGTAGTTTTGCTTGCACTAAATCACCTAGTTTTGGATTCTAGAGATGCATGCACCATCGAAGAATTGAATCTAGAACATCTAGTTGCTAAGCAGAGGGGTTTTATCACCAAATCAAATCCTGATTCACTTTGAATGCAGCTCTTTGTAGGGTAGGGCTTGTGATAGCTAAGAACCTTCGAAAGGAGACCATCATGAAATGATCTAGGTCTAAACTTTATTACAGTGTAGGATACCTAAGGTGTAAACGATCATAAAATCCATGGAGGAAAAAAAAAAAAAAACATTCTTATCACTTGCCTGGATGTGGGGGAGGGGGTGCCAACCAAAGTTGGGTCACATTATTGACCATGCATGATACATTTGCAAAAATAGTTTTGTGCCCGGCATTTGTCCATGACGAGGTATCTGCAATGCCATAATCCTATTAAAATGACCTTCTTTGAAATCTCTATTGATCGTCGCAAAAGAAAATTGACTGCTATAAGGGATTTTATTGACATTATAACGATCGATAATAATAAGAAAGTGGAGCATTATTTACTCAAGCTGTGGCGCATGAGTACAAATTTACCGTCTTTCGTTGCGGCAAATTAACAATCATATAACAACTATTATCACCATTCTATGACAACTATTACAACAGGACAATAGCAACACGATAGTCTTTACGAAAACTTTGACCCGAGAGGACCACTAGAACTGTTACGGATCTAATAGGAAACTTTGGGGCAAATCTAGACGAGGCTTAGGAGACGGATCCGCTCTAGGGATGGTTCGCACATTAAATTATGACCACGTATGGTATCCTTTTTTTAATGATCTTTTTTTATATTATTTTCAGTGTTTCTTTCAAGAAATACAACATGGCTCATTGGGCTTAACACAATCTTAAATCAAGGTCATTTAGGGTTCCTAAACAGCTTGTCAAACTCGCTAGTTATATCATATGTTGACCAAAGAATAACTCATAACTTGTGAAGAATTAGATCATACAACAAAGAATCTATAAAGTTCATATGAGAGTCGGGATCTCTTTCTAGCCGATTTTCATAATTTTTATATTTTTCTATGTCTAAAATTCGACTTCTTAATTTGAAGAAAAAATCAATCCAAATTTGGAGAGCCAGATCTTAATGGTATATAAAAAGACCTATGTCAGCATCTTGTGCATTGAGTCTTGAGATGGTAAAAAAGGGAGAAACCTCACATTTCAAGTTTCTCACAAACTTCATTTTCACTACTTTTATTCTTATGCATGGGGTTCAGGTTGAGTTGATTAACATAAGAAATTATTTTTTCATCGAGTTGGATCAATTTTAATGATTATTATATAATGTAGTAGTTATTATTTCATTGCAAACCATTGTAGTAGCTATTATTTCAAACCTTGGATGACAAATTATAATCACCATCACCATGGCTGGTAATTTGACTTTTGGTATGGAAATAACTAAACCAAGAGTAAGAATTTGACCTACAATTTTTACATTATGAAGAGGAAGGAGAAAGCTACGCCTTAGCCCCCCTTTAGTGCCAAGGGAGAAATGGCAAGCAGCAACCAGAATATTCTAGAAAGGGAGAGCGTATGATGATGATGATAATAATAATAAAGGTGCTTTAGGTTTCCATTCAAGTCTAGTGGCTTTAATGTTCAATGGCTTTAATATTTATTATAAATACAAGTCTAATGGATTTAATATTCATTAGCAAATAGGTGAACATTTGTACCATTTGATTCAAATCTAATAGCTATAGATGTAGTGCTTTCATATAAAATGACGATGATGATGATAAATTTATATTTAATCATAAGTAATTGGTAATCAATATTATATTTTATTTATTTACATATTGATTTTTAAGCTATATTAAGCTGAACGTGGGTGAACTGGGTTTAGCTCTTATTCAACTTATTTTTCAAGCTCAGATCAAGTCAAGCATAAGCATCTCACTGAATTCACAGCGTGTAACTAAGGATCGAACTAGCGTGTTTGAAACAATTTGGTGTTTTCTATAAAAATATACAAAAATTATAGAAATAACGTTGCTTTAATCCAAAATGGAGAATTTTTTTCTAAAAAATAATTGTAGAAAACAAATTAAAATAATGCAGTAAATCATATTTTAATTCAGAAAACTATTAGCAGGATCGATTTTTTTTTTAATTTTTATTTTTTATTTTTTATGACCGTTTCCTCGCATGCAAGTTTTTGTAAAGTAGATTTCGGAACGGTGGGGGATAAAGCGAGCACGGAAATCCCACTCAGAAAAAAAGGGCAAAAAAAGGGGTTATGAAATGCCGAAAGTTCTCCTTTTTTTTTTTTTCCCATTTTCCCAGCTATATTACCTGAAGCAACGCTAACATATGGCCGGAATCCCCCTCCCTCCGATCACCCCTCACTACTTCCGAACTCCTCTTGCGTACCGATGAGTGGAAAATCCGGCGGCGAGGCATCATCGTACACCATTCTCCGTGTTCTCCAGGGGATGAAATCCGGTCCGCCGCCTCCGGGCACCAAGGGCTACCCCCCGGCCGCAGCAGTGAATCTCGCCGCCGCCCACCGGTGGGTCACCTACGATTCCTTCATGTGCGTCCTACGGGAACTCATGGAGGTCTCCTTCCGACACTCGGTCCCGTACGCCGACGTGGAGGGCAAGCTGAAACAGCTCTTCGCCGAGCATCCCGCGCCCTTCGCGGCAGAGCGTCGGTTCCCGGACGGCGAGGTCTATGTCTGCGTGGACCGTGCGCCGGTGGGGTCTTTGGTGGTGAGGATGAGGGAGGCTCTGGCGCTTGGGCTGGGCGGCGTTCTCGAGTACTTTGATGCGGTTCGACTTGCGATCGACGTGGTGACGGGGGAGGATGCTGCGACCGGGCTGCCGGTGCTGTTTAATCGAAGCATCTGTTCCAGTTGCAGTGGACCAATCGGTGTTCGTGGACGGATTAATTAAAGTTCATGGGTTTGCTTGATTTTTTATTAATTTATTTTTCGTTCATTTTAGCATGGTATTATAAAAAAATATTAAAGGCATCTCCAAGTTATTTTTTTCAGTAACGTGCGTGTATTTTTTTTAACTCTAAAATTATATCTTTTTAAATGCCTTTTTTTTTTTGAAGATATACATCTATTTTTTTTAACTCTAAAATTATATTTTTTAAAATATCTATTTTCAAAAATACACGTTGATTCATCAAAAATCTTATGAATTAAGATTTGATCGGATAAAATTTTATATATATATATATATATATATATATATATATATATATATATATATATATAATTTTTTATATTTTTTTATAAAAATAATTTTTTTATTATATAAATTATTAGTTTACATCATATCTACTTCGGTATATATATAAATAAATAAATAAAAGATGAAAAAGCTTTATGATTCATTTAATATACAATCCAATGGTTAATATTATAAAACAAAAAAATCATTCTTTCATCCTAAATATACAATCCGAATCCTATAATAAAAATATGGACATAGCCAAAATGCAATAAAATTCGTATATGATCAAATGATGATATATAAAATATAAATTTTTAATATTAAGGGGAAAAAAAAAAAAGAGGGATGAAGTCTTGGTGGTAATGGAGTCTTGATCGTACTGGACATACTTGATGCACTATGGGTGAAAGAGGGGTCCTAGGAGAGAGGTGGACCATACAGACGTAAGGGAGAAAGAAAATGAGGCTGGTATTTAAAATATTAATTTTTTGATTGATGATTCAATTAATGATAAATTATTAATATTTTAGAGTATGTATGATTTTTGAGGACTCAGTATCACCTTCAAAGGCTTGCAATAATCAAAAAATAATTTTTATTAAGCTAAATTCTTTTGCAATGTATATGATTTTTAGCAGATATAACTTAGTATATGATGTATTTCCTATGCCCTAATATATTCGTATTAGAATAATTAATGATCATAAGTCAACAAAAATGACTTACTTACTCAAGCATTGATTATCAAATATAAGCTTATTTTAATCAACATAACATGTTATTGGTAGTATATATGTTGATTGAATTTAAAGTAAATGTACCTAATCATCTATAGATGTTTATATGTAATTTTTTTTATCAAGCATCACACCTGAGAAGCTTGTAAGTGTGGTAATCCTTGATCTATCAAATAATTATAGTTGACCCATAAACTACCATCAATATGTGATCACTTTGAATAATTTTATATTTATCTTTACCTTAGATAACCATAAATAAATTAATAAAAAAATAATAACATAAATGATAAAATTTTATTTAATTATTTTTTTTAAATTTTATTATATTATTAAAATAAATTAAAGAAAGAGAAAGAAAAGAGAAAGTATATGCTTTCTCCATTGTGTCTCGTCTTTATTATACTGATATGCACGTCAATATATATAGTTTAACAGCACGGTTAGAAAAAAATTATATCAAAATTAGTAAAAAAAATTATTTGTATCTGTGCTACTACTGATGGCGAATATGCGTAAATTTATTAAGGACTTTATTATTATTTATTTTCCATCAAAAAAAACTTTATTAATATTTGTCAAAAAAATACCTCCCATTATTCCATCCCAAGTGCGCTTGTCCATAGCCAGTTGTCATTCAAAGAACAGCGCACCAGAGCACCCAGCCACAGCACTTCCTCTGCCACGAACTCGCACTTCCCCTCCGAACGTCGACCTCTCCGATCTCAACCGTACATCCACCACTTTATCGCGAATCTACAAGCGACCTCCCTGCAAATTACCCTCACGAGGAGCCCAAATTACCATCACGCCATCACACCGCAAACTAACACAGCTAACCGTACAAAGTCGCCTCCTATCTCCTTTGTAGAATCCATCAGAGACGGGGGCATTTTCGTAAATCCATAGGACGGCCACTACGGGCGCAAAGGAAAAGCGAAGAAAGTATTGGAAAAGGGAAGCGGAACCTTTTCTCTCTCTTATTCCCTTCTCTCTCTCTTGTCTCTCTCTGTCTCAGTCTTTAGTCTTGACTCTTCAGCAGTATCTCAAGTCTCTCTCTATCTCCTTTCTTTTAGTTGAAAGCTTAGTAGCAGTTTCTTGCTTTGGGTGGGGGCGGGATGGGAGGACCGGCCGTGGAGATACTGGTGGTGGTGGGTCTTGTGATGGTGTTGGTGGGAAGAAGAGCGGTGGAAGGGGCGACGTGGTGCATCGCGCGTAGCGCGGCGAGCGCGACGGCGTTGCAGGCGGCGTTGGACTTCGCGTGCGGGGCTGGGGCGGACTGCCTGCCCATCCAGGCGAGCGGGCTGTGCTACCTGCCCAACACCCTGCCTGCCCACGCCTCCTACGCCTTCAACTCCTACTACCAGCGCCACAACGCCGCCCCGGGCTCCTGCGACTTCGCCGGCACCGCCGCCGTCAGTGTCACCGACCCCAGTTTGTCCTCCTTTTCCCACGCTTATTCGCCTCTCTCTTATTTTTTTTTTAAAAAAAAAGAGTTATGTTTACCGGGGACCATTGGTTGGAGATGGACGCGAATCTCGAGGCAGGACGCATCTCGAGATGCGTGTCCAGCTGGAAGTACTCGAGGGATGTTTCCCGTGTGAGGGCCGCACACTGTGGAGGTGTTCTCGTTCTTGTTTGGGGAAAGCTTTTAAAATTATATAAACCTTTTTTATGGGAACAGGGGGATAACGATGGAGGTACACTTCTAGTACTTTGTGTTTTTTTCGTTTTATTTTTGTTATTAGTATCACATATATTATATAATTTTTGTGGGCTTGGGGTTGTAGAAACGCATTATGCTGTGGGTCATGTTCTGAAGCAGTTGAAGCTTACACTGTGGATGTTTTCTTTCTTGTTTTCATTTTTTGGGCGTTGTTGATTCAATAATCTTGGGATATGGGAGTTTTAATGAGTTTAGGATTGATTTGTTTTTAAATTTCACGTGTTGCAGGTTATGGATCATGTACGTACCCTTCATCTCAAAGGTATATATATATCTCTCTCTCTGGGGGAAGGAAATGAGGAATATTAACTACTAAGCAAAAAACAATATAGAAATCACTCGGATGCGTTAGGTTACATTTTTTATTTTTTATTTTTTAAAAAATATTTTTTTTATTTTTTTTAAATTTTTATTATTGAGCAAAAAAAAATTAAAAAAAAAATAAAAAACATATTTTGTAACTATGCTGCTATAAAACAAAAAATAATTGTATGCAAAGTAAAAAACAAAAAAAAATATTTTGCATATAAAGTCATTATTTTAATTTTTTTAATTTTTATTTTTTACTTTTTATGATGTTACTAAATATTATTTTTTGATTTTTATTTTTTAAAAATTAAAAAATAAAAAGAAATATTTTTTTAATAGCCAACCAAATGCATTTTCTATGATGTTCTGCGAATAAGCCCTAATTTTGCAACATGGAATTACACAACCATAAAGTTTCCTTATTAATATCTGTACAATTTTTTGTCGGGGATGAAACCTGGATCATGGTTTTAAGTGGGACATTTTGGCAATCAAAACATTAACTCCATGGCGTATCTGCTGTATCATGTAAGGTTCTGCTAGAAAATGGCCATTATATGTATAGTCTAACCATTATGTGAGATCATTATGAGAGAATTATATGTAAATTAGTGACCATGTATTGAGTTGCATGAGACTGGTTTAGGCAAGACAGAGTTAAATAGTGAAGGCTTCTTGTTTGTTATGTAGTTAGTTTTAAGGTGTGAGAAAATGTATTATGTCTCCTCACTTTTTTTTAAAAAAAATCATTTATTTCATATTTAATACCATGGTAACATAGCAGCCATGGTAGGTTTGGAGTTGGATTGCAATTTTAGGAGCACGATGGAAACACAATTAGCAACCATCATGGAACCCACGTAGCTTTCTGCATGTCCCCTGGTGTTTTTCACGTTCCCTTGCTGTGCTGTTTAATTTTTGTAAATTTTCCAATAAGAATGGTAACAATTACCTCGATCATCCTTACAACACCACCATGCTTGAACGTAGGCCATGGAAACAAGAAAAATGTGGCACAAATGGACGGTCCTCATGTTATATCACTAACTATGGTGGATGTCTCTGTTGCAGCACTGCAGGAGGCTCAATATCCAACACTCCGACGAACACACCGATAAATGCACCTCCAACACCGGGCATCGGTGGTGGTATTGGTGGGCTGAGTCCCCCAGGGTTCGGCACGGCGGTGCCAAACTATGATACCTCCCATGCTTCTCGTCTGCTTTCACTCCTGCTATTAACTTGCATTGGCTTCCTCCTGCCACCCCCTTGATGGATGGATTAGACAAGCTGATGGTCTCCATTCTTGTGAAATCGCCGGCAATTTTATCGAAGAATCGGTGGCCTTTTCTGCAAGTTGTCTAGAAACCAAGTGGTATTGGTCTTGTGGTATTTAAATGTTTGCAAGGAGGGAAATAGTAGGTGGAGTGGTGGGCGGTGGATATGGAATCCTAGGTTGGGGATGCAAAAGTTAGGGACTTTATGAGTGAAATGTCATGCTAGTCTTCTCTCTCAAAAAGGGTCATGTAAGTTCTATTCTTAGGTCCCATGCCAATTTTTAGTGTATTTTTGACTGATCGAAGCAACGGATTTTGGTGTGAAGAGGGGGACCCAAGCTTGTTTCTGTGTAAATTGAGGTGATCTCCTTGATTTATTTATTTGTTCATCTCAAACAAGTTTGTGATTTCATGATAGCTTAATGCAACATGTAGATGTAAAGGGTGGATTTTTTTTTTTTTTTTTTTTTTTTTTTCCGCCCCAAACGATTGCCTCCGTTAACAAGAATTGGTTTGCAACTGTCTGTGAGTGTAGGTGGTTGCAATGCACACCAAGCAACAAGTGGGATATCATATCATGATTCATGGAGGCGAGTAGAGGCATGTGGATGGTTGCAAGCTAATTGGAATCATGACGGTGGGGGCATTTCATGCATGTCTAAATTGCTCCCGAGCACCGAAAGGCCTTGGAGAATTGATTCTGGTAGCAACATGTGTTCTTCTTCATAATGTACACCTCTTAAACCAAGCACTCTATTAATACCTAAAATCAATAAACTAGTGGCTGGTGGAGGACCGGCCTCCTAAGCCTCCACTTATCTCAAAAAACTTGGAGACCAACCTAATATTTATCATAACTGTGAGGTGCAATTAGGTCGGTAAAGCTTAAACCAACTTGAATTAGGTCAGGTTTCGCAACCGGACCCAACCTAAGCCCCTGGTGATATTTATGGATGTATGGTTGCATGTGGGTTGGGCTGGGTTAGGAATTGGCATGTCTCAAATCCTGGTTCGTACTTGAGTTGGGTCAAAAAGCGCAAATCCATTTTCATTCGTTTATATTTGATAGGTTGCTGGCGTATTAGATTTCAATCCAAACTCAAACCATAACAAGACGTGGCTGATTATATCATAAATATACTTTGTAAGAAAATAGCAAATAAATAAAACAAAGATATTATCAATAATTTTTCTACGTAGGGATAACCACTTACAAATAAAAATCAACAAAACAAATTAGTATTTAACCGTAGAAGAGTTATTTTAAAATAAAATTAATTTCATGAATTTAGAGGATTGCAATAAATGTTGGGTCTCAATAAATTTGGATTTGCATTAGTGATTCATATCCATTCTATATCAAAAGTACCTAATGTTTTTTGACCCAAGTCTAATTTTAATATCTCTAATCCAAATTACATAGAATTATTAATTTTTTTGCTAATTCTGAAGCATGAAAGCCAATCCATTAGCGTCGCTACATAAATATTAAATGGTCTAAAATGCTGATAAAGTCGGCTCTAAGGATTTAAACCCTAATATGGTCCCACCCTCTTTTTGCCCTTCCATGCCTCTTGCTCTTACACCTTGGGCTGTGGTCCTTTTTATTTATGTTTTCTCTTTACCCTATACACTAGAGTTGCAATCCTCTTTTCTTAATATATTCTCTTTACACCTTGGTTTTTCTATATGAGCTTTTTCTCTAATTTCCTTCAATCTTTGGCCTTAGTTCTCCAACACTGATCTCCACTTAGAAAACTGCACCTCTGTACATAAATTATGAATTGACACCTTATTTCTCAATATGGTAGCTTTATTCTCAAAGAAGGGCATCACTGGGGCTAAAATTTGATTTTGAGTTCTATAAGTTAGAATTTGAGAATGAACCTCAGGTCAGGTTGATATGGTTTTTGAGCAAGTCTAATCCAAGAATGGGGTGGGGATTCTTTTAATATAAATAGCCAAATTTATTTTTATTTTATATTTTTAATCTATTTTAATTCTTAGAATTAATTGAGGTCGCAAAACCATATATTAAAAGTGCAACAACAAGATCAATGAAGACAATTTTCTTGATATCATGGTTGAAATTGTTGTAAATGGCAAATTGTCTATGAAAATATTAATATTTTTTAGAATTGAGCAAGTTTTATATACTTTTGCCTCTAGCCTCAAAAACAATCCAATCGCATTCGTTAACAAATATGCATTCATCATAAAGAAAATATGTGCATTCAATTCCTTATATCATTGGTAAAAATATCATAGATCTAGCCCTGCATCAAGAAAAAGAAACTTGTATAACATATTTTCTAAGGTGATTCCATCAATCTTGCATGTATTGTGCGGACAAAATGATGAATTTGGTAATTTTACCAATTCTCTCATGTATGAAAACCTTTTATTTGTGATTAGGTTTGAGCCCTTACAGAATATATCTTACGAATAAAATTTGCTGGCTAGGGATGAGGCAAAAGCCTTCAAAAATATTTAAAACAAGAAAATTTCAAACACGAGAATTTTTGCATAAAAATATAAAAGTGATTCAAACGTACAAACAATAAAAAAAATAACTAACATGGGCCATATAACAAAAATACTAAGTTAAACTCCAATTTAGCATCAGTCATTCAAAGTTACACCTCTGATGTTAACCATTCCTATCATAATACTTGAATATTTGTTAAAACTTTAAATAATTAGGCTTGGCCTAATTTTTTTTCTAAAAAAGCAAAAAAAAAAAGGACAATACTTGCTAATGCCGATAAATTATAGTATGCTATGAAACAACTTCATAAAATAAAGATGATATGAACCTAAAAATTGAAACAAATAAGATAAATAGGTTAACAAGATGCTGAACTTCTTTTAGAGAAATTATAGAATTAGACCAACCATTAAATAGGGATGCAATGTATCATTAGGCAACAGAAAAAATTAGAAAATACATATAACTTAAAGCACATTAAAAAAAAGAAAAGAAATGATAAAAAAACTATCCCCATATATTTATAGTTTACTTAAATTAGTGATGATATAAGTACAAAAAAAAAAAAAAAAAAGTTACCATACCTCATAAACAAACTAGCCACTAGTTATCGATTAAATTCACGGTACTCACATTAAAAAGAGCTGAAGTTCATGTTGCTAATTGATCACCCGTCACTAGTCTCAACTCATGGTCAGCTAATTTAAATACTCAATAAATTCTCGAGCCACAACCAATACAACCTTAATTAAACATGTCCTTTTGTTCACATGCAATGCCTATATATAGTCTTGTATCATGTTTTTGTGCATGACTTGCTTTTTTTGAACATTCCGCATGCTAGCTATTGGCTTGAGAGGAGCAATTATGTTAGCAAGTTTGCTGCAGTATGGGTAACAAGATTATGTTATGCAAAACTATAGCTTGTTGTTGTCTCATGTGAGTGGGTTTTCATATAATTGGGGCAGCAAGTTAATGCAACTCATGTAACAAATATAAATCAGATTAATGTAGCAATTCTACCTTGAACCCATTCATCAGAGTCAACCCACTTTTAGTATTTATAGATTGGATATAGGTTAGTTGATGTCGACATGCCAATAGATTGGATTTTATTTAAGTTTAGACTCCCGAACCAGTCATGTAATGGGATGCATATATTTTCTCCTTCCAGAGGAATGATGAGGATGTATGCAAAATGTAGTTTTTCGTACAGTAAAATTTTAGAAAAAGAGTGACATCCATCATTGGATATTAATCCTACAGCTTAGGCTTCAGATGAAATCAAATGTAAATTATTTTTCATAATTCAAATATTTCATATATATTTACTTGTCGATGGAAATTGAGGTTGGTATAATATCTATTACTTTGCCATTATTGTTTAAACACGACCTGTCATCGGGTTGCTATTTTTCATTATAACAAGGGTGATTTCTTTGTTACTTGTTATTTTAATAGAAAATCATGTATTTATCAAATATTTAGCTTTGGGTGAACTCCGTTGACTACATCACCCGCTAGTGGGTTGGGTTGGTTATGGATCAAGCCTTTACCAACCCTAGATAAAAACCAATTGGGTTGGTTTTGCGACTGATATTTTTTGTCACAGATTTGATCTGATTGGTATGGTTGGGGTCATGCACGAAAGATAAACCAAATAGATCGCACATTATCTAGTGTAACCTGATGGCCAACTATTATCCACCGTCACACAACACATGTAGTAATGGTATATCAAATATATTTGTGTCCTGATACAAACTGGCAATTAGTTGTCATCGTATGGGGGTGGGTTAGATTATATTGGAATAGCAAGAGTTAAATGATTTTTCCAAAGGAGATGGACTAAATATGTTCATGTCTTTCCATGCAATAAGTCATCAAATTCGGTTTAATTGATGAAAAAGTGTTACATTTGTAATTAGGGCATTAATGGTCATGTCCATGACTCATGCAATAAAAATAAATCAAATGTATTTAACATCTTTTAGGGCAAGATGGAAACCAATGATTATATATATGAGCGGAATTAGTGTTTTTAGAGAAGGGTCGCACGATACATGCAATAAAAATACACCAAAAACTTTTCATGTGTCCCAGTATAACTGGTAGTAATCAATCATTATTTTATATGAGTGAACTTAGTTTGACCAGCACTACAAGAATTTAGGTTTTTATTGATGAATTTAGTAACAAAACACAAGTCTAATTACTAAAATCCCTATCTTTGGTGACAGTAATTAAAAGTGGTTATAATAAATTATTTTGGTCAAAAGCTTTAATGATGAAACTAGATATTGCCGCAAAATATGGCTTTTTTGTGACTATTTTTCATTTTATCATACAAAAGTCATCAATAATGAAATTAATGCTTTTAAACACTAGAAAATTTTATTTCACATTTAATTTTGCTTTTTTTTTTTGGTTATTTCTTCCTCATCTAAAAAAGAGCTTTGCATGACCGTACTTGTAATCTTTTTTTTTTTTTAAAGAGGCTAAAAGAAAAAGAAAATTGGATATAATAATTTTTCCAACCCTTAGGAAAGCTGTAGGCAATAACCATCAGTTTTTTATCGTTGATGCAATAGTTATATGTTGTTCTCGTGCATGTAAATCCCCTGCACCCTTGAAATGTCGTACTTAAAAGTAAATACCTCAAATTTATAAGGATGGGATGTGAAACGAAATTTGGGCATGATCTGATCATATATTTGATTTTTTTTATATTAAAAATTATTTAAATTCAAATAATTTTATAGTAGATTTATTCAATTAATTAGTTACTATTTTGTATTTTGCAAGCTTATTATTTATATGTATGTTTTATATTAATAAAAATTTAATATTCCCAATAAATGCAAGAAAGAGGTGCTATACCAATTTAATTCTACTTATGTGCAAAAGAAGTATAAGTTATATAAGGCATACTTAGAGGATGGTGACATTTATAAGGACAGACTAAAAATCAAATCTCATGGTGTGATTGAAGATGGCTAAAAAGTATTAATGAAATATTAGAAATCAGATGATCATAAAGTAAGAAATTATCATATGATATTGGATCTATTATATTTTTTTGTAAACTATTTAATTTGTTCTTTTTACATCCTTCAATCTTAGTAGGAAAGTAGAATAAAAAAAAGTAGGGCATAGCTTGTAGCATCAGTATAAAATCATTTGTTTGAGTCGAGGTTGAAATAGTATGAAATTTATTATAAATAAAAAGTTATAATGGTTATCATTTTTTTTCTCATAAAAATTGCAACAAACCTACTGATTTATTTTGTAATAATAGATCAAGGATGGGTGCCATCTGATGTAATAGAAATTTGAAAGGAAGATCATCAAAGGCCTATTGGGACTTTGATTGATCATCATTTTAAAAATATCATGATAATTATTTTTTTTTTAAAAAAAATATAAAATAAATTATAGAAATATTTTTTTAATTTTAGCTCAATTTTATTTTTATCCTCTTGATTTTAAAAAATGGCAAATAAGTTCTTCAAATTTTTGAGATATTCTAAAATGATCATATTATTTATTTTTGATGAATATATTAATTTTAATATAAAAAATATTAAAATCTATGCTATTAATTTTTTTTATTTTATATTTGATATTTTTTATAATTTTTTAAAATATAATTTATTATAAAATTTTAATCATAAATTAATTAGAAACAGTCCTCCAATGCATACGGATGAAGTTCAAGTCTAAATTTAAGTTTGTCATGAGTATAAAATGTAAGGATCTACATATGCGTAGGGATCTAATAGATAAATAATATATATATATATATATATATATATATATATATATATATATATATATATATATATATATATATATATAGATAGGAGAAAAGGATCGAATCTTTGGCTGGTTGTTGGTTTTTATGAATCATGTGCATTTAATGCAAGGAAGAAGCTAGGCCACGAAAGTTTGTAGTCCAGGCTTCATAATATTTCAAGCGCGTAGCATAGGCTGGCACGAATTTAGGCAAATAAAAAAGGATATGCGGAAGAAAAAAATAAAAAATATATATACTTTTAGAAAATAATTGAAGTGTAACTTTTTCTCTTACCTTATCTTCCATTTTTTTCCTTCCATCACATCCATTAAATTTTTTCTGCTTTTCCATCTCAACCATCCATCTCTTAACCCTTATTTCTTTTATTAGTTCTACGTTTAAAAAATACAAAATCTTTCTCTCTCCTATATCTATAAATAAAATTCAATATCTTGGATATCTCTCTCCATATCGTAACTCTTATAGAGACCCATATGATAGATGAAAATACCTATTCAATAAAATTTTTATCTACCTTTTTTTTTACTTTCTTCCATCCTTCCAATACCACGAGAAGGAGAGTTAGCCAGAAAAAGATGTGCCAGAAGAGAGTTTGTATTTTTTTTTTATTTCAACTCCAGACTCTATTAATGGCTTAGGAGTTAGTTCTTATTTTATATCAAGCTATTTTTTTCAGCAATAAAATTTTATTTTTTTAATTATCACTTATGCAATTTAATTTTTATAATTTAATTTCAGCACATAGGATAGTTTAATTTTCATACTTATTTATATTCTGCATCTCTTTTATTTATTATAATTTTAAATTTTAATAATAAGTATAATATTTTTAGGTTTATAGTTTTTTATCAAATCATGTCTATCTAAACCATCCTCTGAGATTTGCGATGAAATTAAACTATGATTAAAAGTTCTCTTTTAAGATTTTTTCTTGGTTTTTATTTTTTTTAGAGTTCTTTTTTTAAGCATCTTATCTAGAGATTTGATGGACTATCATTGAGTTTCAATCCCTTTATAGTTCATGCTTAATTCGATACAAGAACAATAATAGGTAGAAGGCCTATAATCTTTTGAAATTCTTTTCTTTTATTTCTTGTGAAAAATTTTGATGGATTATTATTGGATCAGAGCTCCTTAATAATCCATACTTGAATAACATAAGAGAAGTAGTTGAAAAGAGAATTCCATAATTAGGATGAATGCTTGTCCATGCATTATACCTTGATCAAGAGATATCGTAAGAGAAATCATAAAAAGACTTTCTAAGTCATGGTTTAGCTTTATCACGAATTCTAGAGGATTGCTTAGCTAGACATGATTTGATGAAAAATTATAAATCCAAAAATATTATATTAATTATTAAAATTTAAAATTATAATAAATAAAAGAGATGTAGAAAGTAAATAAGTATGAAAATTAAACCATCCTATATGCTAAAATTAAACTACAAAAATTAAATTGCATAAGTAATAATTAAAAAAAAATTATTGCAGAAAAAATGACTTGATATAAAATAAGAATTAACTCCTAAGCCATTAACAGAGCTTGGAGTTGAAAAAAATATATAAACTCTTCTCTGGAACACATTTTTCTTGCTAACTTTTCTTCTCATGGTGTTGAAAGGATGGAAGAAAGTAAAAAAAAGATGGATAAAAATTTTATTGGATAGGTATTCCTGTTAAGAGTTGTGATGTAGAGAAAGATATTCAAGATAAAAGCATTGGATTTTATTTATAGGTGTAGAAGAAAAAAAAAATTGTATTTTTCAGATGTAGGACTAATGAAAGAAATAAGGATTAAGAGATGGATGGATGAGATGGAAAAGTAAAAAAAAAATGAATGAATATGATGAAAGGAAAAGAATGGAGGATAAGATAAGAAAAAAAGTTGCAGTTCAATTATTTTTTAAAAATATATTTTTTTCTATTTTTTCTTCCGCATATTCTTTTCTATTTGCTTGAATTCGTGCCACGCCTGATGCTTGCGTGAAGGAGCGCACCAGTCCCCTTTCCCACGTGAAATACTATGAAGCCTGGACTACAAACTTCCGTGGCCTAGCTTCTTCCCTAAATTAAATGCACATGATCCATAAAAATCAACAATCAGCCAAAATTCTATCCTTTTTTTTTTTTCCATATATTCCTTTTATTTATTTATTTATTGGATCCCTGCTACATGTCTGTGGACTTTTACATGTCATACTTCTAATAAGTTTGAATTTAGACTCGAGCTTCATCTGCATGTGTTGGAGGGTCGTTTTTAATTGATTCATAATTAAGGCTTTATAATAAATTATTCCTAAAAAAAATCATAAAAAATATTAAATATAAAATAAAAAAAATTAATAGCATGGATTTTAATATTTTTTATGTTAAAATTAAGATATTCATCAATCTTTATTAATAGAATGATGTCACGTGACTATCATATGATACCGTTATTTAAAAAAATAACCATACTACTCTTATCCCCAGCTCCTTCCTCATCTTTCCTCTCTTATTGTTTTCTTCCTCTATCGCTTGATATCCCTTCTTCTTTTTCCTCCCTTCCTTACATTCTTCTCCTTCTGGTCATCCTTCTCTTCCAAGCTTGCCTATGAGCCCTTTTCTTTTATGGTAACTTTCTCCACCTCCGCCCATTCTTCATCAATGATCGCTCTTTCCCCCTCTCCCCTTCCTCCTCACATACTTCTCTTTCTCCAAGTCCATCTATGAGCCTTCCCCCTTTATGGTAGCTAGTTCCCACCATCTCCACCACTTCTTGACAACAATCCCTCCTTGCCTCTCACCTTCCTCCTCACCTCCTCCTCATTGTCATCCTCCTCCTCCAAGCCCTCCATGAGCCCTCCTCCTCTACAGCAAGTCCCTCTATCTCTACCTATTTTTTTATCAATGATGCTTTCTTTCTCCTTTTCTTCTTCCTCATCTATTTTTTCTTTTCCAAACTTGCCCATGCGCTCTCCTACAACTCCTTCCTCCTTTCCTTTCTACTCATCCCTTTCTCCTCCTCATTGCCCTTCTCATCCAAGCCCGTGCATGAGCCCTCCTCCACGACAACTCCCTCCACTTTCTCTCCTTCCATGCCAGTAATCTCTCCTTTTTCCTCCTCACCATCCTCTTTTTCTACCTTTTTTCTTGATCCTCGTCCTCCTCCAAGCCCGCCCATGAGTCCTTCCCTTCATGACAGCTTCGTTCACCTCTATCTCTTTTTCATATGATCCTAACCTCCTTTACGGCAGCTCCCTTTATCTCTATCCCTTTCTTGCCGACAATCTTTCCTATATAAGTAAGAAAAATTTCATCTATTGAAGTATCAAGCTAATATTGTTTATTGGTAATGAATAACAGAACCATTTTAGAATATTTTGAAAACTTAAAGAGATAGTTTGATATTTTTTAAAGCTGGGAGAGTATAAATAAAATTGGACTAAAATTAAGAGGATGTTCCTATAATTTATCAAAAATTATAAAGAATATACTAATTTTTAAATTGCTGAATGCTAATTTATTTAATTTATTTATCATACAACATGGAATGTAGACCTAATTATAAGATGTGGCAGAAACCCAATGAAAAGAGGGTGGTTCTTCTTTGGCTTTGGAAGAGCATTTGACTCGTATACTTAGTCCAAAATTCGGATACCAACATGGATGTGGATTGGGTCTCAAGCCTAACCATAGCATTTTTAAACAAAGTAAGAAACTTAGGAAGCAGAAAAATGTGTAATGGAGTTAGAGAAATTAGTAGCATAATTGGAAGCACAAGCAAAACAAGAAAAATTGGAGCATAGAAGAGAGAGAGACACATATTCAATAATAAATAATTTTTTATGTATATACTCAAGTTGATGCAAAGATATCTATTTTTTCGGGTGTTTGTAATTTCCAAGCCATTCTTCATCATCCATAACTAATGGTGCATCTTGTGATTGTAAATTTCAAATAACAAAGAAATTATTTTTGCTATTGGGTTTGTGAATCTTTTAAAATTTTTGATAGATAATTTGTTACTCATCTTATTTGTAAGCTAAACTTTAATTATTTTATAATTTTATTCAATCTTTGATATAGGACTACACTACATAATTAAGTTAGTTTGGAGTATTCAATGATATTTCTTTTTAACCATATTTAATTTTATTGGGGATAAACTCTGCTTCCATCGAAGTCCAGTCTGATTCTTAGTCCAATGCAACTGATAATCACGAAAGAGTTTCGATTGAAAATTCTCCTCCAGTGGCCGGATCCCATCGAACTCCTCCAGCGGTCGAACCTTAGCCGAACTCCTTCAGCCGATCGAACTCCTCAGCGACCGAACCTTGGCCGAACTCCTCAGCGGTCGAATCTTAGCTGAACTCTTTCAGCGGCCGAACCTCATCTGAACTCCTTCAGCAGCTAAACTTCTCCTTCAATCGAATTTCTCCAAGAGCCGAACTCCTTCAGCAGTCGGATTCATGTAGGAGCCAAACTTCTTTTGGATTTCTCCTTCAGTCGGATTTTTCTAGGAGCCAAACTCCTTTCGAATTTCTCCAACAGTCGAATTCCTCCAAAATCCGAAAGGAGTCTAGATTCCTTCAAGACTTCTTCTTCGGTCGAATTTCTCCAGCAGCCAAACTCCTTCCAAACTCCTCTAGTAGTCAGATTCCTCCAGGAGCTGAACTTCTTCCAAACTCCTCCAGCAGTCAGATTTCTTCAGGAGCCGAACTCCTTCAACAGTCAAATTCCTTCAGGAGCCGAACTTCTTTCGAATTTCTCCTTTAGTTGGATTTCTCTAGGAGCCAAACTCCTTCCGAATTTCTCCAACAGTTGGATTCCCCCAGAATCCAAAAGGAGTTTGGATTCCTTTCGAACCTCTCCTTCAGTCAGATTTCTTCAGAAGCCAAACTCCTTCCGAACTCTTCTAGCAGTCAGATTTTTTTGGAGTCGAACTTCTTCCAAACTCCTCCAGCAGTCGGATTTTTTTAGGAGCCGAACTCCTTCCGAACTCCTCCAACAGTCGAATTCCTCCAGGAGCCGAACTTCTTTCAAATTTCTCCAACAGTCAGATTCCTCTAGGAGCTGAACTTCTTTCGAACTTCTCTTTAAGTCGAATTCCTCCAAGAGCCGAACTTCTTTCGAATTTTTTCAGCAATCGAATTCCTCCAGAAGCCGAACTCCTTTCGAACTCTTCCAGTAGTCGGATTCCTCCAGGAATCGAACTCCTTCTGGATTTTTTCTTCAGTCGAATTTTTTCAAGAGCCAAACTCATTCCAAATTTTCTCAATAGTCGGATTCCTTCAGAATCCGAAAGAAGTTCGGATTCCTTTCGAACTTCTCCTTCAGTTAGATTTCTCCAGGAGTCGAACTCCTTCCAAACTCCTCCAGCAGTCAGATTTTTTTTGGAGCTAAACTACTTCCAAACTCCTCCAGCAGTCGGATTTTTCTAGGAGCCGAACTATTTTTGGATTTCTCTTTCAGTCGGATTTCTTCAGGAGCCAAACTCCTTCCAAATTTCTCCAGCAGTTGGATTCCTTCAGGAGCCGAACTCCTTCTGAACTCCTTTAGTAGTCGAATTTCTCCAGGAGCCAAACTCCTTCTGGACATCTCCTTTAGTCAGATTTTTTTAGGAGCCAAACTCCTTATGGACTTCTCCTTCAGTCGGATTCAAAACGTCTGCTTCCTCTAAATGGTTACGACTGTCATTTATCAGTCTGCTATAGGCAACCCCACTATCGGACGGTTATGGCTATCATTATTAATCTATTACGAGCGACATCTCTCTCCGTAATAAATTCTACGTAGTCCAAAGTGGCCCACTATCGGACGGTTACAACAAGCTTCGTCTATAAAATGATATCCTCCACATATAATTTCTCTAGGCTCTTTACTCCTCCAAAACTCTGCTGAATTCATATCCGAGCACTCCATTTTTATTGACCAGAAGAGCTGACTTGATCGTCGGAGGGTCCTGCCGAAGCCACCACCATCGACTCCAGATGAAACTTTATTTTGCAGGTCATCGGTGGCGACCTCTTCTTCCTCAACTCCAGCTCAATCCGACGTTAATCAGATTCTGCACCAACAAGTTTCATGACACTTGTACTCAATGATGAATGTATCATTTTGGATTTTCTTTTCTTAGTCACATATGGAGCATTTTTTGTAGGTTTTTTGTTATAGACATATGAAAACATTTTCTTTTTGGATCTTATATAGTTTGATATAGATACTTCTATTTTAATAATATTTTATTTGTTTGTTATAGTATTAAGTCAATATTCATATTTAGTTAATATTGTAGATGTGTAGATTAAGTTTTTATGTTTAATTATCATTATACAATGAACCAAGTTTAGATTTTAATTATACAAAAAGAAACAAAAAAAATAATACCAATTTTCTTTTTATACCTAACCACAAAAAAAGAAATTGGGATTTTAATGACCATTAAAAACTCATTACAAAAGATGAGTGGCAAAGATAAATCATCATTAAAAAAAAAAGAAGATGATCATTAATTCTTTATCAAGTCATTCATTTAAGGTTATTTACTGATCATTTCTTAATCTTTTGCCATCAAGAAAGTTGACATTAAATTTACCTTTAGGGACCATTTATCCTTCATCATTAGTCATATAAGTTTTTTGTAATAGAAAAAATTCATCACAAAGAAATGTTTTTAGCAATGAAAATCAATCCTCATAAAAGTTCATTATTCCTCGGGGGTTATTTTTTGATGAATTTTTATACTTCTATCACCAAAAAAATTATTGCAAATGTTTGTGTTTTATGGCCATTTCTTTTTTCATCACTAATTGTAATATTTTTTTGTGACCAACAAAAATTTATCACAAAAAAATTTTAGCAACAATATTTACTCCTCATTAAAGCTCATTTTTATCATTAGTTCCTTTCATATCATCATCTTTAGGCTCTTTAATAATGATTTTTCAATCTTTCACCATACATTAAATGGTCATTAATATTTTTTTTTAATGACCATTGTTGTTTGGTTACTCAATGTAATATTTTTTTCTTTTGACAAATTTATGTTTTGCTCACTAAAAGCTTTAGCCACAAGACTTGTAGTCACCACCTATAATGAAATATGATTGGTTATCACTTAAAATGTTTAGTGATGAAAGAAAAATAATTTGAGACCAAATTCTTTTTGTCAATAAAAACCTGAATTCTTGTATTGTGGGGTGGTAATGATTGCATTTTTGCATGCAATAGAGATCAACCAAATTCATTCACATGTCTTTATGTGAGCTAGTTGTCCTAAGTGGATTAAATTTGGTTTAATTAAAGTAGTAAGTGTTACCTATTTAACCAAAATAATGATGATCATATGACTCATGTAACAAAGATAAATAAAATTCATTTTGTATCTTTCGGTGCAAGTTGTCTGTCAACTAATATCTATGTACATGGGGTTGAACTGATTGAGGAAGTAAGGGTTAAGCGACATATTTAGAAAAGACATATCATATGTATTTTATTTATCTTCATGCAAGTTAGCCATCAATTATTATCTAATGTGAGAAAATTTGATTTAATTGGGAGAACATTAATGTTTATGTGGTTTATGCAAATGCAGTAGACCAAAGGTATTCAAATGTACCATGCAAGATGATAGTTGATATCCTAAGTGAATCAATTTGGTTTAATTAGAACATTAAGCATTATATATGTAGTATATTCAAATTCACCTTCTTTACTACATTTTTATATATATTTTTTTAAAATATACATATACATAGGTGAAAAAATAATAAAATTTATGCTTTATAAACATACTATGTTCATCAAACATATTCATAAAGTCAACGGTCATAATAAAACATGATTTCTTATATCTTAAATATTGATTCTTATTTTATGAAAAATATGATTTTATCAACAATAGTTCATTTGCATGAAAATAATAATAATTTAAAAATAAATAAGGAGCGTAAGATTCTACTTATCTTATTCATCCTAGATTTTTAGACTTCACATATAATCATATTTAAAATATCAAAAATATGATTAATTTTAATTTGATAAATATAATAAAATTAAATAATAAGAAAAGAAGACCGTTGACTAGAAATGTTAGACGATCCGATCATCGAGGTAATTCAAGATCTTTAAGCTGAGAGTCAAATTTAAGCGACTTGATTAAAAAATCATGAAGAACAACTAGATTAAAGCCAAGATCGATCAATAGAATTTATCAATAGTAGGTTCTAAAGATACTAGACATAGCCAAAGTAGGGTTGACATATAACATAGATTTCAAAGTGGCTTCGGATCATCTTGTAGCAGTCAAGATGGATTTCTAAAAGAGAAAGACATAGCTCAATACTGGAGTTCCTTGATCTTTTTAGAAAAAGAAAGTAGGTAAGGAGAGAGAAAGTAGAGAGAGAAAGTGAAAAGAAAATCTTCTTATTATTTAGAAGAAGCAATCATAATCGAGATCATCAAAGATCATATCTGGATGACTTAATAGGAATTGTTCATGATTAAATGCTAAGAATTTCTAGAAAGGATCGGATTGAAATTTGATCTACTATACGGATTTCAAAGCAGTCTGGTCATCTTGTTTTCATCTTAGATTCATCTTGTGGTCCATGATGTAATTAAAGAGAGAAAAAGATTCTAAAGAGAGAAGAAAAGAGAGAAGAAAGAAAATCCTTTTCTCTCCTTTTCTTTTCTTTTCTTTTTCTTTTTTTTTTTCTTTTCTTTTCTTCTTCTTTTCTTCTTTCATTTTCTTTTATATTTTTTTTTCTTTGGCTAAAATAGGGGATGGAAGGGGGGTGGTCCATGGTGGCTCATGGTTGATGGCTCGCACTCCAGCGAGGTGCGGCAGCATGACCGAATGTTTGGCAGTGAGCGACCGATGGCAAGCAATGATGGACGACTGGCGGTGAGGGCCGAACAATGGGAAAAGTAAGAGAAAATTTTTCAGAAAATAGGAGATTTATGTTTGATGGCTTTTTCGGTGACTCCAATGACCGACAACTATGCACAATATCATGGGAAGAAGGGGAAGACAGCGAGAAGAAAGGCAGGAGCTCTTACCTCGATTCTGGCGGCATTTTCGGCTTCAATTTTCGGTGAGTATGGGTTTAGGAAAAACATCAAAATTAGGAAAAAAAGGGAGAAAGAGCACCGATGGATGGTTTGCTTCATCGTATGGAATCCTTTGAAAGGAATGAGGAGATATATAGGGTAGAGAGGAGGCTGAATCCTTCCTAGATTCAACTTCTTTTATGATGATTTTGGATGGAAGAAGGGAGTCTTCATCATTCTTTTTTTTTTTGGATTGTTTCCATGCCTTAAGATTTATGCAGAGGAGATTTGGGGCCAGGTTATTACACAGGCCATAATCTTTTTTTTTTTTTTTTTTTTTCCTATTGTGAGAAGTAAATCATCTAACCTTCGTGCAAATACAATCCATTGCATCTGAGTACAAGAGTTCACAATATTGCCTGGGTGAAGAAGCATCTGAATTCCATCTACCACATAGGAAGCTACCAGTCAACAACATGATTGGCTTCTCCATGGACATGTATAGCTTCAAATAAGGGAGATATTCCCAAGGAGAGGTGAGCATTTTCATTGTAGGAGCCAAACTTAGCTATCAATTCCGGAATCACCATCCAAAATGACATGGCTGGCCCCTGACCTAAAGCATGGTCAAACTCAAGTAGGCTGTAAGCCAGACTGAACCTTAAATGGATCATAACTGAAAGAGCCGAGTCAAAGCCCAGCTCACCAAGCGCCCTTCTAGAAACATAGCAAGCGCTCGAGAACCCGAGCAACCCTTGAAACGGACGGTAGACACCGATCGCTCTCTCTGTTTTGAGCGCGCGTTCTCTTCTCCTCTCGAGGGAGATAAAAGAAGGCCATGCCGAAGGGTCGAAGCGCCGCCCGGAGTGCCGCGGGCCGCGGCGGCAGAGGGGGCGGCGCCACCGAGCTGGACGACGCGGAGGTCGGGTTCGCGAAGCTCCAAGGCGAGGACTTCGAGTACTACATGCAGAGCTACTCCATAATCTTGGGGAGGAACAGCAAGAAATCGGAGGTGGACGTCGACCTCGCGAGCCTTGGCGGGGGGATGAACATCTCCCGGCACCACGCCCGGATCTTTTACGACTTCCCTCGCCGCCGCTTCGCCCTCGAGGTCTTGGGCAAGAACGGGTGCGTGGTGGAGGGCGTCCTCCACGTGCCCGGCACGCCCCCGGTCAAGCTCGACTCCCAGGACCTCCTCCAGATGGGGGACAAGCAGTTCTACTTTCTTCTCCCCTCCCGATCAATCTTCGAGACCGCACGGATCCCCCGCCAACCCGCCCGCCCTGTCCTCCCGGCGCCCAGGGGGCGGCCGGGGCAGTCCGACTACGGGAGCGCCATCTACGGCGACCGCCGCGATGGGGGCGGCGACGATGATGATGAGGAAGACGAAGACGAGGATGAGAACGAGGAGGAGGAAGAGGAGGATGGGGAAGAGATGGAGGAGGAGGCGAGGCATGCCGTGTTTCGTGGGAGCGGAAAGAGGCCGCGGGGGGCTTCGGATGATGGGCGGATGGAAAGGCGCGGCCGGGTGGCGATGGGAGGACCATCAGGGCATCTTGGTTAGTATCAAGATATCTTCTTTTGAGTTGTTCCTTTCGTTTCTCTGTTTTGGCTTTCCTTTTTCTTGATTGTTTCTGATTTGGGGAGTCTGTTCAGGTCTTGAATGTGCGAAAAATTGGGTTTTTTTAAATTGATTCGAATATTTTTCTGGAGTTTTCTTTTTGAATTGTGCTACTCTTTTCATGAATTGTAGGTGATATGACGAAGCTGTATTAGGTTTACATGCGAGAGGAAATTGATTTTGTAGCTAATGTTAGATATTAGTTTGAAGAATTTGCGGTCTAGTTGACATGTTCTGCATTGAGATGTTTTGTAATGATTTGTTAGTTCGATGCTGTTTATAATCTGCACAGTTTAGTATGTTAAAAGAAATTTCAATGTAGCGAGTGAGTCTGAACAATGTTTACCAGGATAAGAATGAAGTCTGGCATATGCTAGAAATGGACGCATGGGTTCTTTTTTTATCTATTAAATATAATGATCTTTTACTTTAATTGATACAGTGAGATGGCTATCAGAAGTCCATGTTTTCCAAATAATTTAATTTGAGAAGACTTCTTGTGGTTCATACTTTTGGATCTTGTACAAATTCCATTGCCAATGCAAGGATTTCTGAAATTATGTAACCATAAGAATACTTTTTTGTCAAACTCTGGTTTGCCCTTAGAGATCTTTACAAGGTTTAACTTTAAATGATCTTTACCCAAAAGTTTAGATTTTACTATTTTTGAATATGATAAAATAGTTAGATTTAATTAATTTCTGAACATGTATTAGACATATGCTCAAAATTATTAAAATTAAGTTGCAATAAGTTTGTCTTTCCCTTTCACATTCTTTTCAAGGCTTGAGTCCTTCTTAACTTAAAGTTATGGTCTATAATGATGTTTTAAGCCTTGTACTAGGCAACATATTGATACATAACCGGTACAGTGAGTATGTCTAGGTATATTATTATATTATCTCTATATCAATTTATGGTACACTATTGGAGTTGGCACAAGAAATAGTACCATGCATTGGGCTGGGTTTCGTACCAAGCCTGATACTAGTATTGAAAACTATCAGGTTGATATGGTACTCTTATGCCATCTGGTATAATATGGTATTTAAAATATTGGTCTATAAGATATCCCATTTTGATAGGAGATGGCTTGAAAATTTGATATTAATGTGGTGTTTATCTATACCTATAACATGTATATGGATAAGTATTATCTTTGCATCTGACTGTTTAAGCATTAGAAGCTTCGTGGTTTTATCTTGAATTTACTTGCATATCACATCGATCTAGTTTGGCAAAGTCATTGTTTTAAAGGGGACACATTACCAGAATAAAATTATTGCAACGTGCCATCTTTGCATATATTGTTATGTACTTTGGCTCATAGTTACTGGTGAGGTTTGAACTTTGATATATTGCAGCAAGGGAATATATGGGTCACACATTGGCATGACATGTATTGCCGTATGCCTCCATAACTACTCATGGTTCACCAATACAGGGCGATGAGGCATTTGGTGCATACCGATACATACCACATTATAGGATGATATGGGACTGTATGTGCCAAGGCATGATCAGCTTGTTAAAACTTGGTTAATTGGAATAGTTCTGTGCAAAGTGCATTTGGGAAACCAATGCAATTCAGTCTTTCAGGAACAGAGTGACACATTCAAAAAAGTGGAACTATGAGGGGCTTTCTGATAGATGTGCTAAGGAAATAGAGAATAGAGAGGAGGCAGTCGAGAGAATGGATGAGGGATGCAGCAGCCCAACCTAGCATTGCTACCTAAAGCTGCACTCACCCTTGCAGTGCACATGTACACCCACCCACCCCCCCACACACACACGCGCGCGCGCACACACAGAGAGAGAGAGAGAGAGAGAGAGAGAGAGAGAGAGAGAGAGAGAGAGGTGGTTGATTGTTACCTCGACCTGTCCTTGTCTATCACTTCCCCTCTTCTGCTTACCATTTCCCAAGACCAGACCCTAGAAAGCATATTGAAGGGAGAGGGAAAAGTAAGAACTGGGCTTATTCCCACTCTTATTACACTTGTAAAGTACTATTAATGATATGTTCACAACCACTTTATTCTCTTTCCTTATGTGATAAACAAGAGAATAATTTTAAATAGAAGAGGAATTCACTTCACATATCATTAGTCTAAATAAAGTATCCTCTAATCGCAGTTTCAATAGCCTATGGAGTTCAACTCTTCGGTGGAAGGGTTTCATCTAAGAAATCAATCAGTCTATATAAAGTGCCCACTATTTGCAATAATGCATTCACATCGATGTATAGGAGATGTCCTTACCCTTACATATATGGGTCATATGACTTGATGCCTAAGAAATACAGGTCATCTAGACCATTAAACTAAGAAAACTAATCCCCAACTAAACTTTTCATGGAAGAAAGGTCATAGCATTTTATCCCTAATCATGTCACTCAGATTTATGACATGATTACCTAGTTGAAATGAGCTCTTTAATGGACTTAACACGTCTAAAAGGTGTGTCTTAGTGAGGCAACCAAAATGATTTATAACTCAAAAATTGAAACATAATAAAAATTATATTCTAAAAGTAATAATTCATCTAACCACTATGTATCATCAGTCCATCTTCAAAGCCCCTTCCTTTTTTGTAACAAAACTCAAGAACGTTTATAAAATATTTCCTAGTTACATGGAATAAAATTTGCATGTCTATTGTTCGAAATGGTCCTAAGCTGAGACACTTGGGGGTCATGGATATGGGGTTAAGATGTAAGTGGCTTTGGCACTTAGGGTGTGAAAATGCTAGCTTGTAAAAGGAAGAGATATTAAGAAGCAATACATGTGATGGATGAGTGGGTTTGGACTATTATTTTAGGAAATTGGAAAGACATTAATTAACCAGGTGAGTGTAGGTTTAGAAGGGTTGGCAAAAGTTTTGACTTGTTCTGTGGAACTAGCACATTTGCTCTGTATATGCCTTGTTCTTTAAAATCTCATGAAATCTTGATACTTTTTCAGTAAATATTGGAATAAAGTGTGTGGAAGGAGTTGTAAGTACTTGTGTTTTAACAATCGTCTTAAAATCTTTCAAATAAATCTAGCATCCTAAGTCAAGCTAAACATGTTATCATTGAACACAATGGAAATATATATAATGCACTATTTAAAAAAAGATCTAACCCATTAACTAACTTAAAATAGCCACTATAATGTATGACTCTATCCTAAACAAAGACAAAGAACACAATTAATATTGGAAATTGTAAAAAGATCACAGAAGTGCTTTAAGATACTAAGGAATATCTCAAGAGAAGACAAGGTATGAAATATCTTTCAACAAACAAATAATACTAAGCAAACCTGTAAACACCCAGCCCTTGGAGTTTACAAAGACAATTAACCTACTGCTTCTCATTAGTTCATTAGCGTAGCTAAGTTTGAAAGTGTTGGGGCCATGGTTACATTCTTCAAGCCTTTGAGGATTGGGTGCATGTGTTCAGACCGCTTGAGATATCATCATGTTTCATGTTGCTATAGCTTTGTGCATATCAAAATCTAGATCTCACATGGATTAAGTTACTGTTCTTTACAAGTCCATACTGGACAGTACATCTCCTGCTAGACAGGTACTGGCATGCACAATGGTCCCTACTCTGTGCCAGTCTCTGTCGGTGCATTCTGATTCAGCATGCACCAGCATGAACCCATTTACTTTGCCTGTGACCTGACACAGGACATGGCATGGGATGGCATGGTTTGACATGATATGGTACATTATATGTTGTGCCTGTATCTTACCAACATGGGCATTGCATATGGTAATTTAGTCATTGGTCTCCATACTTTTATACATCTTACCATACACAAATATGCTAATAGATTATTGTCTCTGCTAGTCATTGAAATTAACTCAAGTCATCTTAACCTTCTGTTTAACCATATAATCTGCCTGCAACCAGTCATGCGCAACAAGTCAGAATCTTATTCATTCCTTTGTATGTCTAATCCACTTCATGAAATCTTACTAATCCAAGCAACCACTTGCTAGTCCTGTGTAAATGTCTTCTCAAGTTCTCCACCTCCACATTCACATTAACCCTTATTCCTTCTGAATACCTTCAAGATCCTGCACAACATGCTTTACTGTACTGGACTGAACCGGCCGGTACAGGGCGAACCGAGCCAGACCGGCGGGGAATCGGGATGGCTTCGGCCAGTTTTTCGGTTTTGTCGGTTCAGGTATGGTTCGGTGCGGTATAGTTCGGTTTGATCCATTTTTTTTTTTGACCATTAGATAGAATTTTTTTTGAATTTTTTATTGTCGGTATGAATCGATACGATACGGTATGATATGGTACCATACCGATCAGCAAACCGGCATGGTGTTCGGTACCGGTATGTGAAACCTTGCTGTATAACCTTTTCAAATCCTTGCAAACTCCTAGATAATGAGCCCATCTATGCTCTGCAATCCCTCTAGCTGCTAATCAATTGTATATGGGTTACTTTCCTCATCTCCTTGCTATCTATCTTTCACATTTACTTTCTATGGAGATTTCCTTACCTTGATGGATTTCTGTGAGTCGTAACATATTCAAAGGTGTTGGCACAGCACCCCCATTAAATGATATGCTTAGTGGATGTAGTGAATTATCTCTTTGGTTGATCTTTTACCTTGGATCCATGTTTGATGGTAATGGTGTTAGTCACAATATGTAATCACATTGATTAGCAAGCATGTAAGACATTAGAAATGCATAAGAACACTAGTGAAGAATCAATTGAATGTGAAAAGACAGATAAGTGAAAAATTATGCGCCCATAGGCCCTTTTGTATAGTCTAAGATGGCTCTACCCATTCTTACATCTTAACAATGTAACTAAGTTGACAATTTACAAGCAGCCAAATGATATGAAGCTGGAAAATTTGTTGGGGATGCTTAGCAGGCTGCCAAACTACCACATAACATGGAATCAAACCTGTGGACCACTCTCTGAAGTTATGAGAAGGGTGATTGAACAAAGTTTAAATGAAAACATCAATATTCTGACCTACCTGACTCAGTGCTAGGATGGTCAACAGTGGAAGCTACTTTTTTACTTTGGCAATTGATGGTAAAATATAGAGGAAAATGGAAATAGTTTAGCCTGGACCAAAAAAAGAGTCTACAGATGATCACCCTGATATGGAAAAAACAGCTTTTTTGGTGGGTCTATGTATGTTGGTGCAGAGACAAGCCTTAGTGGTTGTGGTTTGACTGGTGTGTTTCTAATCATGATGTGCTTCTACCAAGGTTCAAATCCCAGGACATCATCCTTATTACTAGTCATACTTGAACTAACTGCTGATATTTAAGAGGATGTACCTTGGTATATGCTACTTGCAAATGATATAGTGTTGATTGACAAGAAGAGGACAAGGCTAATGCTAAATTAGAGTTTGTTTGATGTAATTTCAAGGAAAATAGAAACAAAAAAGGGATTTCATTCAAGATTGATGGAAAAGAGATATCAAGACATTTTTGGATTTGAATCTAAAGAGCAGACTTGCAGAGAAATGAGTAGAAACATATGTAATTTAGTTAAAGCCGGATATATGAAAGAGATGAGCTTCTTGGTTAGTATGTGACTGACACATACCTTCAGAACTTACAGGAAAATCCTGTAAAACAAATATAACCTCCCATATTGTGTGTTTCAATTTGTTAGGGCAATAAAGAGGGTGCTGGAGGATCAGTTGATTTGCTATATGTCAAAAATCTGATAGGGATAGAGAGTTAGGGACCAGATATTTTAGCTGATTAACAAGGACTAAGTACCTCTTCAAAAAAAAGTTACTCAAACATTTCAAATATATACTCCTCCTTGAGGTTGTTCATTTCCTTAATGAAATCTGATTAGGTACTTTGTGCTTAATCCTTCCTTGATAACAGAAGACTGATCAAAGTAAAAGGTTTGACATTTCACTGAAGTGTTTGAAACTTTAAGCCAATATTTTTCAACACATGACATAGTTGAAACTTGGAATACCTTAACTTGCATAAAGTGTCTTTTGGCCACAATTTCCAAAAACCTGTGCCAAGAGCTGATGTTGTGATGCTTCATTAATGGAGTGCCAAGAATTGTCATGTATTGTGTTGTAAAGTAAACAAAGTGAAGTATTCAATCCTGCTATTTAGAATTATGGTAATTCGAAATATAAGAGCGGAAACCCATTCCCTAGTGTTTGCAAATACATTCCCTTATTTTGGGAAGCCTGTTTCAAAAATATGTTCACATTGAAAAGGCCAAAAAAAAAGAAAAAAAAAGATGTTTGCATATGTGTTCCCTTATCATTGACCCCTAGACCACCTGGAGCCATAATAGCCTTATGGGTCAGGGATGGGTCCAAAGATAGACACATTTATGATTCAGGCTCAGGTCTGGATTTAGTCATTATATGCATAACCTGGACCTCGCCTGGTCCAATCATATAATAAGGTTCATGTACAAGTTTGGTGAACTCTACCTGGCTGTATAGGGTACCCAATATATACCTACCAAATTCCAAGTCCACCAAGTTCCTTTCTTCTTTCAAAGGAGGATGCCAAGCCCTAATTTCCCTCTGTATCTGTACTGCTAATGCCCCCTTACACCAGGTCCCTTGGTGGGTTTTAGATGATACACAAAATTGTACATTACCAAATAAGTGAATTTACATGAAATAATTTTTGGTACCTAATTAGGATGTGGACATGATCCATTCCTGACCCAAATGACACAAACTTGATGACCATTGAGTAATGTATGGTCTTAAAATACCCACACCCTGCCCATAGACGTTTTGGGTCTTATGAAATCTCACCTACCATCTTGTACCTGAACTGAACATCATTATCGTATAGCTGTTGCGAAAAAATCATACAACAGGAATTTACATTAACATGTAAACTGCTAACTGGTGCATTTAGATTTCTGATTTGAACTGTTTCCTGTTAGCTCTGTCTAACGTGCTTCCTCCTAAATTATTAGATGAATAATTCTCATAGCCGCCAACTTGGACTCTGTTATTCTAATTGTGCCTTAACTACATGTGCAGAGTGGAAATTATCATGTACTAAAATTGCTAAGGGATATATGGATAGAGATTACTGTTAGTAAGTTGCAGATGTCATGTTTGCTCTTTCAAATACATATTTGCTCCTTCAAATATCTATATTGATTTACTTTCTAATATGTCTGCTTGTTTTTCATCTTTTTGTAACGTGATACTATTTCTAAGATGGCACATTATGTTAAACTTTTCTGCCCTGAATTTTGCTATACTTTAAATGATAGTATACAGAAATTTACATCGTTTATTGCTAACAAATTGGAAATCATGTGAAACTGCCATATTGTTCAAATAATTTGATGACATTTTATCTGGTCATAAAAAGTAGTGCTCATTTAATTGCACATTTGGTCAATGAAAGCAGCACTATGATAACATTTTATTATTTTTGCAGTAAAAAAGTCAGAAGTTAGGTCAAGGGCTGATAGAGAAGCAGATGATCAACAACTTTTGCTGTTGGAAGAGAAAGATGTCATCTCGACTGTAGCTACTGTGCTGTCTGATACTTGTGGTCCAGGAGAATGGATGCCCATGGATAAACTTCATGCAGAGGTTAGCTTAGGCATTTCTCTAACGATAGTATGTGCTTCATTTTGATTAGATAGGATGAGCTATGATATGATGGTTTTGTTTGAAAAAAAGTACTCTTCAATCATCTCAACTATTATAATGCAGACTCCTTGGCCAGGATGACAGACTCCATACATGTTCACCCTACAAATTTATAGATACTCTTATCTTTAACATATACACTCCCTCTTGGATCATCTCTTTTTAAGAAATAGAAACAAGAGTAGCACACAAAGTGCGAGATTTTTCATCAAGCTATCTTCTTTTTTTTTTTTTTCTTTTTCATTAAATAGTGGGCATCACAGGAATCTATGCTTCCTCTCACATACATTGAACGTTCCCATGACTTATAGGCGTGAATAATGATTGTTTTGATGTTCACCTTGGTAGTTTCCTGATACAGATTGCCACTGCAGAAGTGCAGGCTTGGATGTGTGGAGATCCAAGGTTCGGTTGCAATTCAAAGTTCCACAACTCCCTCTTGCTGTAACTATTAGAAACTACTGCCATAAGCTTTCCTATTTGCTAAAAGGACTTCAAAGACGTTTGCAGGGTAATGCAAATTTCAAACACTTGAGCTGCAAAACTACTAGTCCAACTTGTGACTAGCTTCTACTACCAAGAATCGAGTTTTCACAATTTGGTTAGTTTGGTTGCATGTGAGAATACGTGGAAGCAGCATTCGCTGAACCGTCCTAAACCGGACGGTTTAGAACGTTCCGAGCCATACCGGTGGCAAATTGGGATGGTTCAACTGGCCAAATCGAAACACTAGACGAGAGAGAGAGAAAGAGAGGAAGAGAGAGGGGGGACGATGCTGTCGAAGGGTTGGTAGTGTCCCGTCGAGGCCGTCAAAGGGCTGTGGAGGTCTTTGCAGCTTGGTGTTGCTTGATAGGATGTTTAATCGAGAGATTCAGAAAGGAGTGATGGTACCAGAGGAAGGTGCAGTCGGCGAAGAGGCCGCTGAAGGGCGCTGGATGCCCGCTATGGCCGTTGGACGGCGGAAAAGGTGCAGGTAGAGCTGCGGCCGTGGAACGAGAGCGACTACCTCTATTCATCACGTTTTTCTAAAAATGATGATGAATAGAGTGAAGTTGGCAAACCCATGGAATACTATACCGGTCTGAATCGATCGGTACAATCTGTACCAAACTAGACCGGTAGCTAAGTAGTTTGGTTTAGCCCCTTTTCTCGAAAAACTATCCGAACTGGTCGGTTCGGTCCGGTACCGATCGTGAACCGTCCGAAATCAGGTAGAACACTAGCTCGGCTCGATTCGAACGTGAACCAAGCCGTACTGACCAAAAGGGATCGGGTGGGGTGGAGTGGAGTGGGGTGGGGGGGGCTTCTTTAAATGATTGTTGCTCTGCTTCTGTCCTTTATTCGAAATGCAGAGCACAAAGCTAGTCACAGTAAATCGAGGGATGCAAAACCTTGGGAAAAAATTCTTTTGCTTTGAAAATTTATCATAATCTCTTTGAGGAGCGGATAAATTTTGACTAGAAGCAAGGTCATCCACCGTTCTCTCACTTAATTATTTTCTTTTTTGGCCAAAAAATGATAAAAATTTAAAAAAAGGGAAAAATCATGCTAAAATTTGTGATTTTGCTATGATTTTATTATATATTGTAGATTTTTGGATGATCTACGCGATGACACTAAAATCATTAATTTTTATTAATTATATATTTTAAAAAAATATATATTTTTGAAATAAAAAATTTAAAAAAATATATAAATTCAGAATATTGTTTAAAACGATTGAAGCTGTATTTAGTTCAAATTTTATGTCCGATTATGAAGTTTCTGATGCAGTATTTGCATAGTAACCTAGGCTTAATTTTGAATAAAATAAAAAAATAAATAGCATTTAATGCATGTTAATAGGCTTAAAAAAAGTATTTGTAGGATCCATGACATGTTTCTACTTGAATCTAAGCTTAAATAATTTTTTTAGAATTTTTAAAATTTAATATATTTTTTAATTACTTAAATGTAAAAAATATGTAATCAATTTTAAAAAATATGTAACATTAGTAATATATTTTAGCTAATTTATAAGTATTATTTGAACCATATAACATTTTTTTGAATTTATGATATTTAAAATTATTATTAGAAAGTAATAAAGATAAAGATAAATAAAAATTATGAGAAATTAGAAATATGAAAGATATTAATCAGATGTATTTTTTGAATCCACAAAAAATAGATTTTTCACTTTCGATGAAAAGTTATAATTTTTTTACGTAATTATTAAAATAATATGTTTTGTTAAACTTGCAAAAATGAATAAGAAAAATGATACATAATGTGACATTGGTTGGGAGTATAGCGAGATGCTCTTGACTCGGCACTATTAGAGATGCAAATGGTGCAACACAGAGTTCAAAGGAGTGACTAAGTTGAAGCAACATTTAGCTTGTGGTTATCCCGATTTGGCCATGTATCAAAAATGCCTGCAGGAGGTCCGACAGCTGATGAAGAAATGCTTTGTTGATTCTAAAGCAATGAAGAAGAGGGCATAGGTGGATTGTTGAGCCGTAGAGCCATCTTCTTATCACTTTAGAAAGTTAGAGGAGGCCTTTGCTCCAGATGATAAGGAGGCATACATTGAGGTTGCCATTCAAGTGAGTCTGGATGATCAGTACCAGCTGAAGAAGATGATCAGGTATAGAGAACAATTTGGATTATCATATTATGATCGGAGTCTGGCTCTACGATCGTTGAGAGAGAATTTGAGTTCAGGAGAACCACCTTAGTCAGAGAGACAGCTAGTAGAGGTAGGCACAGTATTTCATCTATGCTGAGGGTTTTTGACAGTATGAGGTCTTCCAGAGACATGCAGCAGCAGCCATCATTCATGATTTGAATCTACATGTTTTTTTTAGCAAAGATTCAAAACAACAACAGATTGACAGTATGTTAAAGGACAAGAAAGGATGTGGCGAGCTATTGAATTATGGTTTCATTTCAGCCATATTCTAGCAAATGCAGTAGGAAATATCTATTGTCGGTCTACCATTTTAGCCATACAGGTAGCTGGCCTGAGTGTGGATCCTCCAGCACCTAGAGACATCTATGGTCAGCTTCTTGACGGTAACAAGGATGAGCTGCAAAAATGAATTTCTTCTTACAAGAATAAATGGCCTACGTACGGATTGATAGTGATGTGTGATGGTTGGATCGATCCTACATCATCAATTTCTTGTATATTATGATGGAAAAATATTTTTTCACAAATCAATTGATACTTCAGATAAGGTGCATGATGCCCCGTATATCCTTGGACTGGTGGAGAGGATGATTGATTCAGTAAGAGAGCAGAATGTCGTACAGGTCATCACAGATAATGGCCACAATATAAAGCCGTCGGAGAGTTACTGATGGAGCGGCGACCATATATTTACCAAATCCCATGTGCTGTACATTGCATTGACCTCATATTGATGATATTGGAAAGCTTCGTAGGGTGCAGCAAGTAATGGACTCAGCCCAGACTATTACTAAATCCATCTATAATCATATATAGGTCCTGTCATTGATGCAGACATATACTGGGGTGGAGATCTTAAGATCGAGTGTCATTCGATTTGCTACAAACTACAGAGTATTTGATAGCATTTTGAAGAAGCAAGTAGTCTTGCGTTAGATGTTTGTCAGTGCTGGATGGCAGGAAAGCAGATATGCGAGGGTCGGCACTAAGAAAAGTTGTGGAGAACTCGATGATGAGTCAATCATTTTGGTAATGGGCTAATAAAATAGTGAAGGTTATCAAGTCATTATACGAGGTGCTTGGCACCATGGATAGTGAAAGATATCTCCAGATGGGCTTCTTGTATCACATGATGGAGAGGGCAAAAAAACAGATTAGTGAGATAGATCCGAAACATGTCTAGGAATACATCAATATTATCAAGCACTGTTGGGACTACCAGATGGGTAAAGATTTGCATCTAGCCGGTAAGAACGAATTCAAGAGTTCTCTAAAAATTTTTCTTCTCTTGTACTTGTATAAGTCTACTTGGTAATTTATGGAATTTATCTACAGCTTATTATTTGGATGCAAGGTTCTAGTACACCATTTCTGGGATGGATTAAATAACGAGCTTTTTACTGTTTTCTGTAATGGGATATATAAGATGGTGTCCAATCTAGAAATCGCATCCATGTATTTGCAAGAGGTGTATTAGGTTAACTGAGATGTGAGCATTTAACCGAATTCGGTCTGTAATCAATAACATATTTGTTAATTTAACAAATATATTTTTCATATATAAAATAGTTTAGAGATGAGATAAATAGCTTTGGAGTCTCATCGGCTGTCGTAAGCAAAAAGAAGATGAATCCAGGTAAATTACATATTAATATCAAGAAGACTTTGTTGACATTACATGCCTACTGATATCATAAAATCTGATACCTAATTTTGCTTAATATTTTTATAGCTGAATGGTAGATTCATTTTGGACAATCTGCAGAAAATTTGAAAAGTGTGGCTATTCACATTCTTTCCCAGATGGTCTCCTCTAGTGGTTGTGAGTGCAATTGATCAATTTTTGCCCTTATCTACAGCAAATAGAGAAACCGTCTGACACAGAAGCGTCTCAACGATCTTGTATACGTTCACTATAATCTGGGGTTGAAGCTAAAATATATTTAGGATGAAGTACAGTTGCAGTACACGGATCCGACGTTGGGTGATTATGTTGATGAGAACAATAATCCGATGATCGAATAGCTTGCAGGCCAGCTGCAGAAGCCAGAGCTTGATGAGCCGGCATCTTCTCCATGACCAATCAATTTGGTAGCTAGGGAGATCGGAATGGATCTAGGGCAATAGGCAGATACAGATATTCCATATAGGGTTTCAATTGATCAGCCACAGCTTGAGGGGCCATAAGAAAGTCATTCATTATATGACTTTATGTCGAGACATTCTTTCAGATGTTTGAGCGAGAATTTTTAAGACGAAGCCGGCCATCTCAAGTAGGAAGAATGCAAAGTCAGTCATAAAGGGGCGCTAGAGGCGGTCAAGCAAGTGCTAAAAAAAAAAGATAAAGAAAAAAGAAAGACAATTGCAGCATCCTCAAGAGTGCAAGAGTTAGCTGGCTCAAATTCGGAGACTAAGAAAAGTGATGATAGTAGTGACAGATTTGATGACCCGAGAAGAATTGGAGGATAAGAGACTATTGTTCATGAGATACAGCTACAAGATGGTATTCAATTCACCGGTGAGTCCTAGTTTGCCATACAAGATAGGGACCACGGTGCACAAACTGATAGAGCCCAAAAGAATACAATTTCATATAGGCGATGGCCTTCGAGAAGTCGTTCGGTACATATGCAGCTGCAGATGACTTGACACGTGGAGTAGGATTCATGGATGTATCTGAATCATCCTCGTATCATGGATTCTATTACCTGTAGGTAGCTTATGATCCAGATGGATATGGTGCATCCGAGATATCGTCTTTCAGTGGCTATTATCCTATGCAGTTTGAAGCATCTTACAGATCGAATTTGCTGCAGGCATATTTGGATGGGCCCCTCTACTGCCATACCATCATCCCTAGGATACATCTTAGAGTCAGAGTTTGAGTGAGAGATCTGAAACGATTTGCAATCCAAAGAGGATATCTTATGAGATGAATGTTCAGGACTATAGTACTAGTTGGATAGAGGGATGGACTGATGTTCCTCCAAAGTATGCAGATGATTCGGATATCTACGAGCGTCATAGACACTCAACGAGATATTAGATCAGTAGAGATCTCGAGGTTAGTAAATTATTCTTTTATAATATATACATTAAATATATTTAATGCATTGTTTTAGACATCTTTTATTTTATTTTGGGATAATAGAATTGTTATATAACATAAAAGAACATTAATTTTGATCTAAATTAATTTTAAAATAAAAAAATATTTGGAACCAAAACAAACTTGAGAGAAAAAAATTGGTGCCGGTATGGAACTGGCATCAAGCACCGTACCCAACATCGTACCGATACGAGAATCGATACTGGTTCTGAAATCTTAGGCAAACCCACTGTCGACTTCACTATTTCATAAATTTTTTTAAAAAATTGGAAAAACGGCTTCGATGTTATTAGAATTTTTTAAAAATAATCTCATAAAACAGGGGTGATCGCCCCTGTTTCATGCCTGCAAAGCCATAAGCAGTGATTTCGCCGTCCAGCAGCCTCTCTACTGGCTTTCCCTCTCTCCTTTTCTTTTCCTCTCCCCTTCTCTCTCTATCTCTCGGCCAAGATTGGATGGAGGAAGTGGAGGCTTTGGCAGCCCTCCGAGAGCGCCTGCAGCCCACCTGTGGCCACTGCCACCTGTGGCCACTGCCAGCATCTTCTCCGACCACCCTCCCTCCCTCTCCCCTCTCTTTCTTTTCCTCGGTTTATTTCTTCTCTTCTATATCGGTCCCGCTAGTTTAATCTGATATGGACCCATACCAACTCGTACAATCGGCCAGAACACGTCCTGGTTCTGGTTCTATAGACGTTGCTTGGAAATGATTTCTTGTATGATCAAGTTTCAAATGTTTGGCATGATCAAACTAAGCATTCTAGGTTGTAAAAATGAAATGGTTTGATTAAACATGGTTAAACATCAGCACTATGGTTAACCATATCTTATAAAGGTTGATCATGGTCAGACATAATGATTAAAATCTAAGCATTGTCGCTATTGGCTTGAGAGAAATGACTTTTCTAAGTGAGAGGCAATTATACGAGTCCCACCATTTGCCCGACTTATATACCAAATGTGTAGAAGTGGACTACTTACATGATTTATGCAACTTCCAGGTCCACTCAAATGCAACTGAGCACCTCAACATCAACCTAGATTCTTGTCATTGATTCCTAAGTTCGAGCAACTGACAAATAAGAATTCAGAAATCTAAACTTCAGATGTTTCTGACAAGCTGGTCATAGTGGTAATGGTTATGTCGATTACAACAATGTACTTTAAAAATTACAACTTGTACAGTATTTTATATTTTGTCCTATTGTTACAACATTCTATTGAAAACCAACTACCAAATATGGTGAACTAGTCACCATAATTTTCAAGTGGGTCGAACACCAAAACTTTCTGAATTGGACTTTTTATTAATTTTTCTTTTATGATCCTACAGTTGTTTTAATGTCGCTGGTGATTTCCATTTTTAAATGTTTTTGGTATTGCTGAGAACTATACAATCTGTTTGTTGGAATATGCTTCATCACCTGAAACTTTCGCGAGAGGGATACATTCCTGTTAGTTATGCTACTGATTTTATCTTGGCCTAGCCTACATAGCCCACAGCCCACATGGCCAGGGACACTGCAACGTGCGCCCTTTTGAGGCTGACCATGACCTGGTCATGGTATTTGTGATTAGAGTCTTTGGCGAGGACATCATGGCTTAAACTAGGAGTATGTGATAAACCCATGTGGACATATGTTAAGTGTCATTTTGGGTGTGCGTTGGGGAGGTTTTGGTTTCTTAAGCAGGGTCAAAGATCCCATTTAACAACCTTCTAGCTAGGCAAGGTCCTAGGTTGTTTCAAATAGAGCATGGAAGAACAAAATAGTACATTCATAAGTTCATACCGGGATACTAGATTTTTACTGGTAGAAGTCTGTTTTGGAGATTGATAACTGATAAGAGAAGTTTGATATTAAGGCATATACAACTGTATGAAACCATATCATTGCAGTGCTTCAAATCAGTATTGCTGACAGGTAATGACTTAACAGTTTTTTCGCACTCTAATAAATTTTTTGGCTTATTCCAATAATGCGCCCTCGTTATGAATCTTAAGGGTTCTGGCTCAAGGTTCCAGTGGCATTCATTGATTACTTCTGCCCAAATGGTTTTCAATGTTTGAGATATTCTGTACATTGTATTGGTGCCTTTGAATTTTCTCTTGCTACAGTTTTTCGTATTTTTCCCAGATCTAGCACTCTATGTACATCTTATATTTATAGAATTTGTAGTTTATCAGATATTTGTTGCCTCTCATGCATTTCCAGAAGATCTCTTAATTAAACAATCCCTAATACGGTGCCTGTTTCGATCCAGTTATTCGAGCAGTATGGCAACGAATGGCATCATGGTAGGGTAAGAAGATATCTGACATCCGAAGACCGGCCTGAGAGTGAAACCAAAGGTAGACCATGGTTTGGCCTGCTGACGCTTCTAAGGAAATACCCTGAGCACTTTGTGATCAATATCAGGTCAAAGGGGAAGGTGACATCAGAGTTCGTGTCATTAGTTTCTTTGATTTCATAATCGTCTTCTGGAATGTCATTTACATTGTTCAGTTATGGAAACAGCAACTCAAAATTGTATTATCTGATCTCTTGGTGTTTCTAGATTCCTTTTTGTTCCTATATCTGAGAGCAACCCTAATTTAAAACATGGGTTTAAGTCTCGTGACTTGGTTCTTGGTTTGTCTCAAAATAATGAATGCCTCCATGGTTTTGTTATGCTCCGTGTGTTTGTATGGTTGTTTCTGAGCATTTGGGTGCTCGTGGCCTTTCATGATTGATGGCAGTCTTGAATCCATATTTACATTGTGATCGTTAAACGCTCAGGACCATTAAAGGCCACTAGAAGGCAGACTCCAATATTTTGTAGCCTAAATTTCCTGAAGCGTGCTACCAATGTTTTTCTCAAAATATAAAAATAAAAACCACCTTGGTGGTAGTCTAGAGAACGGGTCTTTCTTTCTAACTAAGTGATCCAAGTTCGAGTCATGATTGACGCCGTGGTTGTGATTAAATGCTAGGATTTGCATGATCTACGGCCTGACGTGGGGTCTAAAAGGGATATCTGGTCTACTAGCCTATGGTGGGACTAGGGGTGATGTATTCATCCATTGGGTTCGTCTATTAGCAGCCGTAGGTAGGTAGGACTGAGGTGTTGGGTTTGTCCATATGATGGGGAGGATAGCTGTGTCCGGTTATTCTATATTTTTTTTAAAAAAAAATGAAAATCTACGGCAGAAATTTTGATGTTTGAACTCCTATTTTTGCATTCAATTTTACAAGACGGTAATAGTAGCCTCCTGAGTTATCTGAAATCCCTGACTTATTCATGAACTTTTCATTCGGGGATGAGCAGTTGCCTCGTTCAGGAATTTTAATAAAAATATATGAATTTATGAATTCTCCATGAATTGACCATTGTTTTGCTTATCATTTGGTGGACTCTATTTGGTCGCTTCGTTTGCCTCTACATATTTAGTGTGTTTTTTCTTTTCTTTTCTTTTCTTTTCTTTCTTTCTTTTTTTTTCAGAGTTTGGAGGCCAGGGAGTGTTGAAATCAACACTAGGTGTAACTTGAACCTGACCTTTAAAATAATTCTATAAATCCAGTACTCATGAATAAGGCCGAAGTTTATAAATTAAGTATAGAATTATTGGGTAGAGGAAAGCTAAACGAAAGGATAAGTAATAATTATTATATAAAGCTTTTGCTTAAAATAATTCTATGAAGTTAATACTCATGATATAAATATAAAAAATATTTTCTTAGGATTAGTGTGCCGTCGGATTGAACTGTAACCCGATCCGATCTATTTTAAAGGGTTCATGGGACTAGATCGGATTCTTAAATTAGACACATTATATTTTGATATGGGTTACAATAAATCAGACTCGGTTCTATCCATTCAGTTTTATGGATTGATTAGATTGCATGTTCAATGATCTAATCCGATTCAATCTAAATTGAATAATAAAATTTATACCATAAGTCTTGACCCATCGATATTCAAACCCAATGATCAGAAATCGCTCTCCTCTTTCTCTCAACTCTCTCCCAAATCGTTCTCCCTAGTCTCCTTATCTATGCTCATAAAACCTAGAGGCGAATCAGATATGAAATATCTCCATAAAGGCTTCATGAATGAGCTCGTAAGAACCAACTGGAGGGTAGGATCAGAATGATTAAAGATGGGGAAATTTTGGTGTTTATGTTGTTCATTATTGTTGCAAATTTATCAATGTGGATTTATAGCTCCTCATGCTGCGACAATTTGGAATTGCTTCGATCCAAAGAAGGTGACAGTATTTAATTGGAATGTAAGTAACTAGGCAACTATAGAGTACTCATTGATGATAATTTAAAGAGAAAGAATTGGATTGTTTTTACATGTTGTACTTTGTAGCAACCATGAAGAAACATTCAAATTCTCTTTCTGAATTGTTGAAATGTGAAGCTGAGAAACTTTAATTACCAATTGCACAATCATCGCCCTCTTGAAAATATTTATAACATTTGGACTCATGTCAAAATTAGATCAAATATAATTATTATAATGGTGATGGTGGGTGTGTGTTAGTATATGGTTAGAAAGAATCTTAAAATTTATGGGAGAAAGAAGTAGATGAGATTATAGATTATTAATATGGTTAAGAAATTAGTGTAGTAATATTTTGGAGAGGACAGATTATACATGGATCTAATCCAATTTGAATGACCTATTGGGATAAAATTTTTGTTTATGGATATGATCTGATCTAATTCAACTTAATCTTCTATTGGATTAGGTTTGGATCCAATATTAGAATCTGATTAAGAAATCAAATTTGATATGGATCATCCATAATCTGATCTGATCTCATCCATTTGCATCCTTGCTTGATTGTCAATCCATCAGCGCACTAGTTGAGGTTTTGGATCGAATTGTCTAGTTTTTAACGTGGAATTGGCCTATTTGATGTAAATCAAGCAATCTTTGATCCTTAAAAACAGTGGGACATCCTCACAAATCATGATGGTGAAGTTGAAAGGGTTTTGGATGTCATAACAATGAAAGGAAGAAAGGAATGATGACAAAAATCAATGCTAGTGGTTTGTTTAAAAGAGAGAAGTATTTCAATAATGGTTGCAATTTATGAGTGCTAGCTAGTGCGGTTGGTTCTACACCGCACGCGGTGATTGACGTCGTACGGAGCTTATGCGTTTTTGGAAGTAAAAAAAATATTTTTTTGAATGCTGCGCGCTGGTTTCGAACGCTAATCACCGCGCGCGGTGCGCGTCATGCCGCACCGCACGCGGTGTAGAACGTGTTTCTTTTGGACGATGGTATCCTATGGCCTGGTTCTGAACCTTGCCTGTGCCAGGGTGGCGCGTTTAGTTTGGTGTAAGTGGGCTTCTCTAGGCTAAACTGGGTTTGGATGCCCAGTTACGGCACCCAAACAGGCCTTAACCCCGTGGATTTTTTCAACATGATGGATGGATGGTTGTAATTTTATCAGGCATAACTATTCAGTGTAATTTAATAGTTTATGTACTTTATTTGTTCTCTTTTTTTAGTCATTTATGAGTGGGAACATGGAAGGGTGCATCAAATGAAAATGGTATATTAAAAAAAAAGATTTAGGTTGTGATGTTGTTGGTTTGTGTCCTGTCCATATGATGGCAACCACAGTCATAATAATAAAAAAATAAATAAATAAATAAAAGAACGTAGTAGGACTCATGGCTCTAATCCGGTATTTGTGGCACCAATCCTTAGCTACGGTATTTGTGGCACTAGAAGTTGAGCGTGAAAAAAGAATATAGGATGCGGAACACAAGGGGCAGTGGCAACGAAAAAAAAAAAAATCAAAAATTAAAAAAAAAATATATTTTTTATTAAATAATTAAATAATTAATTATATTTTAATTTTGATAAATTTTAGTATATTATTTTTAATATTGAGATATAAATTGAATGATTTTGATTTTTTTTAAAAAAATTTTATTAATTATTTCAACTATCCATTTTATTTGGTCAGATATATTTTTTTATCTTAGTTTATTATTAAAATATAATAAAAATCAAAATTTATTCTTGATGATTATATATATTTATGTAATATCTAGTTGATCTAGAGAAGAAATAAAGTAATCTCATTATTTTAAATAATATAAAATTTATATTAAAATTATAGTGTCTCTTCTTGATTTGTATTTTGCTAGATTTAATATTATTGAGTTATTACCTATTTTAATTAGTACACATGGAATAGATATTATTCTGGGCATAATTGTATTTGTGGTCATTACATTCCAACAACTAGTATCAAAGCATTGGTTAGATAGTCAGTATGGTTAGTACTAGTTAAAATGGAAGATAAATTTAATGTGATTAAATTAATTTCATCGAATTATTTCTTATGAGGGATAATAATGGAGGATTTATTATATTATCAAGATTTGTTTGAGCCGATTGAATTGTAGAGAAAAATGCTAGATAATGTAAAGGTTGATGAATGAAAAAAATTGAACAGGAAAGCCACGGCTACAATCAAATGGTAGATTGATATGAGTGTTGTTGGTGCAGAATCTGGTCGATGTCGGATCGAGCTAGAGTCGAGGAAGAAGAGGTCGCCGCCGGTGATCTACAAAATAAAGTTCCGTCCGGAGTCGGTGGTGGTGGCTCCAGCAAGATCCTCCGACGATCAAGTCAGCTCTTCTAGCCAACAAAAATGGAGTGCTCAGGAAAGAGTTCAGTGAAATTTTTGAAAAGAAGAAGAGAGCCTAGAAAAAATATATCTAGAGGATCTCTTTTTATAGATGGAGCCTGTAACAGACTGATAGTGACAGCCATAACCATCCGGTAGTGGACTGCTCGGGGCTGCATGGGATTTGTTACAGAGAGAAAGGTGTCGTCTATAGCAAACTGATAGTGATAGCCATAACCGTTCGATCGTGGGCTGCTCGGGACCGCATGAAATTTGTTACGGAGAGAGAGATGTCGTCTATAGCAGACCGATAGTGACAGCCATAATCGTCCTATCGTGGGCCGTTAGGGATCGCATGGAGTTTATTACAGAGAGAGAGGTGTCGCCAGTCGTGATGTGTCCGTTCGTCAAGATTTAATAGTCGAAGTTTAGAGAAAGCAGACGTTAGTTGGTGAAGAACTTTGACATATATCGATTTCAGAGAAGTTCGGACTCCTAAAGAAAATACGGCTAGAGGGGATCATCCGAGATGAATGCTAGCTAAAATATGAAAGTAATCAGCTGGAGGAATTCGACTGAAGAAAAAGTTCGAAAGGAGTTCGGTCGCTAGAGGAGTCTGGGAGGGGTTTGGTCACTAAAGGAGTTTGATTGCTGAAGGAGTTCGGTTGGGGTTCGGCTGTTGGAGGGAGAATTTTCGATCGAAGCACTTCCATGATAACCAGTTATATTAGGCTAAGCATCAGACTGGACTTTGACGGAAGCTGGATTTATCCTCAACAATAATCCCCCACTCTCAAGTTCGAAATTCGAAGGAAGAGAGTACAGAAAAGACGACCGTCGAAGTCCTTTTTCGGGCTCTGCATCCATTGAGGTTGAGGCTCGGGGGAGATCTTATCTCCTGTCGATATTGAAAGAGATCTTATCTCCTGTTGACATCGAAGTTGAAGCTCGGAGGAGACCTTATCTCCAGCCGAGGTTGAAGGAGATCTCATCTTCTGTTGACGTTGATGTTGAAGCTCGGAGGAGATTTTATCTCCAACCGAGTTTGAAGATCTTATCTTTTGTTGAGATTGACGTTGAAGCTCGGAGGAGATCTTATCTTCAGTCGAGGTTGAAGAAGATCTTATCTCCTGTCGATGTTGAAGCTGAAGCTCGAGGGAGATCTTATCTCCAGTCGAGGTTGAAGGAGATCCTATCTCCTATTGACGTTGAAGCTCCTGAAAGCTGGAGGAAATCTTATCTCCAGTCGAGGTTGAAGGAGATCTTATCTCCAGCCAAAGTTGAGGAGATCTTATCTCCTGTTGAGGTTGACGTTGAAGCTCGGGGGAGATCTTATCTCCAGTCGAGGTTGAAGGAGATCTTATCTCCTATTAACGTTGAAGCTGAAGCTTGGAAGAGATCTTATCTTCAGTTGAGGTTGAAGGAGATCTTATCTCCTATTGACGTTGAAGCTCCTAAAAGCTCGAGAGAGAATTTCGATTTTGGGTTTTTGTGCTTGCTGCTTATTGCGAATGCCGAGCTCATTATGGACGTCGGGCTTGTTGTGGATGTCAAACTAGGACCTCTCTTGCAAATCAGGATAAGGTTCTGCCTTTCACATTTGACGTAGTTAGGTTGTCATGAAAAAACACATGTAAGAATTCTCCACTGAGCTTCTTTCTTCTCCACGTCTTTGGTCTATGAGGTTCCGACTTTTGCTCATGTTAGGATGAAATTCTCCTCCTATTCCTAACAGACTGTAGAAGCACATTAGGATCATTGTCGGGGCCTCTCTTCTCACCTCATCTAAGATGAATGAAGCCTTCGACTTTGCTCACATTAGGACGAGGTTCTCCTCCTATTCCTAACGGACTATGGGGGCACATAAAGACCATTGTCGGGGTCTCTCTTCTCATCTTGTCTAAAATGAACGAGGTCTTCAACTTTGCTTATGTTTGGATGAGGTTCTCTTCTTGTTCCTAACAGGTTGTAGGGGCACATAAGGGTCGTTGTTCGGGCTTCTCCCCTCATCTTGTCTAAAATGAACGAGACCTTCGATTTTACTCACGTTAGGATGAGGTTCTCCTCCTATTCCTAATGGACTGTAAGGGCACATAAGGGCCGTTGTCAGGGCCTCTTTCCTCATCTCGCCTAAAATAAATGAGGCCTTCGACTTTGCTCACATTAGGATGAGGTTTTTCTTCTGTTCCTAACAGGCTATAGGAGCACATAAGGATCGTTGTCAGGGCCTCTCCCCTCATCTCGTCTAAAATAAATGAGGTCTTCGACTTTGCTCACGTTAGGATGAGATTCTCCTCCTATTCCTAATGGACTGTAGGGGCACATAAGGATCATTGTTAGGGCCTCTCTCCTCATCTTGTCTAAAATGAATGAGATCTTCGACTTTGCTCACGTTAGAATGAGGTTCTCCTCCTATTCCTAATGGGCTGTAGGGCCACATAAGGACTGTTGTCAGGGCCTCTCCCCTCATCTCGTCTAAAATAAATGAGATCTTCGACTTGCTCATGTTAGGACGAGGTTCTCCTCTTATTCTTAATATAGCCATTTTTGATTGCTTCTTTTCTGTCATCACATAGTTTTTGCACTAAAAAATAATAATATTGAAATGGAGGAGTTTTATTGAAGAAAAATTACTGGCAGTGCATTCTCAGATTTTTTGAATTTCAAGATCGTGGGAGCGTTGTTCCTCTAAGCTCCTTTCGGTGATAAATTTCAGACCGGACGACCTCCTCTATTTCATATGGGCCTTCCCAATTTTGAGCAAGCTTCCTCTGGCTTTGAGGCTAAGAGATTGTGGCTCGCTAAAGCACTAAATCCTCCAAAGATAGTATTGATGATGCCGAGAGATGGCCGGTCTCCTTGTTGTTCCTTCCTCATTGGTGGTTCTGACTGCGACAGCGCCCTCGGCCGATCTTCTCTTGCTTCAGGCTGGTGTTTGAGGAATCAACCCAGCCAAACTCTTCTGATAAGCTCCTCGATCTTGTCTTGGACCAGGATGAGAGCGCATTCTTTTAGGCCTTGGTATTTGCTCCTTGATCTCCACCAATACTTGCATTTTTGGAGCATTGAGGAGGGCGCAGTTGTGAAACCTTCTGAGGGAAGAACTTCTTCGTGCCTTTCTATCGGAGCTTCTTTGATGACGAGCTCGAGAAGGAGTTCGGACTCGCTCGCGCTTGAAGGGAGTCTGTGAGCACGGTCGAACTTCATTCGACCCTCCATCAGCTATGGGTTTATTAGACTCGTCCGCCTGCTGCTCTTCTATAGCCTCCTCGTCCTTCTATTTCAAGGCTTCTTCAGCTCGGGCATATCCTTTGGCCCAAACTAGCAGATCAGCAAAGTCCTTGGGTTTCTTCTTCTCTAGTGAGAACAATAAATCATTCTTCTGAAGGCCGCCCTTGAGTGCGGCCATTGCAATAGACTGATCCAGGTTTCGGACCTTCAATGCAGCCATATTAAATTGGGTGACATAAGTTCGGATAGATTCCTCCTTCTTCTGCTTGATATTCATCAAAAAATTTAAATCTCGATGGGGACGTCGGCTGCTAACGAAGTGAGCCACAAACTAATGGCTCATCTGGTCAAAGAAGAAGATCGTACCTAACTTCAATGTCGAGTATCAGTTTCTTGCTGCTTCCTTCAAGATAGATGGAAAAGCTCGGCATAAGATGGCATCCGGTGCGTCATGGAGCAGCATCATGATCCGAAAGGCCTTCAGATGATCGATCAGATCAGAGGTTTCATCATAGTTTTCAAATTGAGAAAGCTTGAAGTTTGACGGAATGGGTTCTTGCATAATTTGGGAAGAGAAAGGAGGATCGATGCAGAGGTCGTCATGGTGAGCTGGGGCGACGTGATGGAGTTTCTTAATCCACTGGTCCATCTCTCATAGTTTTTGATTGAGAACGTCATCTCGATCGCAGATTTTGCAAGGCTTTCGACTGTAGATGAAAAAGGTCTCTTCCAAAAAAAAATCATGATCCGAATAAGGATCCTGTGCTCTCTATTTCTCCTTCCCAGGGGCGATGGGTGTGCTATCTTAAGTGCACCTCCTTGGGACCAATTTCTGACATTTCGATAGCAGATTTCTCGATGAAATCGACACCGAAGGTTGCCGCATGGCCTGCACCATTTCGATGAGATCCTGAACCTGTTGCATCAGTAGGTTAAACTACTTTGGATCTACCATGACCGTCGATGGAGGAGGAGGTTGAAGCACCGATGATGAAGCGAGAATGGATGGATCTGGCTCAGATCTGATGGTAGAAGCTGTAGATCTCTGGATAGTCATCTTCCTTGGAGGCATTTCATTCGAAAAGAACTCTAGAGAGAAAGAAGAGAGATCGCTGCCAAGCACTCCTTTAAGAATAAGAAAATCTCAGGAATAGAGGGCTTTTCCTCTAGCGCCAATCCTGTTGGTATAGAATCTGATCGACGTCGGATCGAGCTGGAGTCGAGAAAGAAGAGGTCGCCATCGGTGATCTGCAAAATAAAATTTCATCTAGAGTCGGTGGTAGTGGCTCCAGCAGGACCCTTCGACGATCAAGTCAGCTCTTCTGATCAAAAAAAATGGAGTGCTCAGGAAAGAGTTCAGTGAAGTTTTTAGAAAGGAGAAGAGAGCCTAGAGAAAACGTATCTGGAGGGTCCTTTTTATAGACGGAGCTTATAGCAGACTAATAGTGACAGCCATAATCATCCGATAGTAGGCTGCTTGGGACTGCGTGGGATTTGTTACGGAGAGAAATATATCTTCTATAGCAGACTAATAATGACAGCCATAACTGTTCGGTCGTGGGTCACTCAGGGCTGTGTGGGGTTTATTACGAAGAGAGGGGTGTTGCCTGTCGTGATGTGCCCATTCGTCGAAATTTAATAGTCGAAGTTCGGAGGAAGCAGACATTGGTTGATGAAGAACTTTGATATATATCGATTCTAGAGAAGTTCAGACTTCTAAAGAAAATACAGCCAGAGGAGATCATCTAGAAAGAATGCTAGCTAAAATCTAGAAGTAATCCACTGGAGGAATCCGACTGAAGAAAAAGTTCGAAAGAAGTTCGACCGCTAGAGGAGTCCGGGAGGGGTTCGACCGCTAGAGGAGTTCGGCTGCTGAAGGAGTTTGACTGGGGTTCGGCTGCTGGAGGAAGGATTCTCGATCGAAGCTCTTTCATGATAACCAGTTACATTCGGCTAAGCATCAGACTGGACTTCAGTGGGAGCAGGGTTTATCCTCAACAAGTGTGATCCATGATGTTGTAATAAAGATTGCTACTTACCAGGTCTAGAAGAAATTGAAGGATTTATATCAGCAGAAGAATGAACAGAATAAAGCCTATCTGATCAGAAGACTGGTGAATTTGAAGTATAAAGATGGGCAGAATGCTTTAAAGCACTTGAATAACTTCTAGAATATCTTGAATTAGTTAGTTACAATAAAGTTGCTTCTTGATGATGAGGTGCAGATATTGATTTTGCTGAGTTTCTTACTAGATAGTTGGGAGACATTGGTAGTGATACTAAATAATTTCATTGTTAGTGACAAACTTATCCTAACTATGGTGAAGGATAGTATATTGAATGAAGCAAACATATGAAAGGAGGGTTTGATAGATACAAGTTCTAAGGCACTGGTTACATAACAAAAGGGGAGAAGCAAAATAGACCCTCCTATAGCAAAAAAAATTATGAGTCACATAACAGGAAAGATAAGGAGAAATCCAAAAGTCGGTCAAAGTCCAGGAAGAGTGTCACTTGCTACTACCATAATAAGCCGGGACATTTTTAGAGAAAGTGAAAAAAAGTACAAGACGGATCAGGATAGAAATAATGGAAAGAAAAAAAAACATAGAGTACAGCTATAGTTGTATTGGATGATGAGGTCATGATTGTCTATAATGATGAGTGTATTAATCTTACATGCCAAAAATCTAGTTGGATAATTGATTCAGCTACCATATACCATGTTATATCTCAGAGAGATTTCTTCTCGTCCTAGTTTAAAGATGATTTTGGGTATGTTAGGATGGAAAATAATACAGTAGCTCAAATTATGGACATGAAAGATATGCTTGAAGACCAATATCGGGTGCAGACTGCTATTAAGAAATATGAAGTATATTCATGATATCCAATTGCATTTGTTTTCTATCTATATCCTAGATAATGAGGACTATTCTATTTACTTCGATGAAGAAAAATAGAAGCTCACCAAAGATTCCTTAATTGTAGTAAAAGGCAGCAAAGCTGGCTTTTACAAATTGCAGGCTAAGATGTTTTTGCTGCCTTTTACAAATTGCAGGCTAAGATGTGCAGTAAAGAGGTAAATACAATTTATGAGAGCTCTATAGACTTGTAGCATTGGCAACTTGGCTATCTAAGTGACAAAGGACTTGATGCCCTATCTAGGCATAACCTATTTTCTTTAAAAGGTACGCACTTAAGACTTTGCACTCATTGTTTATATTGAAAGTAGTATAAAATTTTATTTCATAAGCTCCCCTCATATAGGAGATCACATATGTTAGATTTAATTTATACTAATGTATCTCCATGATTACAAAGACACTTGATGGTGCACTATATTTTGTTATCTTTATTGACGATCATTTTTGAAAGTTATAAACTTTTGCTTTGAGATCTAAAGACTAGGTGTTCGACATCATTAAAGAATTTCTTGCTAGTGTTGAAAGAGAGAAGGAAAGAAAATCGAGATGCATCCGAGTAGACAATGATGGTAAATATCGAAGTCCATTTCAGAGATACTATAGACAACATGTTATTAGATTGAAGAAGACTATCCCTAAGACACCTTAGTAGAATGCAGTGGCAGAGAGGATGAACCGCACCAATGTTGGGAAAGTCCTATGCATGCTTTCTTATTCAAAATTGTCTAGCTCCTTCTAGGATGAAGGTATGAGAACTATAGTTGACCTGATTAATCTCTCTCCTTCATATGCCCTTGACGATGATATTCTTAAGAAGGTATGGATAGAAAATTAGTTTTTTATGACCATCTCAGAGTATTTGAATGCATGATTTTTGTTCATATTCCTAAAGATGAGTGGTCAAAGCTTGACAGTAAGTCAAAGTAGTGCATCTTTCTTGGATAGGGGCATGAGTAATTTAGATACAGGCTATGGGATCCAGTAGAGAAAAAATTGATCAAAAGTCAAGATATAGTATTCTTTAAGGATCAGACCATTGAGGACATGAAGAAAGTAGATAAGCTAGAGTCTACTATAGAGTTATTTGTTAATCCACCTCTTATATCTCAAGCCAGAGCAAATGTTGATGATGGACAAACTGCAGAGTATGGTGATGTGATGAATGATGAGCCTACACATGGTGATAGTGTATCAAATGAGCATGATGAGCAAGCTCCTATATAGCAAATAATAGAACAACAATTGAGAAGATCGATCAGAGAGCGTTAGTTTTCTCAAAGATATCCTCCGCACGAGTATGTGATGGTCATTGATGGGAGAGCCAAAATGCTTTCAAGAGGCTATATCATATGCACATAAGAAAAACTAGTTTGAAGCTATGTAAGAAGAGATAAAATCACTACATAAGAATCACATCTTTGATTTAATGGAGCTATCTAAGGAAAAAAGAGCACTCAAGAATAAATAGGTACTCAGATTTAAGACAGAAGAGCATAGCTCACAATCGAGATACAAAACAAAATGGTTGTGAAGGGCTTCGGTCAAAAGAAGAGCATTGATTTTAAGGAGATTTTTTCACTCGTGGTCAAGATGTCTTTGATCCGAGTTGTTCTTGATTTGGCAACTAGATTGAATTTGGAGATTGAATAGCTTAATATAAAAATAGCATTTCTTCATGATGACCTTAAAGAGAAAATTTATATGGAGTAGCTAGAGGGGTTCAAAGCTAAAAATAAGGAGAACTTGGTATGCAGATTGAAGAAAAGCTTGTATAATTTGAAACTGTTAGAAATTATTCCTAAAATCAATTGTCTAACTTATAGATGATTGATAATTATCATAAATGCACCAATAAAATGATTAATTTATAAATTAATTTATTTTTATTTTTAAAAATTAATATTTTTATTTATCGTTTATAGGAAATCAGATTGTCAATGAAAAAAGCTCATTTTTTTTATCACAATGAAGCAAATTTGGAGTGAATCGAAGTTAAAATGGATCTGGTATGAATTTTCAAAAAAATAAAAATAGAAAAAGGGAATTGGCTTAATCAGCGCATTTGGCTTAGCTGATGCACTCAGTCAAGCCACTGAAACCAGCTCAGCCAACGCATCCGGCTTAATCAGCATGCCATCCAACCAAGTCTAGCCCGTACAAGCCCAACCCATGCACGTAGAAAAAGGCCCAGCACCAGCTTGCAAAACCCAACCCATTCCCCTTCCTGCCCTGACATTACCCTAACATCAAAAAGCTATGCAATCCATCCCAAAAACTTGATAAGAGCATGATATTCTCGTTAAGATATCGTGTTTATCAATTTAATTCCAACTTCTTTAAAAATAATTAAAAATATGTTGATAGCAGTGAGTTGGGACAAATCCATAGAAAAAGTAGCATTTTAATTTTAAAATTTTTTATTTAAAAAAAAGATTTGAAAAATGAAATTGAAGTCAAAAATAAAAAGCAAAAATTAAACGATGTGAAAAAATAAACTTGGTACTAAGATCTACTATTTAGATCTTAGCATCTACTTGCAATAAAAATAAAGTGCAACAAAATTAAAGTGTAGAAATTAAATTTATAATTAAAAATAAAAAAAATATGAATTTAAAGTGCATTAAAAAATTTGCATTAAAATTAATATTCAAAAATTAAATAAATAAAATTAAAAAGATAGAAAAAAGAAAATAAAAAACTAGTGTCAATCTTGATCTTGGATTGGCGTTGGCATTAAGATGATGTAGAAAATGTGCTCTTTCTCTTGGCACCATCTACTTCAAAGCAACCACGAACCTAAAGCTGGCTCTATCCTATACCATCACCTTCCTTTGACCAAAGATACTTTGATTTGGTGACGTAGTGCCCTTTAAATAGAGTTAGGAGGCGCGGGGTGAGGAGTTGGAGTGAAAATAGGATTAAAACTCTTTGAAATCGAGTGAAACTGGCCTCTCTATTATGAATATGAAGTCCTAATTCTTTCTAGCCATTGGATGCTGATCAGATGACTCAAAAATCATTTAAAAACCCTTGTTAAAAGCCTTAATCAGGTTGGATTTGCTATGGACCATCGGATCGAGTCAATCAGGCTAATCTAGACCCTTGGATCATGCCAAAACTCGCAACTAGCATCCTATTCTCAGTCAGATGGATTCTCAGCCATCGGATCTTAAGCAGGAGAGCTCAGAGCCATCCGATGGCACATAGGGAAGCTATGTTGCTTGAATCAAATTAGGAAATAACCCCATCTGTTGGATCATGATCGGAAACCACCTAAGCCGTTCGATCGTGTCTTTACTGTACTTGTAGATCCTATAGACCGGGCATTCTACGAACCTAGACCAATCACCACAACATGAATTTCTTAAGAAATTTTATCCTATAGGCCGAACCAACATCATGAGGCGAGCTATCACTGGATTTGCTCAGCTTTCAGGAGAACAAATTTATGAGTCATAAGAAAGACTTAAGAAACTTCTTATAAAATGCCCACATCATGGTCTATCTAAATGGCAAATTATTCAAGCTTTCTATAAGAATTTAGAAGATCATTATAGATAAATGGTAGATGCATCCTGTGGAGGTGCATTCATGAATAAGAGTGAGGACGAAGCCTATGCTTGATTTGAAATCTTGAGTGAAAACTCAATTAACCATGCTTCGTCATCCTTCTACCAAAAGCGAGTAGGAATCTATGATTTTACATATCTAAAATCTAGTTCTAAAACTAACTTGAACTTGATAAATAAAATGGATCTTCTTGCCTAGAAATTAGATCAATTTCTAACCCTAGGACAGTAATCTCCTGCATAATTCACATCATCCTCTAATTATCAGAAGATTTATTCTATCTGTGCTAGCCCAATCCATCATGTGAATGAATGTCCTATGGCTGCATAATTTTTATCTTTTATCCAAGAATAAGTCTAAATTATGCAAGGCTATTTTAAATGATTAATGATCCTTTTTCAAATACATATAATCCAAGTTGGAGAAACCACTCTAATTTTTCTTGGATACCCTAACAGACTTAGGCTTAGATCCAAATTTTATCTATTTATAAAAATAGACTCCAATACCAAAACTATGCCTATAATAGAGGTCAGCTTAGTTAGTTTATCCAACCATCGTATTATAATTAGCCATCATGCCCACCTCCTCAATAAACCAATCTAGTCGATGATAGATTTAATCAACTTCAACAACTAATTTTGACTCAACAGAAATCCATCATCAAGCTGGAAGTTCAAATAAGATAACTAATTGAGTCTTACATGAGGAGAGAACTAGGTTAATTATCCAACCAACCAATTTTTATAAACAATCCACGTAATGTCTACTAACCACCTAGATCTAGTCATCAATCTAATGTTCTATCTAAAAATCCTCAATTTAAGAATGTCAAAGTAATTTTTAAACTTAGAAGCGATAGGATTCTTAAGGATCTATACCAAGACTAGATGATAGAGGCTAGTACTGATGCTAACCAAGATAAAAATATAGAAGAAGAGATTAGTACTGAAACTAACTGTATAGAAGAATCTGAGTTCGAAATTAAACTGATGCTGGTTCCAATATGAGTGAGATTAATAAAGGAAAGAAGTGAGCGAATGATTTACCTGAAATCTATAAACCAATAGTCTCATTTCTTTCAGTCTTAGAAGTCGATTATTCTTACATGGAGCAAGAGGCATGTAATGAAGAGTCAATAGAATTATTTAAGCAAGATCATATTAATTTATTTCTAAAACTAAAGCTATCTTTAGTCATCCTTTCAGTACCTATTGCATCAAACTTAACTCCTAACTCAAAAATTTAATATATGAGTAATTTAAAATAATAAATAGAAGAAATTCTTGAGAAACAAAGATCTGAGAATGAGGTCACAAATTATCTTCTCATAATTAATAATAAATTTATTAATAAAGGAATTATAAACTATTTTTCTGAGATTGGCAATCCAAAATCATTAGAATTTATCAATCCAGTATTCAATACATGATAGATAAGTTGCCTTATATCTAGCTGAAGATGATAAATTTAGCGCTTATTAGGAGGCAACTCAATATTTAGTTTTCTTGCATCTAATTTATATTTTTAGTTTATTTTTTTTAGGATATATTGAATAAGTTGGAAGGAGAGCCAAATTTTCAAGATCTATACTGGACAAAAAATATATTGAGTTAGGTGTATTCTTTTCTATTCTTTATTATATTCTTTATTTTTCTTTCTTCATTGAGGACAATGTCAATTAAGTTGAGAGAGAGATTCAAAAAAAAAAAATTTTAAGTCCTCAAAGAAGTTAGTATTTAGCATTTAGATATCCGATTATGCTTAAGAATTAAGTTGAACTAAGCATTTTTTTAAAAAAAATTGATGCACAGATTAGAGAATTTATGAGATATTAAGGAATCAAGTATTAAGAAAATATAATAAAGAGTTAAGTCTATAATATAAATAATTTTTCTTTGAGCACTTCTAATTTTTTTTACTAGCATCAAAGAAGAGTCTACTTTTTATGAGCTTGCATAGGATAATTATATATTTCTTCATAAAAATTATTTTTAAAATAAAATAATTTTTTTTTAAAAATAATTTTTAAATACTTCTCACTCAGTAATCGAATCTCTTTGTCTAAGCAAGCATTGAGTTTTACGTCAAAAAATAGAAAGAGTAAGGAAGCTTATTATAAAACTAGTTTTAACTCATAGCCTGTTTGATTCGAGTTTGTAAGTCTTAGGGATACTTTATACCTAGTGCTCTAAAGCCAACTAGTTTAGGAGTCATTGGCTCAAAACTCGCTACATAAATCAAATAGAAAGCTTAAGAAATTAAAACACTAAATAGTGGTACAATATTAAAAAAAATATTAATTTTTCATCGAATAATCAGATCTTATTGCCTAAGTAAGTAATGATATTCACATTAAAAAATAGACAATATGAATAAAAAAATCAATAAATGAAGAATGGAAGTAACAATATACTTGTCCATATGAAAGTTTAGATGATTCAGAGATAAAGATAAAAATAATTTAAAAAAAAATTAAAAAATTTAATTTTTTTACTTAATTTTTATATTGGTAAGTATTAATACTCCAATGACATATCTCACTTATGCTTTACTGAATATCAATGGCTATTTTAAAAATTATCTGATAAAATTTGAAAGACTAAAGCTAAAAGATATCTAAAACTAAATTCTTTCTTTACTCAAGGACGAGCAAAGCTTAAGTTGGAGGGTGTGATAATTACCATAAATACATCAATAAAAGTATTAATTTATGAATTAATTTATTTTTATTTTTTAAAATTAATATTTTTATTTATTATTTATAAGAAAATTGATTGTTAATAAAAATAGCTCATTTTTTTTATCATAATGAAGCAAATTTGAAGCAAATCGAAGTTAAAACGGATCCACTATAAATTTTCAAAATAAAATAAAATAAAATAAAATAAATCAGTTTAGTCGGTGCATCTAGCTTAGCCAGCACGCTCAACCAAGCCATTGAAACCAGCTCAGTAGATGCATCTGGCTTAGCTAGCACACCATCCAGTTAGGCCTAGCCCACACGAGCCTAGCTCACGCATGCAGAAAAAGTCCCAGTGCCAACCCACAAAACCCAACCCATTCCCCCTCCAGCCCTGATGTCGTCCTGACGTCAGGAAGCTACATGGTCCACCATGGATTGATTGCCAGCACGGTACTCATGGATCCTTAAAGGGTCCACAAAAAATCCCACACAGTGTTTGAGGGTGTTTTCAATATTTTGGCTAGCGTGGTGGGTTTCGATTCGGCAAAGACTACCATATGCCCGGTTAACAGACGGTGCACAGCCCCATTTAGCACGATCGAACGGTTGCACATGCTCCCAATGAAAATCCAATGGACAGGATGCTTTCCTCTTTTGATTCAAAGATACTCAGCTCTCTGAACACGATCCGATGGCTAGAATTCCTCCAAAGCCCGATCCAATGGCTGGCATTCAATTCGACTAGGAAAATAATTCTAGAGAAGATTTTAGCACAATCCAATGGCTTTAATTCACCCGATTGCTCGATTGAATGGTCCACATTCAATCTGACTTGATCAAGGCCTTTAATAGTGGATTTTTGAGATTTTTTCGCACCGTTTGATCAGAATCTGACGACTATAGTAGTCCAAGATCGATACCAAGCAACATAAAGCCCAGTTTCACTCAATTTCAAGTGTTTTCATCCAATTTCTACTCAAATTTAAGCAGCAGATGTCTCTCCACTCTATTTAAAGTGGTTCAGGCCTCCAAAAAATAATTATCTTCGATCAAAGAGAGGGAAAGGTATAGGATGGGAGCCATGCTTGAGTTAAAGACTGCATCAAGGCAATAGGTGCCGCGAAGAATAACTGTCTCCTACACCATCTTTATGCCAACTTCAATCTAAGATCAAGATCAGATCTAAAGAAGAAGAAAAAAAAGATATGAGCATGCTCTGAAGAGTATGAAGGAAGAGAAGTTCGCCAACCATCTTTCCGACGAGGCTATGCAAATTCACTTCAACCCTTTGTTATAGTTTTATTTATTTTTATTCTTTTTAATTGCATGTATTTAAATTTAGAATTAAATTTTAATTAATGCAAAATTTATCTTTCTATTCTTTAAATTCATCCTTTTTATTTTTACTATAAATTTAAATTTATGCTTTTTATTTTTATTGTAAATAGATGCTAAGATCCAGATAGTAGATCTTAGTACCAAAATTTATTTTTATATAATTTAAATTTTTATTATTTAATTTTATATAATTTTAATTTTAAATTTTTGACTTTAATTCGATTTTCAAATTTTTTTCTTTTTTTTATAAAAATTAAAGATTTCAAATCAAAACACTTCCTTCTTTGTGGATTCGACCCGACTCACTACTATCTACATCTTTTTAATTATTTTTTAAAAATTAAAATTAAACTAATAAACACTGTATCTTAATAACAACATCGTGCTCTTATCAATGATTGAATTTATTTTTGTAATTATATATAAATCATATATTAATAAAAATTATTTGGTATTTTTCATCATTATTATAATGAAAGCCCTTAAAACTACTAATACGATAAAAGAGGATTCATCGTGTAGTTCTTAAACTTGTTTGCGATCAAATGATACATTATTAATAAAAAAATAATTATATCAAGTATAGATCTTTGTGTACCAGATGGGTTGGTTGTCCTCTTAATGAAAAAGTATAGAGATACTTGTATGATATACATGTGGCATATTGATCTACACTGAATGTGATCATTTCGAAGCACTCTGCTGTCAAAAGTATTATCCAAAGGGTATAGATATAAGTATCCCTCTAATCTGAGATCACCATGGTAACTTGCAAGTAACTTACTATACTTTGATGTCGGACTATCTAAATTTTTAATTCAAAGATAGAAGATTTTTGGATGCAGTCAAGTACTTGTTAAGTTAGTGCATGCATGAGTCAAGAAGAAATTAACTACTTCAAGCAAAATAAGAGAGAATGACTAAATATATTTTAATTTAGCTAAACCTTGGCCAGGATAATCCTTGTGAGGAGTCATGGGATTGAATAGGTTGAAACACTATGAGGATGTATTAGTCAAGAGTTGACAGTAAACTCTAAAGTTTTTCTAAGCATTATTGATCAAGAAGATGAATTATACGGTAACCATATTCTAGTAGGTTGTGAATATTGCTTCACTATATTCAACTCTATTCGGACGTCAGGTACCATAGCTAGTTGGTCATTTTGATTAGTATAAAAAATTTATTTCTATGCTACCAGATTAGTGTTCGAACCTATGGGATCACACATGCATAAATTTCGATCCGATCTGATGGTTGATCAATGATTATAAATCATTGAAAGATATAATTATCAATATGATTGATGATTAACCTAATAAAATTTATTAAAAAAGATTAATTAACAATCAGATTATTAATTAACTTAATTTAATTGAGTTATAAGAATTAGATCAAGACTAATTGAATTAGATTCAATTAGGTCTAACTTGATTAGGTTATTGGATGATCAAATTGCTAAGAAAGATGAGATCCTAATTTGATCAAATCTTGGACTCAATTAATCCTTAATTTAATCAAGTGGTTAAAAGCCTAATTAGATTAGGTTAACTTATAAGTTTGGGTTTGATCAACTTAGATTTAATTAAGAGCAAAATTAGATGAGAACCAAGAGTCCAAATTAGACTGCATACTCCCATGCGCCTAACCCTAAAACCCTCCACAAGTTCTTGCCATCTAAACTGGTTGTGTGCTAGAAATTTAGATGCCAAACACTCCTCATGCCACCCCATATGGATAAAGTTAGGGTTGGTGGAGTTTCAATTCAAAAAGATTTTGAATTGAACTTTATTTTAATCTCCAATTCTTCCTTCTTATCCATGCCGCCCATCCCCCTATTTAAGCAATCCTTTGTAAGACAAAGGCATAAGATTTCAAAGGCTTTTGGGCATGAGAAACCAGAGAGAGATTCTTTGGGGCATGAGCTTTTGGGGTGGGCTTCTTGGCATGTGAGATCTAAAGAAAATAGTTCCTCCATTGGATGAGAGGTTAGGGTTCTATGAGAGAAACAAGAAAAGGCTGTTCTCTTGTATTAATCTCTTCTTCTACTTTTCTTTATTCAGCCATTAAAGAAAGTCTTCATAAGAAGCTAGCACTCTAAGAGCTGATGGATCAGGCTTCGTGTAGATACCCATAGAGACCATTCGTGTGCATGGCTGAAGCAACAAACAAGATCTACAAAGCTACAATCTTTGCTTTAGATTCAGGTATAAGATTTGATCTCACATTTTTTATATTTTAGATTTTATATGCATGATATTATATCATAAGTCATGTAGTAGGGTGGTTTGTAGATTAGATCTAATGCATGTTTAGATTAAAAAATTTAATCTAAAGTCTTTTGCTACGTATATTTTCAAAAAAATTTTGAAAATCATGCATGAAATCCTGCCCTTTTCTAACAGTGGTATCAAAGCGTTTGGTTCCTTTATGATATGATATGCATGCATAGTTAATAAAATCTAAATTTTATGATGCATGAGATGTATATGGTCTGATATAAATATGATCTAAATTTTTTTTAATCAGATTTGAAACTAATTAGATTAGTTTATTTTCTTAGAGCCAAGTATTTGGATTGGATAAATCACCAAGCCATCCGGTCATAAGAGAAGGAAGGGTTTCATGGCCATCTCGACCTATTCAATAGGGATTTTTTATGGCGTGTAGGGGTGCCACTATGATTTTTCATGAAGAAGACATGTGAAAGGATCAAAACTTACTTTTCTATAAAATCTTGGATTTGTGAAATCCTAGGATTGTTGTATACGATACAAAAGTTATATAAAAAGATGAATCTAATCATTAAGAAAAAAATCCAAAATCATAAATAAGTTTTGATGGGATCTAAAATTGATTTATGATTGATTTTATTGGTATTTATGCAAAAAGCAGAAAGTCTAAAATGGAATTTTTAGTTCTCTATTTTATCATAGAAATCGATCTATGGGTCAACCTACTAGATGGAGTCGACTCCTATCAGGAAGGGATCGACCCTAATTTTAGAATAGAATATTTTTACATAAAATCATGTAAAATTTTTTACATATTGAAAGGTTTTCGATGTTCATAAATTTAATTAAGAATTATATTATGAAACCAAGAGATCAAGATTGGAGAATCAAAGATCTAATTGCCATGTTCATTTTTGGATTATGGGTTAGCTTAGATTAGGCTTCATTAATTGGGTTAGACCTAAGGTTAGAGAACACATAGATAATGAACTAAGTAATTGATTAAATCTAATTAATAGTTAATTTAGATTAGATCAATTCTTCTCTTAATTAATTCTCAATAGTTATAGTTGATCAAGTCCATTATTCTATCAAATGGACCTGATTGTAGCTCAGTGGCCGAGAGCCCAAACTATTAGGTGTATCAAATCAAAACCGATTAAACGGATGGTGTCTAAGATAAGTCTGACAGTTTTGATCAATGATCTTTAATTAGAAGCTACTCGCATAGATTGAGTCAATGGTGAGTTAATGGCATATTTCTCCCACCGATCTTACTTATCTAGCTATCCTAGTAAATTAAGTTTTGATTAGATCACTTAGTAATTCGAGTTAACCCATATCACTAAGAATGGTCGGTGTGATTGATTTAGGTACTCATTAACCGATTTAGTCATTAGTTCTCTTTAAGACTTGGTAAAGTCAATGGAAGGATTGCTGACTCTAGTTAATCTTTTCTATTCTTCTCTTAACACATAATTAAATCCTCTAAATTATTAGGTCCATAAAATAAAATTATTGTGGGGATAATAAGATCATAGCCTCTTGTTAAGTTGGGTGATAATGGGTCCCTTAGTATGATGATCATTGGAGGTCCAAAGACCTGATGTCCATCTATTATTGGAATTATCATTCATAGTATGATAACTCAACTACGTCTTTTCGATGGATGATTAGGTTGGTCGGCCAAAGTTGGGTCTGATCATTTATTTGTTAGATACACTCAGTTGGTCATGTTAATGGTTGGACCTAACCAAACCTTGCAGAGAAGGCCAAAGCTAAAATCTAAATACTAGAAGTTGTTTGAAAAAAAAAATTGGTTAAGAACCTCCTTACTGATACACATGGGTGGGACGGCCAAAGTTGGGCTCGTGTGTAATCTGTATAGATTTTAGTATCCACTAAAAAATTAATATAATTTCTCAAATTGGAGGTAGAGGCAATCAATTTGTATAAAATAATGAGAGAATTTTTAGACTAAAGTTCGTATCTTTAGGATTAATTGATTCATATACTAATTTGGTCTTTATTTTTTTTTTAGATATGGCCACTTCTTTATCTCTCTGATCATTATTGGATAATAAAAAGTTGATGAGATCTAATTTCAATAGCTGGTGTTGAAAGCTTAAGATCGTCTTGGAGCATGAATGGATCTTTTATATGATAATAGATCCAACACCTGAGGAGCCTACACCGAACATGCATGTTAAGATCCAAGATACTTAACAGAAGTAGTTCAATGATCGAACCACTATTCGTTGCATCATGCAGGCGGTCATGAGTGATGAATTCAGTCATAAATTTAAGGATACACAGCTAAAGGACATGTTGTAAGTGTTACAAGAATTCTTTGGCACTCCTGATGATGTTGAAAGGCATAAAACTAGTTGTGTCATCTTCAATGCCAAGATGAAAGAAGGGGCGTCGGTCATAGATCATGTATTATATATGATCAAGATGATCGAGCGCTTGAGCAAACTTAGATTTTTCTTACAAGAGTAGCTTGAAAAAGATGCAATACTGAATTCATTGCCTAAATCATACCTCTCTTTTCTTAGTCATTATAGAATGATGAAGCCTATAGTAAACTATCATGATTTGTTGGGATTGCTATAAACTTTTGAGAAGGATCACCAACTCCAGAAGAAGATGGTGAATTTAGTGGGAGGATCTTCTTTTAGGTATCAATTCTTTGGAAAAGAAAAGAAGAAGGAGAAGAAGAATAAGAAGGTGCGGCAAAGTGTTGGGACATCTAAGCCCAGTTAGACCAAGAAGCCTAAGTCCAACCAGAATCAAGCAAAATGCTTCTATTGTAAAAAATAGGAGCATTGAAAGAAAAATTATCCTTTATACATTACCTCACTGGATCCGAACAAGTCGAATAAGAAGAAGAAGCAAGTTATTGGTAGATAAGATAATTATATGATAACACCTTATGACTTCTCTATTTGTGATACTACCATTTGGGTATTGAATACTGATAGTCCTATTAATATTTATAATTTATTGTAGGAACTTCAGGTCAATAGGAGATTTGAAGAAGATGAGAGATTTTTAAACGTTGGAGATGGAAGATCAGTTCTAGTTCTGGCTTTAGAAATCATTAAACTTATATTCAGATCAAATATCATTATTCTTAGTGATTGTCATTTTTGTTCTAGTTTCTTATTGAATGTTATTTTGTAGGCCAATTGACCATAAACGATTATGAATTTTTAATAAAAAAGATTATTGTGATATCATTGTGAATGGTATTACTGTGATGCATGGATAAATGAATAATGATATTTATACATTATAATAGCATGTTAGTGTAGCGTACACTGTTAGATATATGTGCCCTAGAAGTCAGAATTGACTGACACTTGTAATACACTTTTAGGGGCAAAATTGTAATTATGACTATAATAAATAAAATAGGTTATTTTCTATCACATATGTGTATTTAGTGTCTGTGATACATCCTTTGAGTTAATGGTAATGATAATTCATATTTTCAAGAGTTGAAAATTTAAGACATGAATAATCATTGTTAACTCATAAAATGCTCCCGATCATAGGATCATCACGAGGATGATGATTGATCTGAAAGGTTGGTGTACAATCACTTCTCTTTAGTAGATGAGTCTTAAGTCTACGGTGTGGAGACATCGGAGCGAGAGTATAGGTACTCATTAGAGAACGAGGGCACTGAGCGTGACCACCTCGAGTAGTCATTAGGGAGTCTACCTTCTCATCAATGACTGACTCGATGCTGCAGTAGTATGTCTGGTTCTTTGATCTGAGGTGCATCGGCAGTTCACCTTGAGGGTGTTATAGTTTGACTACACCATTACTCGGTCTCCTAGCCATTCGAAATCCTGAGGTGTATGTTGGCTATAGCATGTTCATTGTAGGAACTGGATGGCATCAAGATGGAATCTATCTACCTCGGTGGTAGAGGAGCAGCCCTATGATGATCATGAGAATCAAGTCCAGAAGTCCATGGCCATGGCAGAGTGAAATAATAGAAAGAGTTTCTATTTAGATTTTCACATCAGACTCGAATCGAATGATTACATCATATGATAGAAACTAGGGTTTGACGAGTTTACCTTAACCCTAATCTGATCGGAGCTCAAGATAGAAGAACTTAATCACATAGGTAGCTGCACCAAGAGGTTCGCATTCAGCTCTGATGGGTTGCCACCATATACTGCTAGGTGTCACTGGTGGATTTTGGGAGCAATTAGAATGATTTAGATGATCGATCATTCTAGCTGTTCGAATCAGAAGAGTTCTGATCCATCGAAAGAAGTTTCGATGATATCGATGATAGAGATCATGACATATCCCATTACCATATAGAACTGAACCTAACTGGGTCACACAAACAAGGATTTGAATCTGGTGATCATCAATTGAACTGATCCAGTTCAATTGATCTGAATGAGATTCAATTAGGTTCAAGAAAATCGTGCTAGCACTCGATTGAACCTAACGTTCTTCTTTTGCTATCATAAATAAGTTGTCCTGACTGAGCCAAAGGAAGTTTGTGCTCAATCAGAGGCCTTCATATGGTCTGACTGGAGGTTGTCCAAGTCAGAAAAGGTTGTCTTATTTTATAAGACATTACCTGCCATTTTTGGTCACTTGCCATTTCTTATTTTTTGACTTTGGTCAAAAGTCTACCTTTGACTGGTCAAATATTGACCATTGATACTTTGACTTTTGACCATATATCATGCACCTATTGGAGAGCTGGTGGGGGCTTGTCCCCCCGCCAGAACCTGGTAAGGAAGAGGGCGCACGCCACCCTTGGCGTGTGCCTAAGTTGGAGGCGCCTAGGAGTCCCTGTTGGATAGGGACTCCATCTCCTTTTTGGATTTCAATTAGAGTTCTCCTAAGAACCAACTTTGACTAGTCTTAGGCATCCTCTAAGGAGGAAACTAGGGTCTCTATTCCCACCAATCAGATTTAGATCTGATTTCACAAAGGGTTGTGATTGATTGGGAAGAAGAGAAATTGGATCATAGATAGTCTATAAATAAGATCCTGCGTCCAACCCAGATTGTGATTGAAAATAGATGATTGAATCATAATTCTTCATGCCCCAAGGCTGCCTCTCCCCTCTTTCTCCATGCCAAACCATCTTTTCCCCTTCCTCTCCACGTGCAAAAGGAGTTTTGGATTTTTGGTTGGTACGATCCAGATCAAAAAAAGATGACTGAAAGCTAGAAGGCTGCACTGCTGCAAAGGATGACTGCTGATCTTCAAAAGGAGTTTTGAAGATCCTTAGATTAGATCCAGATTTGATTTTTGGAGACGTGATAGAGAAGAAGAGAATCTTCAGATCCAGCTCGAGTGGATACCGGTAGAGGTCAGGCACTTGCGTGGCTAGATTCAGAACCTTCCACTGCATACGGGATCATCAACGGATAATAGGATTACCCATATCAAGATAAATTAAATTTAATTTAATTTATCTAGATTTTATTTAATTTCTAAAATAATAATAATCAGATCTAAAACATCTTAGATCTGATCTAGATCAAAGAAAAAAAATTTTAAAATATATCTCTTGATCTGATCAGATCTGAACGAACCTGGTCCAAAAAATCAGGATTTTCCTTCATACACGTCTAGTAAGCATCCTAGGACAAGTGAAGTCTCAGATAGCTATCTTTGGCACTGTAGACTATGTCATATTAATAATAAATAAGATAAATAGATTAGCTCAAAAGAGTATCCTTGAAGTCGATGATTGTAAATCACTGCCAACCTATAAGTCCTGTCTGCTTGGAAAGATAACCAAGTTATCTTTTACTAGAAAAGTGAATGAGATAGTAAGCTTCTAGGTCTAATACATATGATATATATAGATCTATGAACATAAGTATCAGAGGTGGATATGACTACTTCATTATGTTTATAGACAATCTATCTAGATATGGGTACGTCTACCTAATGAAGCATAAGTTTGAATCATTTGAAATGTTCAAACAATTCTATATTGAGGTAAAGAAATAAACTGGTAAGAGTATTAAAATTTTTCGATCAGATCGAGGAGATGAATACCTTACTGGTGAGTTTTTGATATATCTAAAAAAGAATGAGATTCTCTCTCAATGGATCCCTCCTAGGATGCCACAGCTGAATGGGCTATCTAAAAAGAGGAATCGAACCTTGTTAGACATGGTTCAATCCATGATGGACTTTGCAAGTCTGTCGATCTTTTTTTTAGGATATGCACTAGAGTCAGCTTATTACTTAATGAATAGAATTTCAAGTAAGTCTGTAAGAAAGACACCATATGAGATATGGACTAAATATAAGCCAGTACTCTCACACCTTAAGATCTGGGGTTGTCCAGCTTATATCAAACATTTGAAAATAGAAAAGCTTAGACTAAAGTCTAACAAATATCTATTTATAGGATATTCTAAAAAGATAAAAGGATATTACTTCTACCATGCTGAAGAATAAAAGTTGCTTATCAGAAATAGAGCAATCTTTTTGAAAAAAAAAATTCATGGGGAAGGAACTAATGCTTTTAAGATTGAACTTAAAAAAGTTCGATAGGTAGAAAAACCAACACCAATGACAAAACTTGAATAAGATTTGATTAGATCAAACTCGAAGCCTAGTGTAGAGCTATCGTTAAGATGATCAAGTAGAGTACCACATCAGTCAGATAGATACTATAGTTTTTTTATTTAGGATGAAGATTCTATTGAACTTGATGAGAATGACGAGGATCTGATCATCTATATGAATGTAATATAGAGGTCTGACTCTAAGAAATGGCTAGAACCTATGAGATCCGAATAGAATCCATGAAGGTCAACAATGTATGGACATTAGTTGATCCACCTGAAGGGATAAAATTCATAGGATATAAGTGGATCTTCAAAAAGAGAAGAGGCATAGACGATAAGGTGAAGATCTATAAAGCCCATCTAGTTGCCAATAAATATCATCAATATTATGGTATTGACTATAACGAGATATTTTCTTCTATAACAATGCTCAAGTCCATTCGGATCATGCTTACGATAGCTATACATATGGATCATGAGATCTGACAAATGGATGTGAAAATAGCTTTTCTAAATGGAGAGCTAGAAAAAGAGATGTATATGACACAATCTGAAAAATTTACATCCACAGGCAAGTATAACGTATACAAGCTTTAGAGATCTATTTATGGATTGAAGCAAGCATCTCGAAGTTAAAATATGCATTTTGATAAGGTGACCAAAACGTATGACTTCTTAAGAATGGAGAAGAATCCTACATCTATAAGTGGATAAATAGTTCAATGGTTATTTTTTTTATTCTGTATATGAATGACATTCTCTTAATCGGAAATAATGTTTCTGCATTACAAGAAATAAAGGTTTGGTTATCATCATAATTCTTCATGAAGGATTTAGGAGAAGCATCCTACATCCTAAGGATAAAGATTTAAGAGATTGCTTGGATTGTCTCAGTCCATGTACATTAACACTGTGCTGAAGCGGTTCAGCATGGAGAATTTTAAGAAGAGCTATCTTTTGATTGACCATAAAATTTTTCTCTCAAAGAAAGATTGCTCGACAATCCTTTAAGAGAGACAACATATGAGTAGAATTTTTTATGCTTTGACAGTAGATTCTATAATGTCCGCCATGATATGTACAAGATCAGATGTAGTATACTCACTAAGGATAGTGAATAGATATCAATATGATCTAGGAGAGAATCATTGGAAGGTGACTAAAACCATCCTAAGTATTTGAGAAATACTAAGGACCAATAGTTAGTCTATAAAGAATTTAACATAAAACTCGTAGGATATACTGATTTCAGTTTTTAGTCAGATCATCATGATAGCAAGAGTGTATCAAGATATATCTTTACCCTTAATGATGGTGCAATTTGCTGAAAAAATTTCAAGCAATACATCATAGCTGATTCAGTATGCAAAATGGAGTATATTGCGGCATCCGATGCTGCAAAAAAAGCTATGTAATTATGAAAGTTTATCAGCGAGCTTGAAGTGGCATCCTCCATTGATAATCCAGTTTTGCTCTATAGTGACAGTGCTGGAGCTATAGCTTAGGCGAGAAAATTGAAGGCCCATTAGACGAAGCACATTCTGCAATGCTACCATCTTATCCAGAACATTGTGGATCAAGGTGATATCGACTTTCAAAAGATCGATGGAAAGAAGAACTTAGCCGATTCATTCACTAAAGCCCTTATGGTTAAGGAGTTCGAAGAACATAAATCAAATATGGGTATTCAATATTGTATCAATTAACTTTAGTCCAAGTAGGAGTTATTGAGAATTATGTCCTAAAATCAATCATCTAGCTTGTAGATGATTGAGTTTATTTTTATAATTATATATGAATCATATATTAATAAAGATTATTTAGCATTTTTCATCATAAGATTGTACATCTTCTTAATTAAATTCCATTGTTATGATGAAAATTCTTAGAACTACTTCTAATATAATAAAGAAAGATTTATCATATAGTTTTTAAATTTATTCATGATCAAATGATACATTATTAATAAGGATAATAATAGTATCAAGTATAGGTCGTTGCGTATTATATGGATTGATTATCCTCTTAACTAAGAAGTATAGAGATACACCAAATTTTAGAATCTTACTCTTAAGAATTTTGATTTTTTTGATATTTTTATTGATTCCAAAAAGAAGGGTGTTCCTTATTTATATTTTTATTTTAAAATTAATTAAAAAAAATATAAATAAGCAGAATAAGCAGAGTATCAGGCAAGCCATTTTTTGAGAAAAGCTATGAAGAGAGTATCAAAATAAAGTTTTCTGAGGACTCAGGGGAATTCAAAGAAGTTTTCGGCCTGACACTCGAGACAACTCGAGTTTCAAGCGATAAAAATCAAGTTTCTATTTTTCTGAGAGTGAGATGTCTCGATTTAGAATTAAGAGATCTCGACTGTGTCAAGACATCTCGACTTGAAAGTGAGATATCTCAGTTTGCAAAAATTTTTGGAAGCAGCTATTAATCGACAGTGTTTCAAGTTATGAATTTTAAATCATTTCTTCATGGGATAACTTAGCAGCTTGGTTATATAAAAGAAATAGCTGGAAAAATTTTTCTGAGTAACACCTACCAAATTGGAATTGGGTGGTAAAATTCATGAGTTGACATCTAGCAACTCTTTTTCTTAATTTATTTTCTTCCCAAAATAAAAAGCCATCGATTCTTGTTATAGTTGTTTTGAGCTCTGAATCTAAACAAAGAGGAAAGAGGAGAAGAGAGAGAGCTAGAGAAGGTAGATTCCTCAGTTAGAAATCAAGGAAAATTCAATGGGAAAAGAAATAATTTTATTGTAAACTAATTTAAAAGAAGAAAAGTTGCTATTGTTAGAAGAAAAAAGGAGTTGATTCTATAACAGCAAAGTTTTAATTATTTAAGAGAAGGAAGAAAGCTCAAGAGGGTGCTTCAAGTGATTTAAGCACCAAGATAAGAAAGATAGCACAGTAGCTAGTTAAAGTAGGAGGTGAGTGGATTTTTTTTATCTAACTCTAGTTTTTCTCATATGGTATTTATTATGAAAGAGACAAATTTTGTAAAGTAAATAAGTTTACTTCCTGTTGTTTTCAGCTTATATGTATGTGTTTATGCAAACAAGAAAATAGGAAATGAGTTTTACATGTGTATATAAATTTACTTTGAGTAGCATGACATTATATTTCGAAAGGTGTTAGAACAGTTTATTAATACTTGTTTGAAAGTGAATTGCTCTTTCTATGTTGCATTGATTGTGTGATTGCAACTTGGGTAATGAAAGTGATTGTCATGGTTGGCAAGTTATATATATATATGTTATATATATATATATATATATTCCTGTGAAAATAGCAAAGCAAACTTTGAGCAGAAAGTATTTATTGAATTGATTTTTAGCAGGTGACTCATGAGAGTGATCAACTTGTGGGGTAAATTTTGATATTGCTTATGAAAAAGAAATATTCAGCTGGCTCTTTGCAGTGAAACTTTATCCAGTGGAGCTCTATATTTAGCTGGCACCTCTACAGTCTTTGCCTAATGGGGCTCTATACTAACAACACCATATCAACTGCCCTTAATAGGGGTGCGCTGGAGTGTAGTCGACGATACTAACAAACTGACACCTTTACAGTCTTGTTTAATATAGTACTAGTGAGCGTATCGACTGCCCTTGGTAGGGGTGCGCTGAGGTGTATCGACGATAGTTAGCAGCTTGATGTAATTTAATTTGACTGCATGGTTGTATTTTTATTCAGTAAGCAAAAGCTTTCTTGAATGTGTTGCTAGCAAGTGATGTGTATGCGAGACATAGATCTCAAATAAATCAGTGTACTATAATTTTGCTTTAGCTCAACAAAGTATTCAATGGTGATTTTACTCTTATTTGACTCATATTTATTTGAAAGCATAGCAGAAATATAAATCATATATTATAATAATGAGTATTATGGCTATGTTTTTCAATTTTTCAGTGATAGATTGATTATTCATTCACTGAGACTTCTCCAAGTCTCACCCCTTACTCTTTTTTATTGCAGTTTGGAAGTTGCTTAGCTTAGAAATATGTTTCAACATATGTACAGTAGTATTTTTTTTTGAGAGGATGTTGATCAGATGTAGCAGAGAATGAAGCAGTTGATAAGTTTAAGTTGTATTATATTTTATGATTGTATTAGATAAAAAATGGTTATATGTATATATTTTAGTTTGTTTTGAAAGGATGTGTATCAAAAGAGTAGTTTTGTGGGAGAAATGTATGTACAAAGTATAGTTTATAAATAAATTGCGGAGTTGTTGATATGAAGTGAAAAGTTAATTTAGAGTATTTATTTTAGCAAGATAAAAAAAATTTAATGGAAATGCTTGTGTTACAGATTAAAGGATTGATCAAATTAATTATCTTGAATAGGTTTAAGTGATGTTGCAGTTTAGCTATAGTTTAGAAATTTTCTTAACTTTTAGATAAGGATGGAATGTGGCACCATCATCCGAATTTAGGGATGGGGTGTTACATAAATGGTCACTTCGATTGGTATAGAAAATTTATTTCTATACTACCGACTTAGTGTTCGAACTTATGGGATCACACATATAGAAGTTTTGATCCGATTAGATGGCTAATTAATGATTATGAATCATTGAAAGATATAATTATCAATATGATTGATGATTAATATAATATAATTTATTAAGAAAAGATTAATTAATAATCAAATTATTAATTGAATCAATTTGATTAACTTATGAGGATTAGATCAAGACTAATTGAATGAGATTCAATTAGGTCTGATCCAATTAGATTATTGAATGACCTAATTGCTAAGAGAGATGAGATCTTGATTTGATTAGATTTTGGACTTAATTAATCTTTAATTTGATCAAGAGATTAAGAGCCTAATTAGATTAGGTAAACTCATAAGTTTGGGTTTGATCAAATGAGATTTGATTAAGAGCCAAATTGAATGAGAACCAAGAGTCCAAATTAGATTGCATACTCCCATGCATCTAATCCTAAAATCCTCCATAAGTCCTTGCCACCCAAACTGGTCATGCTCTGGGAATTTGGATGCCAAACACTCTTCATGCGACCCCACATAGATAGAGTTAGGTTTGGTGGAGTTTCAGTTCAAAAGATTTTGAATTGAACTTGGTTTCAATCTCCAATTCTTTCTTCTTATCCATGTTGCCCACACCCAACCCCCTATTTAAGCAGCCTTTTATGAGACAAAGGCATAAGATCTTAGAGGCTTTTGGGTATGAGAAACCAGAGAGAGTCTCTGGGGCGTGAGCTTTTGGAATGGACTTCTTGCCGTGTGAGATCTGGAGGAAATAGTTCCTCTATTGGGTGAGAGGTTAGGGATTTGTGAGAAAAACAAGAAAAGATTGTTCTCTTGTATCAATCCCTTTCTTTTACTTTTTTTTGTTCAGCCATTAAAGAGAGTTTTCACAAAGAGCTAGCACTTTAGGAGTTGACAGATTGAGATGAATACCCATGTGGTCGTTCGTATGCGCGGCTGAAGCAACTAACAAGATCTACAAAGCTACGATCTTCACTTCAAATTCAGGTATGAGATTTAATCTCATGTTCTTTTATGTTTTAGATTTTATGTGCATGATATCATATCATAGGTCCTGTAGTAGGATGGTTTGTAAATTAAATCTAATGCATGTTTAAATTAAAAAATTTAATTTAAAGTCTTTCACTGCATATATTTTTAAAAAAATTTTAAAAATCATGTATGAATCCCCTACGCTTTTCTAATAGAAACAAGCTCCTCGATAGTAGTAAAAAAAATTGATTCCTTAATGATAAATAATAGGTAGAATAAAATCACTTATGACCATTGTGTATTTGTAAAGAGGTTCGGTGATGATGATTTCATTATTCTCCTATTATATATTGATGATATGCTGATTGTTGGTCATGATGTCAAGAAGATTCAGAGCTTGAAGGTTGAATTGAGTAAGTGCTTTACTATAAAAGACTTAGGATCAATGAAGCAGATACTTGGTATGAGGATTATTTATGACAAGAAGAATAAGAAACTATGGCTATCTCAGGAGAGATATATAGAGAAGGTATTAGAGAGGCTCCAAATGAATAACTCCAAATCAGTTAGCTCTCCACTTGCAGGTCACTTCAAATTAAGCTCTAAATAGTGTCCTACTAGTGAGGAAGAGAAGGAGAGATGCAGAAGATCTCTTATGCATCCATAGTTGGCAGTTTGATATGCTCTATGATATATAATATGCTCATGTTGTTGGTATTATCAACCGATATCTCTAATCCTAGAAAGGAGCATTGGGCTATAGTGAAATGAATTTTCAGATATCTCAAAAGTATTTCTAAGATATGTTTGTATTTTGGTACTGATAAATCTATGTTGGATGGATATACAAATACAGACATGACAGGCAATGTTAATTCTAGAAAGTCTACATCATGATACTTGATAACTCTTTCAGGAGGAGTTATCTCATGGCAGTCTAGACTATAAAAATATATTATGTTATTAACTACAGAGGTAGAGTATATTGCACTGACAGAAGCCAGCAAGGAGTTATTATGGATGAAAAAGTTTTTTGAGGAACTTGGTCTGAGGCAAGAGAAATTTATTTTGTATTGTAATAGTTAGAGTGCAATTCATCTTAGTAAGAATCCGACTTTTTAATTATTTAAAGTCAAAGCATATTGATATGATGTATCATTGGATACGTGATGCTTTGGAGATAAAGTTGTTATAGCTGGAGAAGATTCATATAGATGACAATGCTTCAGATATGTTGATTAAACCATTACTTGTAAAAAAGCTTGCAACCTGCATAGCTAGTGTTGGTTTACCGGTCCTCTCCACATGGGTGTGAGGGGGAGATTTATAGGTTGTGTTCCACCTATATGATGGGATCCAGCAACCATACCACAATAATAAAAGAATAAAAAAAATAAGATGAAGAGTCCAAGTAGGACTCATGGCTCTAACCCTTGGCCATGGTATGTATTTACGGCATGAGAAGTTGAGCAGTGAAAAAAAAACACAAGATGCGGAACATAGGGGCAACGACATCAGGGAAGAAGAGAAAAAAAGAAAATTTGGTGCTACTTTATCAAATGATCGAATAATTAATCATATCCCAATGTTGATAAAATTTTAGTACATTGTTCTTAACATCGAAAGCTACAAATTGAATGATTTTGATCTTTGAAAAGCTTTCTTCATTAATTGTTCCAAGTATCCACTGTATTTGATGAGATCTGTCTTTTATCTCTGTTTATTATTGAAATCTGTCGATAGAAACCAAGATTTATTCTTGATGATTATATATATCTGTGTAATCTCTAGTTAATTTATTTAAGACTTACAGTAATCCCATTATTTTAAATAATAAAAGATTTATATCAAAATTATAGTATCTCTTCTTCGTAGGTTGCTTGATTTGTATTTTGTTGGATTTGATATTATTGAGTTATTGCCTGTTTTAGTTATCATACAAGAATAGAATTTATCTTGGATATAATAGTATTTGTGGCCCTTTCACCCCAACAAATGTGAATAAGAGAATTGAGCACATGTCCAAATGTCTACAGAAAGAAAAAAGGGATATAGAGAAACAAATAACTTCTCATAAATTATATTAAAAAATATTAAGAGTTTATTTGAATGATTGGACTAAAACTTTGTAGGATTCATGAATTCATGGATTGGATCAGTGTAACCAGCAAAATCATATAAATTAAGACTATATTCATAAATATCTAAGAGTAGCTTCGAAGCAGATAGATCCCAATTCTATGGGGAGGAAAATGACATGCTATGATTTAGATTTAGGCTGGCTTACTCCAAAGCTATTTCTAGATATTTATAAATATATGTTTAGCCCAGCTAGTAATTCTATGCTTATGCTGGTTGTACTGATCCAACCCATAACTCTTATAGGATTTTCAGTCCAATCATCTGAATAAGTTCTAAGTGATTAAAACCACCGTATGGTCTTTTGTACGACAAAAAAAAAAGTTCCCCATGATTGTATTTTGCTAGGTTTCCTTTTTTGGTGTCTTGATTTAGATTTGAGTTGTAGGTAAAATATACTTCAAGGGAAGTCCAAATTCATTAAGAATGGATTACCTTGTGCTTTTTATGTTTGCTTTCTTATTTTTATGACAAATAATTGTAGAAGTATAGATATACAATGCCTTATGGTCAAGTTACGATCAACATCAGTGTAGAATGGTGTCTTCCCGCTTGAATTCGGTTACGCTAGCTCCACTGTTTAATACCGATGTCGACCCTTTGTATGGTCAGATTGAACCCTATAAATGACGCAAATTTTTCTTTCAATTCTTTAAGACCTCAAGGAATGGACTTGATGGGTGGAACCAATTTGACATGCCTAGGTTAACTGGTTCGACCATATGGCCCAGTAAGCCCAGGTTAACTGGTTCTAGCCTTGGTCGACTTGCGATCGAACTAGTAACTTGTGACTTGGCCAAATGGTCAGTTCTGATCAGTGGGCTCACAATGCTAGGTAGGAGTTTGTTCTAAAAAGTATCAAAGTTCCCAAGGGATCGGTTATCTTATGTTTCCTAGTTCATTTTTCCATATACAAGGAGCGAGTCAGCCTATAAATTTCATTCACAAAAATCTTTTTTTCTTGTTGAAATATTTTTTCTAGGAAGCCGGTGCTTGAAAAAATAATTTTTTATATTTTTATTTAATCATGAAAAAAATGATACATTTCAAAGTGATTTATTATTGATTGCACACTTTTTTTTTCAATAAAATTATATAAAATATCTTCCTCATTATTTTAAAGCTTAAAGATTTTTTTTTAAAAAAAATATCTCAAGTTCCAACCGGTATGAATTGAACTTTTGCAAGTTCGATAAAAGTTTTCTTTCTCATAAAATGTGGAAATGCTATTCCCATAAAAAAAAGCTACTTTTCCATTCTTTTTCTTTGCAAACTGCAATGAAATGTAAGACATTTCCTATATCCTTATCAACTATACTTTCTTCCCTCCTCTATCCGTTAAACAAACATATCCATAGCATTACATAGGGACAACCTATACAAGAAATTAATTAAATAAAAGTGGCCTGAAGACCCTTTTTTTTTTTTTTTTTTAAGAGGTCCGATTCTCTCAAAATGATTAAATGTCCTTTTTTTTTTAATTTTTCTTTTCTCATTTTTTTTTCTTTTCTTTGTATCTTTTATCAAAATATTGTAAATAGTCGTATCGTTTCCCATCAAATTTATAATCATATCTTTCTGCTTCGGTGACTTTAGGCTACGTTTGGATTGGCAATGAAAAGGAATTCATTCCTCTGCTTATCCCTGCAATAAGCAGCAAGCACAACGTGTTGTTGGGCGATAACTTTATAGTGTTTGGATACCCAAATTTTATTCTTAGAATGCGGATATGAATTTCTCATAAATAGCTATTCACTCTTATTATTTTAGATTTCTTATTGATTAGAAATATGATATCTCATCTTTATTCTAATATAATTAATATAGTATTATTTTAATCACTATTTGGTTGATATGAAAATAAGCTGCTATTCCATGAGCAATAGATAATGAATTTTTCAAAAAGTTCAAGATTGTCGTTGGCCAAGTTTAGCATATAGAGAATTAGTCTTTTTGGCTAAGTATTGTAAAAAGTATATAATTATTGAATCATCACCATTACCAATTCTTGAAGCATCAAGTATGTAAAAAAGACAGAATCTCTTGATATTTACTAAACAAAATTAAACATGTATAATTAGTAAAAGTAAAGAATGAAGTAATAAATAAAAATATAAACTTTCAATTGAATCCAAAATAACTTGCATAAAATAAGAGCCTATACAATTAGTGAGAGTAAAGAATAAAAATCCAAAACCAAATTGATCGAGAGGGTACGAGGGTGTGAGACGAGTGCAACGGTGATCGACGGCCTTGAAAACTAAATTAACCGAAGGAGGACATTAAAGCAACGGAGGGGATGGAGGAGAGGAGGTCTACGAAGGATTTCAAATCACCGAGAAGGTGAGAGAGTATGAGCGGTGGCCGCGGCGTGAAGACGAAGAGGTAAAAAGAGAGAGATAGATAGGGTTTTACCACCCCCTATTTATTTTTTGGCTAATGACATTGAATACCTCTAGAGGGGCTAGGAATAAGAAGAGCCAGAATTACCAATTCCATAGTCCTCCATGAAATTGATATTCTAGAATTAGGGAGGGTTGATCAGAATTGCTAAACTAGGGTGGCCCACTACCATTTTTTTCACCTATTTGAGGGAATAAGGTGGAATAAGCCCCCCAAAATTATTCAACCAAACACTACCTAAGTATTTGGTCTCTACCCTCATAAATTATGTGGTTTTATTAATTTCTTCATATTAAAGATTCCCAAAATACTATTGATGAAAAGATGATCCAAAAAAAAACTTCATTTATAGCATATTTGGTTGAGGGAGTGTTGGATTTTGGATTGAAAATGGGAATGAGTAATATTGGGGATAAACCCGCTCCTGCTGAAGTTCGGCTGGATGCTTGATCTCGGAAGGATCCCATCCGGCAGCAGCCTCCATGGTTAAACCTTGGACCTCCTCCAGTAGTTGAACTCCTCCCGAACTTCTCCTTCAGTCAGACTCCTCCAACGGTCGAACTCCTTTCGGACTTCTCCTTCAATCGGATTTCTCCAACAATCGAACTCCTTCCGAACTTCTTCTTCAGCCAGACTTCTCCAACGGTCGAATTTCTTTCGGACTTTTCCTTCAGCCAGACTCCTCCAACAATCGAACTCCTCCTAAACTTCTCCTTCAGCCAGAATCCTCTAACGGTCGAACTCCTTCCAGACTTCTCCTTCAGTCAGACTCTTTTTTCAGTCAGACTCCTCCAACAATTAAACTCCTACCGGACTTCTCCTTCAATCGAACTTCTCCAATGATTGAACTCCTTTCGGACTTTTTCTTTAGTCAGATTTCTCCAACAGTCGAACTTCTTCCAAATTTTTCCTTCAGACGGACTCCTTCAAACAGCTAAACTCCCTCCGAACTCTATCCAGCAGTCCTAAAGGATCTTGGCACGTATCCTCAATATAGCCAAAAGAATCATCAATCTCTTCCATCCGAGCTTCGACCATTGGATCCCAACGGACTCGCACATCGTGGCAATAGATACTATCCCCGTAACAAACTCCATGTGACCCTGAACGACCCACTATCGGATAATTATGGCTGTCACTATCAATTTATTATAGGCTCTGTCTATATAAGAGATCCTTCAGATACGCTTTCTCCCTTAAGCTCTCCTTCTCTTTCTCAAAACTTTGCTAAAATCTCTCTATGTATTCCATTTCTGTTGATCGAAAGAGCTGACTTATTCATCGGAGGGTCTTTTCGGAGCCACAACCCTAGACTCTGGATGAGACTTATTTTGCAGGTCCTGATGGCGACCTCGTCCTCTCCAAATTCAACTTCGACTCTGATGACATCCAGATTTTGCGCCAACAGGATTGGTGCTAGAGGAATGGCACTCAAGTTATTGAGGTTTCCTTGTTCTTGAAGGAATACATGGTAGAGATCTCTCTTCATCCCATCCAGAGTCCTACTTTTCCTCTCAACCTCTCGAGGATGCCCTCTAGAAAGGCTTCAACCAGATGGTCAACCGCCACCACAATCAGATCTCATCCAGATCTTTCTGCCCTTGTTTCGTCTCTTGCGTCTCAAGCCCCACCGCTTGCGATGGTGGACATGGTGCAGTTTGACCTACTGGTCCACCAGGTCTGCAGCCTCAATGAAGTAGTGCAGGCCATATGGCAGCAGCAGCCATCTGCGGTGCCATCTCAATCGGAGCAGGTTTCTTGGGAGCTAGAGAATCCAGTCTAGGGGTGGCCGACTTGGGTCAGTCGATCGACGACCCTCGAAAAAGGGAAGCAAAGGGTAGAGAGCCCTTGCTCGGACCATGACTCGACCCCAGGGGGAGCTTGCCCCTATTCCATCAGAAAATTCTGGAGATCAACGATCGTGAAGATCTCCTGGATCAAAGGCTCCAAAAATTGAATCGACGAATCAAAGAACTCCGTCATGCTCCCTCCTTCCATGGTAACGATATTTGTACTGACCTTTCTTTTTCTCAGAAGATTATGAAGGAACCGATCCTACCAAACTTCAAGCTCCCTCAGTTTGAGAGTTACGACAAAACCACCGATCCGATCGATCATTTGAAGACCTTTCAGATAATGATGCTGCTCCATGATGCGCCAGACGTTATTTTGTGTTGGACTTTTTCATCCATCCTAAAGAAAGCCGTTAGGAACTGATATTCGGCTCTTAAGTCGAGTACCATCTTTTTCTTCGATCAAATGAGCCATCAGTTTGTGGCTTATTTCGTCAGCAACCGATATCCCCATCGAGGTTCAAATTTTTTGATGAATAGAAGGAGGGAGAATCTGTCCAGGCTTATATCATCTGGTTTAATGCTACTGCATTGAAGGTCCAGAATTTAGACTAGTATGTTGCAATGGTCGCACTCAAGGACGGCCTTCAGAAGAATGATTTGCTATTCTCCCAGGAGAAGAAGTATCCTAGGAACTTTGCCGATATGCTGGCTCGGGTTGAAGGTTATGCCCGAGCTGAGGAGGCTTTTAAGGCCAGGAATAATGAAGCCACCCAGGAGCAGCAGGCAGGCGAACCAAATGTGCCCATGGCTGAAGAAAAATCGAGCAGAGCTCGGCCATGCTCCCGAACTCCTTTAGAACATAAGCGAGTCCAAACTCCTACCCAAGCCTAAAGATGAAGAAGCTCGGTTAGAAGGGCGCAACAAAGCTCTCTCTTCAGAAGATTCCATAACTACGCCCCTCTCAATGCTCTAAAAATTTAAGTACTGATGGAGATCAGGAAGCAACTACCGAGATTGAAAAGGATGTGCACTCATCCCGACAAGCACAATCCTAGTAAGTTCTACCTCTACCATCATGATCACGATCATGATACAAAAGAGTGCATCCAACTCTAAGACGAGATCGAGGAGCTCATCAGACGCGGTAGGCTTGGCTGGTTCCTGCGACATCGATCGGAAGGATGGAAGGATCGGTCGAGAGCACCCCCACCATCAGAATTGTCGAGGGGCGAGGAGCAGCAAGAAGATCAACCTTCGATTGGCATCATTAACACCATCTCTGGGGGACTTCGACGTAGAAAGACTAGCGGATCGACAAAGCTTGAGAAGAGGTGGAGGACTGAGGAGCCCATCACTTTCACCAACAAGGATGCTCGAGAAGTCTAGTTCCCGCACAGTGACGTAGTTATAATTTTTTTAAATATTGCTGATTATGATGTACGCCGCATTTTGGTAAATAATGAAAGTTTCACTGACGTTCTGTATTATGATGCTTTCTTTAAAATATCCATACCCGATAATTGCCTGGGACCCATGAGCTCTCCATTGGTCGGCTTCACTGCCGACACTGTGCCAGTGGAGGGAATGATAACTCTAGCCATGACTATAGGACAATATCTAAAGCAAGCCAAGACGTGGGTCAACTTTTTGATGGTGAAAGCCTTCTCCGCTTACAATGCAATCCTCGACCGACCTGGTCTGAATGCACTACGAGCCATGGTGTCGATCTATTACCTAAAGATAAAATTTTCAACAAACAACGAAATATGTGAAGTCAGAGGCGATCAAGTATTAGCTCGGTACTGCTACTCCATCATCTTATAAAATGACACTCGACTTGACCTCTGCCCAGTTGACGGGCTTGATATCCACGATGATCTTACCAAAGAACGGGGCGAGCCCATAGAAGATCTTGTGGCCGTCCTCTTGAATGATGGGAACGCGGAGTATACGGTGCAAATTGGCTTCAATCTAGAGGATGAAGTTCGGAAGCAACTTATTATCTTTTTACGAAGGAATGCCGATGTCTTCGCCTGGGTTTCGATGGATATGTCTGAGATTGATAACGAGGTTATGGAACATCGGCTGGCCATTGATCCCAAGCATCGATCAGTGAAAGAAAGAGTTCGGGGCCATGCACCAGAAAGGTAGAAGGCAATAGCAGAAGAAGTCGACAAGCTTTTCAAAGTCGGATTTATTCGAGAAGTCAGCTATCCGATTTGGATCTCTAATGTGGTCCTAGTCAAGAAAGCCAACAATAAGTGGAGGATGTGCATCGACTTTAAGAAGCTGAATAAGGCATGCCCAAAAGATAGCTATCCTTTGCCCAGAATTGATCAACTGATGGATGCGACTTTAGGCTATGAGCTCCTCACCTTCATGGATGCTTTCTCTGGCTACAGTCAAATTTGGATGGCACCGAAGGATGAGAAGAAGACTGTTTTTATTACTAATCATGGTCTTTACTATTACAGGATTATGCCCTTCGGGCTTAAGAATGTAGGTGTAACTTATCAGTGCTTGATCAATAAAATCTTCAAGGAGCAGATCCATCACAATATGAAGGTTTATGTCAACGATATGCTGGTCAAAAGCCGAATGTCTATCAATCATGTTGCCAACCTTGAAAAGGCTTTCGATGCGCTCAAAAAATACAAGATGAAGTTAAACCCAACCAAGTGAGCCTTTGGGGTAGCCTCAGAAAAATTTTTGGGGTTCATGGTCTCTAGATGAGAGATTGAGGCCAACCTGGAGAAGATTCGAGCTATCCAGGAGATGACCGCTCCGAAGTTCATCAAAGAAATTCAGCGTCTAACCGAAAAGGTGACATCTTTAAATCATTTTATTTCGAGGTCGGTCGAATGCTGCATGCCCTTCTTCTAAATTCTCAGAAAATCGAAAGATTTTTATTGGACTCAGAAATGCCAAAAGATGTTCGATGAGCTCAAGAACTATCTCGACTCGTCTCCCCTACTAGCCAAACCCAAATTCGGAGAGGAGCTATTTCTCTACCTTGCAGTCTCTCATGCAGTGCTAGCGGTAGTCCTGATCAAAGAAGAGGCAAAAGTGTAGCGATCAGTCTACTACATAAGTCGGATCCTAAGAAATGCCGAGATCAGGTATACAAAGTTGAAAAAATTGACTTATGCTCTTCTGATTGCAGCAAGAAGACTTCGGCCTTACTTCTAGGGACATGCTATAATGCTCCTTACTGACCAGCCGATCAGAGCAATCCTTCATTAAACGAATGCTTCTGAAAGAATTGCAAAATGGGCATTGAATTAACAGAGTTCAACATCAACTATCGACCTCAGCCAGCAATCAAGGCTCAGGCACTGGCTGACTTTATAGTTGAATGTACTATCCCAGACGATCTCGAGCTTCAAAATGAAACCAACATTCCATGGTTGCACCCAAGCTCTTCTGAAGAAGGAACGGACCTTCTTGAAGATTTTTGGATCCTGTATGTCGATGGCTCCTCCAATGCTTTCAGAGCAGGTGCTGGACCGATCCTGATCAATCCAGAAGAAATCATCATGGAGTACACACTGCATTTTGAATTTTTGATGATAAATAATGGAGCAAAATATGAGGCCCTAATAGCTGGACTCGGGATAGCCAAAAAATCAAAAGCTGATCGGCTTCAGATTTGCAGTGACTTCAACTAATCGTGGGGCAGATCAGTGGTAGTTATGAAGCCCAGAAAGAGAGCATGATAAAACATCTTGAGAAGGTGAAGAGCTTGACCCTAGCCTTCCGTAGCTTCGGTATTCGATAAATCTCAAGAGCAAAAAATGCTAGGGCCAACCTTCTTTTCAAACTAACCACCCTAGCTCCTAACGAGCTTCCGAAAGAAGTTTATTATGAGATATTGAAATGCCCATGCATAGAGGAACCACAGCCCGTCATGCAGGTTGGTCAGGAGCCCTGCTGGATTGACCCGCTAACTGCTTATCTTAAGGATGGAATTTTTCCTCGTGATCCGAAAAAAGCTTGAAAGTTGAGAAACCAAGCCTTCCGATATGTTCTTTATGCGAATAAACTATATAAAAGATTGTATTTCCTACCATTATTGAGGTGCCTTCGACCCTCTGAGATCGATATGGAAAGTGCACGAAAAAATTTATGGGAGCTATCTGGGTGCCAGATCTCTATCTCATAAGCTACTCTGACAAGAATATTACTAGTCAACTATGCATGGTGATTGTGTTGATTACGTCAGGAGATGTGACCGCTGCCAAAGGAATGCGAATATCCAAAGGCAACCAGCCGCTGAGCTTGCCCCATTGAGTGCTCCTTGGTCGTTTGTGCAGTGGAGAATAGATATTCTTGGATCCTTCCCAAGGGCATCTGGGCAACAAAAGTTTCTCCTAATCGCCATTGACTATTTCACTAAATGGATCGAGATCGAACCACTGACAAAGATTATCGAAGCCAAGATGCAGGACTTCATCTAGAAGTCGATCGTCTGTAGATTTGGACTGCCCCAAACTATTATAACAGATAATGGCTGATAATTTTTTGAGGTGAGGTTCGTCAAGTTCTGCGAAGGTCTGAATATCTTCCACCACTTTATGTCGGTAACTCACCCACAGGCAAATGGAGAAGCTGAAGTGACTAATTGGACCCTATTCCAAGGCATCAAAACAAGACTCAAAAGAGCAAGAGGGACCTGGGTAGACAAACTTTATCATGTTCTATGGGCATACTGTACTACTCAAATGCTGTCGACTGGAGAAACATCGTTCGTCTTAGCTTTTGGATCAGAGGTAGTCATCCCAATCGAACTTAAGCTTCCATCAGCGCGGGTAGTGGCTTTCAACGAGCAACATAATCTGCAAGATCTCAGAGCCAACCTCGACCTACTGAAAGAAAAAAGAGAGAAAGCCCAAGTTCGGATGGTAGCTTACAGGCGAAGGATGGCCCGATACTATAACTCTAGAGTCAGAGATAAAATATTCAGAGTGGGAGATTTAGTGCTTCGGTAAGCCACCATCTCTCAGCCTTAGAACCAGGGGAAGCTTGCCCCAAATTGGGAAGGACCCTACGAGGTCACGAAAGTCGTCCGACCCAGGACATACTACTTGAAGGAACTCGAAGGGGTAAACCTACCTCGATCATGAAATTCAAAAAATCTATGAATATATTACCAATGATTTGATTGCAATAAAATCTTCCTACTTCAACATCCTAATCTTTGTTGTATATCGGTAATAAAGGGGGACTATCCTTCAAACTTGATCTCACGATAAATATAGCCCGTTAGGAGCAGGAGGAGAACCTCATTCTAACGTGAGCAAAGTCGAAGACTTCGTTCATTTTAGATGAGATGAGGAAAGAGATCCTAACAACGGTTCTAATGTGTCCCTATAGTCCGTTAGGAACAGGAAGAGAACCTCATCCTAACATGAGCAAAGTCGAAGGCCTCATTCATTTTAGACGAGATGAGGGGAGAGACCTTGACGAAGGCCCTAATGTGCCCCTACAGTCCGTTAAAAATAGGAAAAAAATCTCATCCTAACATGAGCAAAGTCGAAAGCCTCATTCATTTTAAGATGAGATGAGGGAAGAGGCCCTATCAATAGCCCTAATGTGCCCCTACAATCCGTTAGGAACAAGAGGAGAACCTCGTCCTAACGTGAGCAAGGTCGAAGGCCTCGTTGAATTTAAGATGAGATGAGGGGAGAGGTCCTGACAATGGTCCTAATGTGCCCCTACAGCCCATTAGAAATAGGAGGAGAACCTCGTCCTAACGTGAGCAAAGTCGAAGGTCTCGTTTATTTTAGACGAGATGAGGAGAGAGGCCCTGATAATGGCCCTAATATGCCCCTACAGCTCGTTAGGAATAGAAGAAGAATCTCATCCTAACTTGAGCAAAATAGAAGGCCTCGTTCGCTTTAGATGAGATGAGGAAAAAGGCCCTGACACTGGCCCTAATACGCCCCTACGGCCTTGTTAGGAATAGGAGGAGAATCTCATCCTAACAAGAAAAGAGAGAAGGGTCGAAGGCGAATATTGCATTCACATGAGGCAACAACAGACAAGATAATATTTTATTATAAATTTAAATTCATTACAAGTAGGATGAAGGTCGGCCAAATCAACTACATATTATAAAAGAAAGCCAACGCAGTAGGGATCGGCAAGATCGATTACAAAAAAAAATATATAAAAGAAGGCGAAGCCTTAAGACAGACTGAACTTCTTAAGCTTCAGATCGTCGATGCCGGCCATCACCAAGGCCTGCTTCAACCTAATGATTTCCTCAAGTTTTTTCTTCTTATACAAATTATCTATGTACACTCTATTGATATGCCCAAACTGACCCTCGAGCTCCCACCGTTGTCTTCTTAGGACCTCAGACTCGACCTTTGCATCCTAGACGGCTTGATGCTCACAGATCAGTTGGAGCTTCAACCGCTGAACTTTGGCTTTCTCTATCCCGACAGCCTCTGAAAGCTCATCGATAGTCTTCTTCAAGGAGGCAATCTCCTTCGATCCTCTACTTAAGATAGCCCACCGACCATCAGTCAGTTGTTACTGGAGATGGCTCATCTCTCTGTTAGCTGCTCGGAGCTCATGCTTGAGCCTGATCACCTTCTTCGACCAAGTTAGCTTATACTCATTATGTCAAGCTTCGACATCATGGAGTTGCTTTTGAAGTTCGGAGAACCTCTTGGATCGATCTCAATCGTACCGGGCCCTGTTGGTAGACCATGACGAAGTTTCCTCCGACAGTTGAATTTTTTTCTTCGCCGCTGTAAGGTCGATCTCAAGGGAGCTGATCTTTACCGTTAACTCTCAAGACTTGTTACTGGCACTTCTTCTCAGTTTGGCCATTTCTTTTTTGAAGCTGTCCTTCCGAATGCTGAAACTGGTAGAGTCCTTCCTGTGCAAGTTCCTAAGATGGGTAACTTCGATAGTCACCTCCGAAGCGTTCTTCCTTAATTCTTAGAGATCATCCTCGATTTTTCTCAACTTCTTCAAGTGATGAATCTCCTTCTTTAATCGAAATCCCACGGGGCAAAGGATCGGCATCAACTAGAAGAAGGGAGTCATGACCTAGGTCATCAAGAGGATTCTGAACTATGCAAACGACAACACAAATTGTAAGACTAAAAAAAAGATTTATTTTTCATTTACTTGGATGATTTTAAATACATCAGCATAAAAAAAAAAGAAAAAAAAAGCTACACGGTCTTCAAAAATTTAGATCTCGAGCAGCTCAGCCACAGAAGAGGTCGGAGCATCTTTATTTGCGTCCGATCCTTGGGCAGGCTCAGGCGCTGCAGCGATGGGTTCGTGAGCTTCCAGGATGGCTCCCACGGCTGAAGAAGAAGGGATGTCGGCCAGAACAACTCCGATCCTGAGGGATGAAGGATCGGCTTTGTCGCCGGACTCTTCCATCAAGAGGTCCAAATCTACCTCAAAAAAATTCTCAGCGATCCTCCCTAGGTAGATTTGGAACCCCTCGATGAAGGCCTCCTGAGCAAAAGCTATTTTAATATCCTCCATGTCCCTAGAGGACTTGAAGCTTTCGACTGCTCGCTCCACCACCGCACCAACCCCTTCTTGCGCCTTCCTTTTTTTCTCCTCATCCTGAGCCAAGGCAGTCCTCAAGTTCGTTGTCTTCTCATGCTCCACCCTCAACTCTTTCCAAAGATGCTTGACCTCAATGGATTGGATTTTCGAAGCCATCCTCATTCTCTCGACTTTGATCCGAGCCTTCTCAGCCTTCGCACGAGCTTCCTCGAGGGCCTTCGAGGCTTCGGCCCACCTCTGACCAGCCACCTCAGAGTGGGCGAAGAGATAATGCTCGAGCTATGATAGAAAATCAAGTTAAAATTAAGAAGCCCTGACTTCGAAAATAGAAAAGACCCCAGATCAAGACTATGAGAGAGAAGACTACCTCAAGGTAGGCGATGAAGGACTTATTGAATCTCTCGACGTCGCCCCTCCGCAGCATCTTCGCCGCAATGTGGGGAAGAATACTCCCCTTCATGAGTGATTGAACGACCTCCCGAATGTTCAAAGAAGCTTGTTCTTAGTCGGGACCCCCATTTTCGGAGCTCCCGACCCTCCTTCCGACCTTCTTGCCACCAGCTCTCTTCTTCTTTTTTCGTGGCTCCTCTAACTAGAGGGGAGCAGATGGAGCGACCTCTTCGGACGAGGTCGGGCTTGGTATGGTGGTAGTAGGCTCAGGGGCAGGCATGGCCTGGATTGGCACGGCATGGTTGGACTCACCAATGCAGGCCTTCTTTGAAAGATCCTCGGTGAGGCCGTCTTTCCTCTTGAAGGATTTAAGTCCCTTAGTCAGACGGTCTCGCTCTTCAGGAGTCATCTCTGTAAAAGATAAAAATTGAAGTCAGAAAAGATCAAAGAAAAATCAAGGTCTGGACAAAGAACATCCCACAACCGACCCCAAAAAAAAAAAAGAGACTACCTGCCAGATTTAGGTGACTGAGGTCGAAATTAAACAAGATCTGTTCATCCAAAAGGTCGAAAATTGGCAAAACATTAAAGCCCTTCAATATATCGACCGAACTTCGATCCTTGCTTTCCAGCCCTGGAGCTCGGTGGATCGAGTTTCTTATCTTCCCCCACGGAAGAAGTCCTAATCTCAAGGATGGATTTGAGACGAAGAAGAATTTCTCCTTCCAACCATAAATGAAAGAGGGGGTGCCCTTAAGTAATCCCTTTCTGTCAAATTGGGGGGATACATACCACCAATCCTTAGCAGTCAGATGGCATTTGAAGATAAAGAAGATCCAAAATAAGAAAATGGTAGGTCGGACGCCTATCATGGTATACAAAGAAACAAATCCTATGATGAACCTAAAGGAGTTCGACGCCATAGCAACAAAGGAGATGTTGAGAAATCTAAACAGGTTGGCCACAAAAGGGGGTAAGGATAACCTAAGCCCAGCCCGAAGAGCCTCTAAATACAGGCAGGTTCGATCGAGAGGTGGAGAGCAGGCCCTATCGTTGGGTTCAAAAAGTTCGAGCTCGTATTCAAAGGGAATACTGAATCGAATCCTAGCTAACAAAAGATCATCAGACCGAAATTGGCAGACAATAACTGTCGGTGCAAAGAAAGGAGGGGGCAACTCAAAAAGCTCGGCCTCCCTGAGAGATAGGTTCGCTAAGGCTAGAGGAGCCAAACTCCCCGAACAGGTCGATCAGAATTTCTCGGTGGACATCCGGATCAAAGCAAAATCATAAAAAATGCTCAAAAATCTAAAAAAATAAAGCATAAAAAACTTCTACAAAGAGACCTAAGGAGCGAAAAGTAGAGAATGCAGGAATAACTCGAAAAAGGATAGTGAAGCTGACCTAAGCGAATTGAAAGAGGTAGAGAGACGATGAAGGCCACAGAAGACAGATGGGAGAACACCTGGGATCAAAGGAAGTGGAAGGAAAAGCTTGAGCTCTCGCACGACGGAGAGAAGAAAACCAAAAGAAGAGGAGGAAGAAGATTTTGAGAGAGATAACGACTCGGAGGAAAGAAACACGTTAAATAGCTCTAAAGATTCTAGGCGGTTATGATTGTGAATCCCCTTCGATCGGCCTATGGCCAATGCGTGCCCCCTCTATCATGGCAGAGACTGGCGATGGATAGGCCCATAATGACGCCGTACCTTGGGCAGAGTTTAGGCGCGGAGCTTCAAAAGCGTCTCTTTAGATCGCTTCAAATTTATGAAGCTTTGACACCGACGTAGAAGCACCAAGAAATGCCTCACCCTAGCAAACATAGGAAATAGAAAGGGACTTCGGCAATCACATTCGGTACTCCCTTCTCTTGAACTTCAAATTCGGGAGTAGGGAGACTAGTGTTGGGGATAAACCTACTCCTGCCGAAATTCGGCTAGATGCTTGATCTCGGAAGGATCCCACCCGGCAGCAGCCTCCATGGTTAAACCTCGGGCCTCCTCCAGAAGTTGAACTCCTCTCGAACTTCTCCTTTAGCCAAACTCCTCCAACGGTCCGAACTTCTCCTTCAGTCAGATTTCTCCAACAGTCAAACTCCTCCCAAACTTCTCCTTCAGTCAGACTCCTCCAATGGTCGAACTCCTTTTGGACTTCTCTTTCAGCCAGACTCCTCCAACAGTCAAATTCCTTCTGAACTTCTCCTTCAGCCAGACTTCTCTAATGATCGAACTCCTTCCATACTTCTCCTTCAACCAGACTCCTCCCCCAGCCGGACTCCTCTAACAGTCGAACTCCTATCGAACTTTTTCTTCAGTCGAACTCCTCCAACGGTCGAACTCCTTTCGGATTTTTTCTTTAGTTGGATTTCTCCAACAGTCGAATTCCTCCCAAATTTCTTCTTCAGACGGACTCCTCCAAACAGCTAAACTCCCTCCGAACTCCATCCAGCAGCCCTAAAGGACCTCGACACTTGTCCTCAATATAGCCAAAAGAACCATCAATCTCTCCCATCTGAGCTTTGACCGTTGGACCCCGACGAACTCGCACATTACAACAACAGACACTATCCCCCATAATAAACTCTACGTGGCCCTGAACAGTCTACTATCGGATGGTTACGGCTGTCACTATCAGTTTATTATAGGCTTCGTCTATATAAGAGATCCTCTAGATACGCTTTCTCCCTTAAGCTCTCCTTCTCTTTCTCAAAACTCTGCTAGAATCTCTCTACGTACTCCATTGGCCGAAAGAACTAACTTGATCATCGGAGGGTCTTTCCAAAACTACCATCCCAAACTCCGGACAAGATTTGTTTTGCAAATCCCGACGGCAACCTCGTCTTCTCCAAATTCAGCTTCGACTCTGATGATAGTCTGATTTCGTGCCAACAAGTACCTTTCATTCCAACTGTTTAATCAAGGAGAATCCTATTATCATTCTAATTTTAAAAGGGAAAGAGAATAAAAATATCTCAATTCCTCAAAATCTAATATATACTCTCTTCTAATATTTAAATCTCATTCCAATTCTAATTATAATCATGAACCAAATATATCAAGAGATATGACTATCTTAATTTTTATTTTAATCCATACCGATTCTGATTCCAATTGCAAATCAAATATGCCAAGCTGGCATTTTGCATAACCACCATCAAGGAATTCTAAAAAAACCATTAACATTCATGAAAGTGAATGATGGACTTCCGGACCATTTTATTTTCTTTCTTGAATGTATTCACCCTAAAATAATATGAATCACACGCCATGGCAACAATAAAATAAAATAAAATAATTAAATTAAAAGACCTAATCCAAAGACGCCTAGCCATAGGATTCTAATTTACTTGGACTAGGATGACCTGGTCTTAAGAGACCCAAGGTGCTGATCTCTCTCTGGTCTGGTGTGGTACAGTGAACACTGATATAGAACCTTGCAACCACAGACAAGGAAGAACCACTAGCCAAAAAGGTTATAAGTGCTAAGAGATACAATGGAGCTGTTTAATCCGGTGTAGAAGCATATTCCCATTGTCGAATGGTCTGCAGAGTTACAAAAAAAAAAAACGACCATGTACTCGGGGCACAGGCTATAACCTAATGTAATTACAAGTGGAGCAGTTTTACAATCTGTGGACATTATGTTTGATGTTTTCTTTTGGCCATCAACGAGTGTACAATTAACACATCTTTCAACTTTCATGATTTATGTAAACTTAGAAATTCTGTAACTGAATAAAGGAAAAAAGGACTTGGAATTCCAGCCCTGCACTCTGCACTTATCACAACTTTGGCAGTTTGAGTTCAAGTAAAAAAAAAGGTTCTAAAAATAGTTAAAATGTTCCTTAGGATTCCTCTTTGTTTAGTTTACCAAAAGTTCTCTGAGCATACAGCTGTTGTTCCCGGGCACGTTTAGCAGCAAGAGCTTCCTCATCAAGCACTTGGACAGGTGACCACTCCGGCAAACTCCACCAGCTTGACTTTGAATTCTCTCCAAAGGCTGCATCCTTAAAACTATGGAAATAAGGTCTGATCTGCAAAGTGGCGAAGTCTAGTGCTGTTCCCGCTGCTGCAAAAAGGAGTGCATATCGAACTGCTCCAAACTGTCCACCTGTGATGCTATGCATTTAGAAGAAGGCAAAAAGTTTCTGTAGGTTTCATTCTGCAACTTGAAAGGTATCATGTTGTGAGGTGAGTCATTAAGCAACAAGAAACGTTTTACTTTTGAGGGCCAAGGCCAACTATAACTATCGGCCTAGGAGTTTTATGCATTCCTTGATTGCAAATTGCTAAATGAATACATGCTAACGATGAGGTAAAATGGCAGCTTTTTATCGTGGTGGATACACTGGTTCTCTTTGAGGTTTAAGTATAACCAATCCCTAATTGTTTCAACTTAATCTACAGTAACAAAGTTATTGCCAGAGAAATATTTTAAGGTTAATGATGGCCTACCTTGAAGTCGCCCAAGAAGTGCTCCACTTGCCATCCCTCCTACCATAGAATTAATGAGGTCATCAGGTTCTGAAGCCCGAGCATCTCTTGCAACTTCCCGTGCCCCTGATTACACCGTATGGATACATTTCTCAGAAAAATGCATGCTACATATATTTTGAAATTCTGCAGAAGAATAATACAAACTCATCCCTATCAGCTTGTTAGTGTTCTGCTTGAATAAGCTCATTAATGATGGAAAGAATACCACAGGGAAAAAAAAAAAAAAGATTTTTGGGGCAAAAAAGACATTTTTCAGTGTAACCAAATTACATCTCTCTCTCTCTCTCTACTTTGGCACATTGATCTGACAAGAAAGATGATGAGGCAGTTGTTCAAAAAGTATTTAATAAATTTAGATTTAAGTCGATATTTTTTATATAAATTTTCATATGGAGCATATATTTCATGGATAACACCCTACTCTTTCACAGAACAATTTTTCTGATATTAATGCTTCATCTTATCCCATTAATTCCTTCAGCATGTTGCTGTCTCCCCTCCATGGGCAACAGCTTTTGCCCTCCTCATATGGTCAAACAGCCTTACCACACCTGGCATGACGCTTGAGCACTTCAATGTAATTTTCGTTTCAGGCCACCTTAGGAGCTTTCACTACAAAATCTGGAGCCAAGATCTCCCAAAGACACAAAACATCTAATATTTTGTTGCATTGGCAATGCTTACAGCAATGCAAAGGTGAACCATGAAGGCTGACACTGCAATGTCCTGAATAGCATCTCAAAGAAGAAAGCACATACAACTCAACCTGCTGAGCTCAAGTTTCTAAAACATAGAAATTTCAGATGGAACCCAACAAGCTTCAGTTTTAGCAGCTTCAGTGGTTTTGGTAGTTCTGGCTCAAGCTTCAGTATTTTCAGCAAAAATTAAATAAATAAGTCAAAGTGAGAAAAAGATTATACAAAAAGTTGAAAAAATGAACTATTATCTGCATCATTTTTCAGTTTGAAGAAATGGGTTATTTTATTTATTTATTTCAAATGATCCATTTGACTCTGCAGGACCATTATATCACCAAATCCCAGAGCAGTATCACTGCACGTTTATAGACCTCTAGCATGCATGCATTAGGGACCTAATGTACGTATTCTCCTAAGGATGGGGGCCATTATGGCCTACTAATGTTTGAAGCTGACAGTTTTCTCCAAAAGTAAAAAAGCAAGAAAGAAAATGAAATTAACATGGATTCACCCCCAAGGTACCAAGTGCTGAACCATGCAGGTCCTTGCTGGGCCAATATCAACATCTCCATGGATCAGCATTGCACCTATTAGTTCTTTTTTAAAGCATTTTCTTATAAAAAAACGTATTCAATTCTATCTTAAATTTTCTTTGGCATGGTGCAGCAAGTGTTCCATGTCACCTGACACCTGGCACCAACACATCGATTATTTCTGCAAAATCCCCAGAAAGAATTTGAAGAATCTTGAAAATATATTATATTGTTAGGGACCTTTGTGAGTTGGACTACATACTTACATTAACTCCGGGTAGAAGAAGCTAACGGTTTCAAATGAATGATAGATTGTCCAATTTAAAGATCCAAATCATTGAACATAATCTACATTATAAAAAATGTAAGAAACCAAATTCATATACTTCAGTAAGCTCTAACATATGATCAAGTTAGTACAAGAATGAACAGTATCAATTTACTAGTGTGGTAAAATGGATGATAGGGCACATAAATTTAAAATCCATTTCCTGGATCACAACCTGCACATCTTAAAATAGAGTAGTTAGTTCTAAGTTTACCAGATTTAATAATTAGTTCATAGTAAAAGAAAGCATCATACTATTGAAACTGTTCATTTTGATATATTATTGATGACTAGGTTAGGGACCACCAAAATACATAAATTTTGAATTGTAGAAATTTTTGTAGTGTCAACCATGTTCCATGATTTGAATTTTGAATTTGGATAATCCATAATTGATTTTAAATTATTAACACCTTTTCAAGGAGTTAATGAAAGGCATGTAGTCTGACCATCTCTCTCAACATAGGTATGTATGTATGTATGTAAATATGCGTATATATACAAACATATACACACACACACACACACACGCATGCATGCATGCATGCGTGTCTTGCATAGATTATAAAATATTTGATGATCATATTTTACATTGTTCGAGTGAATATGTCATTTTATATTTTGGCAACAATTAACAGTCGATATTTGGGTTAAGCCCTAGCCTCCAAGATGGCCAAGATACATGCACACACACATACATACATGCATGCACGTCTTGTATAAATTAAAAAAGATTTGAAGATCATATTTCACATCATTTGACTGAATATGTCATTTTATATTTTGGCAACAATTAACAGTCCATATTTGGGTTAAGCCAAAGCCTCCAAGATGGCCAAGACTACTTCTGAAAATCTTTGGAAGCCAATATCAAATGCTTTCATATACCCATTAAATTTGCAAAGCCTAAGCTTTATCTTAGGAGAGTATTTCCCACAATTAGAAAAAAAATGGAGACATGCCAAAAGATTAGTACAAATTGCCCTTGTATACGATAGATTTGGCCCATTAAAAATGTCAGGTAAAACTCCAAAAGTGACCACAGCTTTTAGGTTTACAGTTTCATCAAAACTTCAAAACATGCCCCAATCCACATAAACACATGCTGTTGGCTCTATTACAATGGCTCTTACAGAAGACAGGCAAAATAGCATCTTTTCATCAGAGTGAAGATTAGTGATTCACCCTCAGATCCATTTTCTCCAGCGTCTCAACAGGAGACAATTTTTAAACGAAGTTAGCTTAGAGCATCTTGTCACAAAATCATGTACAACCTTTTAAATATTACCACTTCAGTGGCATCTGCCAGAGGGGATACTTAAAACTGGAGTATTTTCTCCCAGATCTATGTGGAGTTAGTGAGGTTGCATATAAAACTGGAGTCACCACATAGATCTAGTGAGTATTACAAACTCTCAATAGTAAGAAAATTTAGTTATATTTTAGTTGTCAAACAGGAACACTGATGAAGGGGATAATTCTTGAAGAGCCAAATAAGACAAAACAGGAGCGGAACTATATGTTTGTCATGGTGAGGTTTGATTAAAATTAATAAAGCTAGAGAAAGGAGCTTCTGAGAATAAGTTCTTGAAACAAAAGAACTCAAGCATCCAAGTGCCTTGGTGTCCTAAAGTATATGAATCTTCAAGATAAAAAGAATCCTACATTGTGGCACTTTCATACAACAAAAATTCACAAACTCACACATAACAGCATATACCAACCAGGGATTCGTAGATGACACCCATTAGGACAGTTCCACAAATGAACTAGCCCATACCAACCTCATAATGCTTGCAAGTGAGCTTAAAGGTGCACCCCCAGTCGATGCTGGTATTGTATGAAATGTGGTAGGTACCATAATAATGGTGATATACCAAAATCAAATAGCTTCATCAAGTTACGAGTCGCTCCATGAAGTTACAGAATATGAGGACCATGGTTTGAAGTTTTGGTCACAACTCTAAAATTGAAATCATAACTATACTTTTGGTAAGCACAGATCTGAAACTGGGATTGGTTCTGTGACTGTGGACAAAACTTGCTTATGGGATGAATTTGTATACATGTGCAATCTTTGCTAAACTTTTGACATTTCTACATTTCTTCCAATTATGAGAAGTATCTTCCCTAAATTGGAAATGAACATTGCAAGTCTAGTGGATATCTGGAGTCATTGCAGTATTTGGCTCCAAAAAAATATTAAAAAGTAGAACACCTTATAAAGGCTTGATCATACTAGGGGCTAAACCTAATAAAAGTTAAGATTTCTATACCCTATTCTGTCATTAAAAAAAAGAATGATATATAACATTCCAAAGCAATGTGAAATATCATTACTAATCCTATTTATGCTTTCAAAAGACTATATACATACATGTATGCATACATACTTTGTATACATACAAATACTTTGTTTCTGCCAAGGTTTGAGAACCAGTTATTAGTTTCAGATTGATGTGTGGAGTACAGCCTTCAATAATTTTAGTGTTTTCTGCAGTTTCACTCCAAGTATTAAAATTCTGATAATTAATTAACAATTCAAAAAATTGAAAGAAATAAAAGAAAAAATTAGAAAAAAAATTAAAAAAAGCCCAGAAGAGTTACTACTCAACATTTTGGATTTTTTTTTTTTGTGGTTATATATAGGTCCTTAATTTGTAGAGTTTTGGCAATTTTAAGTTAATGTTGCACATAAGTTAAGTTAATTATGTGTACTAATATTTTGTACTACATAAGATAGGATCTATCAGCTACTGAAGGTATCATTTCCCAGCATTTCAAACAAGCAATGAAAGCAAAAGCAGCATTGATAACTAAGTTTCAAATTAATTCTAAGCAGTGAACTTACCAATAGCTTTTTACTTACATTTGTATTATATCAATATGTAACAGGAATTTTTCAGCATGGTCAGATCTCGGTGTTCTGGAGATTAATTTTATCTATTCCAAATTGATAAATAGGGAAACCTGCACAGCATGGTTGGTTGATAAAAATCTCTTGATAAGAAGAAAAGCATTCTTAGAATCATAGTAGGTGTTTTACATAATGAAACCTGAGCCAACTTTACAAGTTTTGAGTACACAGAATTGTAGCGAAACCTGTAAATGTGGTTCACAAGGATTTCAATGAGTTTATGCACTCATTAAGGCAGAAAATACACTTAGAATTTGATAGAATTATCCCAATAAAATTTAAAGTTGACAATTCCACTAAAATTGTTCACTGGATAGTTGCATTCACTCATAACAAGTTAGACCAAATGCAACATATGGATGAAATTTGCTGCATTCCAAGGCAACAAAGATAAAGCCTTGATAGTGCATGATGAACTGCTTCATATAGGGAAAGAAACAAAAGAAATTCATTAAAATATCAAATAGACTGTAATTTCATGGTCCCTATCGCATTTGCAGAAAACAAGTTTCATCATGTATAGAAATTTCATTATGATTTTCAATTTGTTAAAATACTGACATTAAGTTGATCATATAAAGCCTAACCCAACAACAATATTTGACTTGCATAGAGCAGATTCATGGTTCTCTGAAACAGCATTTAAACATTATGCAATGAAAATTGCAAGAACATTAGACTCCAATTTTCCAACTATTTTGAGGTGAAAATTTAAAGAGGCATTCATGGCCATGCATTTCCGATCTCAAGAAGTGGTGACTTTGTTTTCCCAAAAGAAAATAATAATAATTAATTGAAAGTCATTTGGAGCATTTATACAAACAGGTAGAAGCAATAAGCGATAAGTCTCTCCTACTATTTTAGAAAATAGAAACAGACATACTATTGGATCACATGAAGTAGTTCCATCACAACTATCAAAAAACATGAGAAAGAAACACAGGCAAAATCTTCCCACTCCAAAGAGAAAACCATTGTCAAGAAAAATTGAGAAAAATAAAAGGCTGAGCAATACTACAGAAAGGAAAGCCAAGCTCTCCCTCTCCTTTGGAATGAAGCAGAAAACTCAAGTAGCTTATTTTCCAAGCAGACCATCACATCAGGATACCAGACAGACTCAGCAATGGGGCTGCAGAAAGCTCTTTGGAAATAACAACGAAGGACCAGTCAAATAAGCAGTGGGGTGGTGAGAGATTGCTAAAAGAATATGAAGAAGAAAATGGGTTAGCCCACATCAATTAGCCAGGCCAACAACCAGGTGCAAGCCAGACCAGTTCCTATCACAGACTGGATAGGACGAAAATAAAAGGGAGGATGAAAGGAACCAGAAGCAAATTTATATATGGATTATAGATATGTATATATGTATCTATGTATATACAAAAGTATGCATCTACAAGGTACATATATAGGTACACATATGTACATATGTACGTATGTACGTTTATCTGTATGTAAGTATGCATGCATGCATGTATATATCATATATATGAATGTAAATATATATTATGTACTTGAACTTTATTTGTTAAAAATTTGATAAACTTAGCAACTGTGGAGGATTTTAGCTCTGGTCATAGCATATTTTATGTTTTATAAAACCCACAACTACATTTTTAAGCACTTCTTTATCATATTTTTGAGTTTAAGTGGCTATTTAATCAAACACATGTAGTCATAGAATATTATCTTTATTTTATATAAAAAGAGATGTTATTGCTGAGAAATTTCTTGTATTTATTTTTCAAATTAGTCTCTATAAAGCACCATAATAAGGGCCTTTTTGGATGCCTTGGCCCATCAAGGGTTATGCTTATTATCTTGCTTCTAACTCAAGGAAAATAAAGAAAGAAAGAAATAACCCCAGCAAAATAGTACATATTAATATAAAACTAAAAAAAAAACTGAAACTGAATCAAAATCAATTACTTTGGCTGAAACAGCTGAAATTGGCCAAAATCCAAAATTTTGTTTTAGCGTGGGGAATGGAGGTGGGCTGTACTATTAATTGTATGAGAAATTGTGATTTCATGAATTGTCAATTTTATGAAATTTTCCTAGACAACCAAGCATCTTGTATCACGTCATAAATTGTATGACATAAAAAATACAAAATTACAAGGTACCATGTTAATCCAATACACCCAAATGCACTGAAGGTTGTGAACTAAGAAATGACACAAATGCAGAAGGTAGTATTTGCAAAATTTGTAGTTTCATATCACAATGAGCCGCTATGAAGAGCATGCCTCCAATCAATCTCTTTACAAACAACCAATTTCTTGGCATTAAGTAGGTGACTATATCCTACATAAGGACAAGATACTATCAATTTAAAGAAATGATGATTAGAGAGATTGGAAAACTATAATAGAGCTACTGAACTCAGCAAAATCAAATAAATTGTGGAATTAAATTTTAGTAGGAATGCCAGTTTCGATGAGGCCATATCTTGAAATGATGGTCATTATACACTCACATTTGATTATCTAGTTGTCTAGATTTTTGTTACGTAACAGCTGTTCCAACAGAACAAGAGTGGCTGGGGTAGAGCTACATGGTGCCCAAGGGGCTAGCAGTGAGAAACTCTATAGAACCACTGGCATTTGGGCTCCCCAACCAACCAAGAACAGCATCATGATCTTGTGCACCTCTATCCACTTCCTTTTAAAGTCCCACTCTTCAAAAACTCTTGCAAGATGGAGATCATTTTGGTTTTGTACTAATCCCTGATGTGTGAAGGCACTATTATTCTCCCACAATTTGCAGTTCCACCAGCCCTCGAACTTCATGTGCTTATATCTCAAGATTTTTGGTTCTCAGGATGAGTCCTCTCTCATTGTCCTTGATTCCCTTTAAATATCAACAACTTAACTAGCATGATGGAAAATAATTGAGCAACATTGCCTCCTCTCTCTCACCCCACCCCACCCCCCAAAAAAAAAGAAAAAAAGAAAAATTGAACTTTAAAACTTAGGATTACCAAAAGTGATTCACAGTGCATTATGCTCTCAAAGGATCAAAGGTGACCTCTTTTTCACTCGCCGATGTTAAAATTCTAGTTCTTTTCTTTGTGTATGTTGTGTGTAAAATGACTTTATGTTAGTTTTCATAACAATGCAATTTTTTAATCCAATGGAGGCATATTTAGTAAACTCCAGCATTTAATATTCAACAAGTTGCTTCAAGATATGGTGAGTCATGAGGGAAACCAAAACATTGATGATACATTGAAGATAAAATTATGTGTTGAAATATGTTTCATTAATTTTGAAGTTTCCATCACTTCAATCATCATAGATTTAAGTATCTTAATCAGTCCTCATTTGTTGAATTGTATCTACTAAGTGTTTGGTCGATATTGAAGTACACCTTACAAGCTTACTCAAATTGTAACAACCATTCTCTTAGATCTCCTCAATAAAATAAATCATTTTGTTGCTTCGTAATATATTGTATATATCAGATCTCCTGAATTACATGAGCAATTAAAGCAGCATTCAGATTTGGTATAGTACAGCAAAGGAGTTTTAGCCCAAAATCTACAAATCAACAAATCATCTGGAAAAAACCTACACCCTTAAGATTCCTAGCCTGATAAACTCTAGTAATTGCCTCCCTCATTGCATTATTTTTTCTTCCTAAGTAGTATGATTTTTTTTTTTAAAGTTCCTATCAAGTAAATATTCTTGCTCAAATGATGTAAGGTATAACAAAAACAATCCAATTTGTTTTCAGCTCTTTCTATAGATAAACATGTTATCTACTTCCTAAAACCCTAACTTGATCCACTTGAACTGTAGATATTAGTTCATAACAACAGTTGCCCACTCTATAGAGAATTCCTAGCCCCAGAAGAACGATGTAAGTAAAGTGGAGAGATGATTTTAGAATGTTTTGCAGTTGTTTCCCATTTGAGATTGAAGGGTTAATCTTATAAGAAGTAATAAGATTTGCTTTTTTATATATGTCAAAATGGCAGGGAAGTGAGAATTGCATAAATAAATGAGCATTTGAAAGATCAAACTGGCAAGGTGGGCATGTGGTAAAGTAGGACAAATAGATGGTCAGAGCATGTGCAATGAAGATTAACCAAGGTCTTAGGAATTTGAAGCATTCTATCTCAAGAAACAGATAGATAGACAGATAGCCGGATAGATAGGTATACAGATAGACAGACAAATAGAGATAGAAAAATGGACAGACAACAAATGGACAGACAGACAGACAAATATAGACAGATAGATACACAGGCAAACAGTTGGATAAATGGACAGCCAAACATATAGACAGATAAATTGAGATATATACAAGACAAATAGATAGATAACACAGAGAGAGAGAAATCACGTCATAATGTGCCACATATGCTTTTTCATAGGGGAGTGATGAACAACCATCCCATGCTTTAGATCTAAAACCTCCTCTAAACTAGAAGCTTTCTACCAGATGCATACTAAAACCCAGTCTTCATAGGAGTTGCAAGATTCATACAAAGAAAAGTATATCTGAGATAATGATGAAGCTGTTCTTCTCTTTTGTACCATATCTATAGAATCCCTTCAACATCTTGTAGCTCTATATCCTTGAGCAGGGTTTAAACTTAGCACACTAATTAAGGAAAACCTATCATCTGTTCAAATACAATCAATTGGGCACTTGCTTTCATTTGTAATAAAATCTTATTTATCCTATGGTAGGGAATTTTTCCAATCACTTTTATAGTAGGAAAAAGTTAATATCATCCTCGGTTCCTGCATATATGTGTGGGTGGATATGTTGGGTAAGCAATGCCTTCAAACAACACTGTTGTGACATGGATAACACTCCTCGATGACTCTTTTGTTCTCCACCTCAATCTTTTTCGATGACTCTTTCATTCTCTACCTTGGGCTTAAAAAGACCCAGGCCTACACTATTCTCACTACATGATAATTGTCTCCATTTAACACCCAAATTTTTTTTTTTTTAAGAAAACGAACTTTGATCATAACAATTTATAGAGTCAAATGGGAACATAAGTGCATGAAACAAAGTAAAACAAAAATGTCAATTGAACGATCAAGCAAAGCAAGCAAAAACAAATTATTCGATAAAATGTGGAAAAGAATGGATAAGTAACTTGACAACCATGGCATTTCAAAAGATTTTGCCATAAGATGCCAGGCTTCATCATGCTTATCTAATAAGGTTCCCTTTTATGAAATAGAACTTAAGTGAACTGGTTTCATCATCAGGTTTCCAAATAAACAAAAATCTTGGTTAAAGAAAGGAAAAAAAAAGGGAATCCTAGTGTCAATCTAGGATTACCTGAAAAGCAGCTATCACCTTCATTGAAGTATGACGACACTAAACACTACATGTAGTATAAACAAGCCACTTCAACCACAAAGAAAAGAAAGACTAGGTATAGAACTTCTAGAACTTATTGAAGACCTAAATCTATGAAATTTCACCCCCGAATGCAAACACGTAAATCCATAATTGTTGCAGCATATTTCATCCCAAACTTACTTTCTTAATGAAAATGACATGATACCGATGCACCAGGAGGCAACTCCACTCATGTTATCTTACCAAGAATAATAATAAATCCCTACACATAAAATCTCCAACCCTAAAAAATTCACAATAACCCACAAAAAAAGCTGCCACAAGGTTAGGCATATGAGGGGCAACAATAGCAAGCTGATGGTAGCAAAAGAATTCATTATAAAGAGATAGATGGATAGCTAATTCTTCATATGATACTTCACCACAATAGCATCCACTGACAATGGCCAAATTGGCAGCATATGAGGCAACCACATTAGCAACGCCAAGAGCCTTCCGGTGCTTTGAAACCAATCCGGCTCCTCCACCAACGACCCCTGCAAGCAATTATCTCAGATATCACCTATAAATCGAAGAGAAATCGGATTTTTGACAAATTTTCGAAGTTTAAACTAACCAAGAGCACAGATTCTTGAACCCAAGCAACAGAAACAAATGGGAAAGGAAAAAAAACAGAAAAAAGCCGCCATCCAAGAAGTTAACCTCGAATCGGATCTATAGATGATATTAGAAGCGAAAACAAAATCGAATTTATAGTAACGAAGGATTCAGGTGGAGGGGAGAGAGAACCTGCAAGTAGAGTGGTGATGATGATGCGCTCCTTCCCGCCGTCCGATGGTCGGCTTCGCGGGGTCGAGCCCTCCGAAGCCATCTGGTGTTCGCTGCCTCCCTCCGGCGGTCCGGCTGCGGGAAGACGGAAGGGAAAGGAGACGGAGGATAAAAAGAAATTGACTTTTTTTATAAAAAAATAAAAATGAGCCTCGGTTGGAAGTCCGCGGCAAGGTAAATGACGGCCTAACAACGGTTTGGCCTTTTATCATTTTGCCATACATAACAAAGGGAAACAAGGGTCATATACAGTATATTATAAAAAAAATTTATGAGATTAAAAATAAACTATACTTATATATCATAATTTAAAAAAATAATATTTTTTAAAAAAATTATAAAAATATATTTTTTAAATTTTAATTTAATTTTATTTACATCTAATTTAAAAAAATATCAAATTGATTCTTCTAGTTATCAAAATATTCTAATATAGTCCGATCATTTACTTATTCATAAATGATATTATATTTTACTTTTAATAGATAGGAATGCCTTCTTGCTCATAGGTGGGCTATGAGAAGGAAAAGGATAAGATGGACGAGGAGGAGGGGGGGTTGCTGTGGAGAGGGATGGCCTTTGGGTGGCTTGGAGGAAGAAAAGGAAATGGCCTTTGGATGGCTTAGAGGAAGAGGAGGATGAGGAGGAAGAAGAGGCGGTGGAGAAATGAGTGCAAGTAGAGGAAGCACTATAGAGGAGGAGAAATGGATGAGGAGGAAGGGGAGGAGGAGAAAGGAGAAAGACACTAACGATGGAGGACAAGAGGATCGATCTAAAGAGAGGGAGGAGAGAGGAGGGAAGAGGATGAGGAGGAGGAAGGAGAGGTGGTGGAGAAATGGGTAGAGATGGAGGGCGCCACTGTGAAGAAGGAGAAATAAATGAAAAGAAAGGGGAGGAGGGAGGAGGGAGGGATGCCGGTGATGGAGAAAGAGGATCAATCGGATAGAAGGAAGAAAGAGGAGGAGGAAGAGGAGGCGGTGAAGGTGGAGGGAGCCATCATAGAAGAAAAAAATGGATAAAAAAAAGGAGGGAGAAAGAAGGATGTCGGCGACGGAGGATGAGGAGATCAATCAGATAGGAGGGAGGATGAGGAAGAGGATAAGGAGGAAGAGGAGGCGATGGAAAAATGGATGGAGGTAAAAGGGGCTGCCATGAAAAGAGAGATTGATGAGGAAGAAGGGGAGGAGGGAGAAGAGGGATATCGGCAATGAAGAAGGAGATCAATCAAAGAGGAGGAAAGAGGAAGGAGATGGAGATAAAAATATTTTTATCATTTTATAAAATAATGATATTATGTGATGATCACGTAACATCGTTCCATTAACGAAAATAGATGGTTGAAAATATATCGATAAGTAAAAATGCTAATTTGATACTTTTTAAAGTACTAAAAGATTAAAATTGGGCTAAAGTTGAAGAGATACTCCTATAATTTTTTTTTATAACAAAAAAATCTATATTTACCTCTAAGAGTTTTTTCATCTTTTCTACAAAATTAAGCTATAGAATTGGATTGTAAGATTCGTGAATTGAGCTAGTACAACTAACAGGATTATAAGCTAGGCAACGCTAGATCTATATTCATAAAATACTCAGGAATAACTTTTGGAGTGGACTAGCCCGAATTCTATAAAAAAGTAAATGTAACAAGTCTTTTTTTCTCCATATAAGAATGGATTAGAAAAGATTTAATTAATATGAGCTAGGCTAGACCTTATATTTTATAATCCTAGGAATCATATTTCCAATCCTAAAGATCTAATAGGATTATTCAAACATATCTGGAGATTTATTTTTATCTAATACTTTAACCCATAACTTAATACAACGTTAGTCAAACTGTTCAATAGGATCCAAATGCTATGTTAGGAAAATTTGAAAATAGCCAAAATAGTCTTAAGTAATATAATAGCCATCCAAAGACATAAGAAAATGTGCTATCCTCCTTCATTTTTCTTCTTCTTCGTTTGTCAAACCATTAACCCTAAATGAGACCAAAAAACTAAATATGATCAAAATAATCTTAAGTAATATAACAATTACCCAAGGATAAAATAAAATATGAGGCACCCTCCTCCCCATCTTCTTCTTCTAAACCCTAATCTTCAACATGAGCACCACCTTATCCCTCATTCAAATATGTGTATTTTTGAGTGAAAAATGTAGAGAACATATAAGAGTTGTCTAATTTTGGAGTGGTTTGATTTGTTGGTAGCTAATAGAAAAAATATTAATAGTTAGAGTTCTTTTAATCTTCCAATTTGGTTATTTATGTGTGTAGTTGCAATTATGTTGTTAGTGCCTTTAATAGGTAAGTGTAAGCTATACACCCATAGTATTTTTGCAATTTTAACCTACATGTTTGATATTTAGTGTGCATGACATGATGCTATGTCTATGTAAGCATTGTTAATATATTTCAACATGTCAACTTATAGTATAAATGAGAGCCGGTGGGATGGCCTAAAATTCATGAACAAAAGATGCCATTGTAGTAGGAGAGATGCTATGAAGATTTCGGAATTCTAAAAAAATAAAAATAGGTTGTACCATTATTGTGAGAAAAGGAGATGCAGATTCATGGGTTGGTACATCACTACTAATGAGACTCCTATGGTCAAATGAGGCATCTCTAATGCAGCTCTCAGTTGACTATGAGGATTTGTCAAGTCTAAGGAAAGAAATTCTAATGTTAAGGGATAAAAACCACTAGTTAATCAAGAGAATGCAAATATTGGAAAGTGGTGGTGGATCAATGAGAGCATAATGCCACATCTATAATCCAAAGATCAGTTTATAATTCAAAGTTTACATATTCTAATTAGTGAGAGCATATTTACTTTGGTGTGGCTGTTATTTTATTAAACTATTAGATGTGGTCTTAGATTACTTTATAATTCAAAGTTTACATATTCTACTCTGTGAAGATTAATTCTCAAAAAATCTGTTTGATGCTTGTGAAACATTAAGGTTCTTAAATATTGATGTAATCAAACTTTCATGATTAGCTAGTAAAGTGTGGTGACACTATCTAAAGTGAACCATACATAAGAAATGAACTAAAAAAGGGGCATAGAAATTGACTAACACAAAGGCCATTTTTTGTGGGCATAGGAAGGCATTGAGTGCAAGATAGTGACTAAGCCTTTCAATGCCCATTGCATATTGTCAGTGGATATTTGTTAACCTAAGGCTTTGATTTGATGATAACAAAACACTTGAATGCAAATGAAAAAGTATATTGATTGATCCATTTATATGAGATACCATCCATGTTGTCATTTAACATGAAGCTGTTCATGATGGTGAAGCAAGTTCTGCTAAGTTGCTAGATTGAGAGGTCTCCTAAAATTTTCTAGCCAATTAAAGGAATTCTGAAAAATGGCTAGGATGATACTTGAGGGACATGCTAGAATTTGTTAGCTTGAACTTCAGTTAGGTCAAGTGATCTCACAAGGTCTTGGCCCCAATTTAAAAGGTATATGCTCAACCTAAACCATTCATCTTTGATTTTAGTGGAATGTTATTTCAAGGTAGCCTAAATTAAAGTCCAAACATATACTGATCCATCTGCAAGTCACCACCAATTGGTCGTCCGAAATTTTTAGCAAGAGGTGTAATCAATTGATGATATGAGCATATTAATGGATTTTAAAGGAGAATTCTCCATGCACATAAAGCAAGTGGCACTTATATTGCTACGCAAGTTTCATGTCATACTAAGCCTGAAATTTTGCATTCTCTGTTGATTTAACGTGGGAGGAACATCGATAACAAGCATGCATGGTTGCTCTGATTGGTAAACATGCCCTTTCCTATGCAACACCAAATTGGAGAGGATCCATAAGTATGATGCTACAAGGTGTTAGATATATGTACCTTAGAAATCAGAATTGGTTGACACTTGTAATACACTTCTAGGAGCAAAATTATAATTTTTACTAATATCAATAAAATAGATTATTTTCTATCACATATGTGTATTTAGTATCTGTGATACATCCTTTGAGTTAATGGTAATGATAATTCATATTTTCAAGAGTTGAAAATTTAAGACATGAATAATCATTGTTAACTCATAAAATGCTTCCGACCATAGGATCATCATGAGGATGGTGATTGATCCAGAAGGTTGGTGTACAATCGCTTCTCTTTAGTAGATGAGTCTTGAGTCTATGGTGTGGAGACACCGGAGTGAGAGTACAGGTACTCGTTAGAGAACGAGGGCACTGAGCGTGACCACCTCGAGTAGTCATTAGGGAGTCTACCTTCTCATCAATGACTGACTCGATGCTGCAGTAGTGTGTCTGGTTCTTTGATCTGAGGTGCATCGATAGTTCACCTTGAGGGTGTTATAGTTTGACTACACCATTACTCGATCTCCTAGCCATTCGGAAATCCTGAGGTGTATGTTGGCTATAGCATGTTCATTGTAGGAACTGGATTGCATCAAGATGGAATCTATCTACCTCGGTGGTAGAGGAGCAGCCCTATGATGATCATGAGAATCAAGTCCAGAAGTCCATGGCCATGGCAGAGTGAAATAATAGAAAGAGTTTCTATTTAGATTTTCACATCGGATTCGAATCGAATGATTACATCATATGATAGAAACTAGGGTTTGACGAGTTTACCTTAACCCTAATCTGATCGGAGCTCAAGATAGAAGAACTTAATCACACAAGTAGCTGCACCAAGAGGTTCGCATTCAGCTCTGATGGGTTGCCACCATATACTGCTAGGTGTCACTGATGGATTTTGGAAGCAATTAGAATGATTTAGATGATCGATCATTCTAGCTGTTCGAATCAGAAGAGTTCTGATCCATCGAAAGGAGTTTCGATGATGTCGATGATAGAGATCATGACATATCCCATTACCATACAGAACTGAACCTAACTAGGTCACACAAATAAGGGTTTGAATCTGGTGATCATCAATTGAACTGATCCAGTTCAATTGATCTGAATGAGATTCAATTAGGTTCAAGAAAATCGTGCTAGCACTCGATTGAACCTAACATTCTTCTTTTGCTATCATAAATAAGTTGTCCTGACTGAGCCAAAGGAGTTTGTGCTCAATCAGAGGCCTTCATATGGTCTGACTGGAGGTTGTCCAAGTCAGAAAAGGTTGTCTTATTTTGTAAGACATTACCTGCCATTTTTGGTCTCTGCCATTTTCTTATTCTCTTGAACTTTCTGGCTCAAAAGTCTACCTTTGACTAGTCAAATTGCTTGACATGACACTTTGCTTTTGACCACATATCATGCATCTATTGGAGAGCTAGTGGGAGTCTGTCTCCTTGCCAGAAACCCTGGCAAGAGAGAAAGAGAAAAAAGAGGGGAAGAAAGAAAAGGGGGAGAAAAAGGAAAGAGGGGGATGAGAGGAAAGGGAGAAGGAAAAGAAAAGGAGAGGGGGGAGGGGGGAAAAAGAGGAGGAGGGAAAAGGAAAAAGAGGGAAAGGAGAGAAAAAGAGAAAAGAGGAGAAAAGGAGAAAGGGGAAAAAAGGGAAGAGGGAGAGAAGGGGAGAAAGGGGGGAGGGAAAAAGGGAAGGGAGGAAAGGGAAGAGAAGGGGGAGAAGGGGGAGAGGGAGGGGAGAAAGGGGAGAGAAGGAGGGGGAAGAAAGGGGGGGGGGGGGAAAGGAGGAGAAGGGGGAAGTAGAGGAAAGAGAGAAAGAGAAAAGGGGGAAGGGGAAAGAGAAAAAGAAAACAGGAGGGAGGAAGGGGGAAAAAGAAAGGGCGGCATCGCCACCCCTGGCGTGTGCCCAAGTTGGAGGCGCCTAGGAATCCCTATTGGATAGGGACTCCATCTCTTTTTGGATTCAATTAGAGTTCTCCTAAGAACCAACTTTGATAATCTTAGTGCCCTCTAAGAAGGAATTCAGGGACTCTATTCCTCACAATCAGATTTAGATCTGATTTCATAAAGGATTGTGATTGGTTGGAAAGAAGAGAGTTAGATCACGCTTAGTCTATAAATAAGATCCTGCCCAACTCAAAGTTGATTGAATCACAATTCCCATGCCCTAAGGCTGCCTCTCCCCTTTCCTCCATGCCAAACCACCTTCTCCCTTCCTCTCCACATCCAAAAGGAGTTTTGGATTTTGGTTGGTGCGATCCAAATCAAAGAAAGACGACTGAAGCTAGAAGCTGCACTGTTGCAAAGGACGACTGCTGATCTTCAAAGAAGTTTTAAGATCCTTCTAGATCAGATCAGATCTGATTTTTGGAGATGTGATAGAGAAGAAGAGAATCTCTAATCCCGAGTGGATACCGATAGAGGCCAGGCACTTGCTGGCTAGATCCAGAATCCTTCCGCTGATACAGGATCATCAATGGGTAATAGGATTACCATAAAGTAAATTTAATTTAATTTAATTTTATTAATTTATTTAATTTTTAAAAATAATAATTAAGAATCTAAATATTTTAAAATCAGATTCTAGAATTCAA